>SJXQ01003598.1:0-50927 GCA_006408695.1 Aepyceros melampus | reverse complement strand
ATATATATATATATATATATATATATATATATATAGTTTTATTTATTATGTGCCTATTATATGCCAGACACAATGGCACTTTACTTATATTACCTCATTTAATCCTCAAAGTAGCACTAGTATTCTGAACACTAGCTCAATTTTTAAAAATTTTAATTTATTTATATATTTATTTATCTGGCTGGCTGGGTCTTAGTTGTGGCGTTTGGTATCTTTGATCTTTGTTGCATCATGTGGTATCTTTAGCTGAAGTAGGTAGGATCTAGTTCCCCAGCCAGGGATTAAACCCAAGCCCCCCGCATTGGGAGTGCAGAATCATAGCCACTGAACCACCAGAGAAGTCCCTAGCTCAATTTTAAAGGAGAGAAAATTGAAACACAGGTAAAATAACTTGTTCAAGGTCACAGCCAGTATATGGTAGAGCTAGGGTTCAAGCATAAGTCTTTTGTCTATAAAACTATGCTCTTCCCACAAAGCTTAAGGCAAAGATTTATAATAGCCTAACCTGATGTCCATTTTCTGCTTCTTCTTTTGAAATAAATATCCTATTTCATTCAGGAAAGAAATATGCTCTATTGAAAGATTATATTTCCCAACCTCCCTTGCAGGTCAAGTTCTGGCCAGAGAGATAATATAAATGGAAATGTTGTGTGGAACTTCCAAAAAGTTTCCTTAGAATGAAGGGATCAGGCCATTCCTCCTCCTTCCTTTTCTCTTCTTTCCTGCTGCTGAGACTAGGATGTGATGGCTATGCCTCTAGCAGCCATCTTGTACAGGAAGGCGACCTTGAAAATAGAGGCCTGTGTGAGAGAGGGCCCAGGTCATTGACAACACCATGAAACCATAGGACCAGCCTCTTCAAGCTGCTAACTTCTAGACTTCTTCCACACGAGAAAAATAAACCCCTGCCACAGGAGAAAAAGAAATCTCTGCCTTGTTTTCTTGGGTTTATTATTGTTTGTGTTAGTCGCTCAGGCATGTCTGACTCTTTGCAACTCCATGGATTGAAACCTACTAGGCTCTCTGTCCTTGGGATTGTCCAGGCAAGAATACTGGAATGGGTTGCCATTCCCTTCTCCAGGGGATCTTCCCAACCCAGGGATCGAACCTGGGTTTTCTGCATTGCAGGCAGATTCTGTACCATCTGAGCCACCAGGGAAGACCAGGGTTTATTATTATATGTAACCAAATTATCCTAACTAAAATATGCCACATATATCAGTATCCCACCCACATTTTGCCTGCACAATTACCTAAAGCCAAATAATTTTGCTCTCAATGACCCACTAATTAGTAAAACATTGTCTGTGGCTCCAGGTTGTTTAACTTTTTATTAAAGAGGTCCAAAGAGACCTTTATATGTTTTAGTTACCAGTATATATTGCTGCTGCTAAGTCACTTTAGTCGTGTCCGACTCTGTGCTACCCCATAGACAGCAGCCCATCAGGCTCCCCCATCCCTGGGATTCTCCTGGCAAGAACACTGGAGTGGGTTGCCATTTCCTGCTCCAGTGCATGAAAGTGAAGTGTGAAAGTGAAGTCGCTCAGTCGTGTCCGACTCTTAGCGACCCCATGTACTGCAGCCTACCAGGCTCCTCTGTCCATGGGATTTTCCAGGCAAGAGTACTGGAGTGGGGTGCCATTGCCTTCTCCTACCAATATATATTACCTCAGATTATTTCACATTCGATCTCATTCCATGATCATTCCCATCATCTCTAATATATCCTGCTTTTATATATATCCTATCTAATATAGGATATATCCTATCCTAATATATCCTATCTTTTAGAAACAAAACTCTTTTTTGGCTTCATAGTCCTCTCAACACATCTTCGCAAAAGGTACTTAAAAGTTTTATATTATAGCTGCTGTTCATCCCCTCTCTTCTGATTCTCCTGAACCCAAGCAAGACATTCTCTCATCCCCATCACTCTGATAAAATAACCCTTTTGGACTCACCCATGACGTTCATGTTGCTAGTACAATGGTCATCTCTTAGGCCTTGTCTTTCTTGATACAATAGCAGCATTTGACACAGTTGACACATCTCCCTTGAGATACTTTCTCCCCTAGGCCTTCAGAATTCCACTCTGTTTTCTTCCTGTTTCACTGGTCATGTGTTCTGTCCCTTGCTGGTTCTTTCTTGTGTGTTAGTCATTCAGTCATATCCGACTCTTTGCAACCTCATGGACTGTCGCCGGCCAGGCTCCTCTGTCCATTTAACTCTCCAGGCAAGAATACTGGAGTGGATTTCCATTTCCTTTTCCAGGGATACTTTCTTATCCCTGGCTAAATGCTGGAGGGCCCCAGGGCTTCAGTCCTCAGGCCTCTTTTCCACTTAAATTCACTTTTTTGGTGATGTCACATAGCTTTATGATTTTCAATACTATCACTGTGGTATCAGCATCTAGTTTCTCCCTCCAGCCTGATCTCTTCCAAAATTTCAGAAATATATATATATAACTGCCAACTCAATATTCTTGTTTGGATACAAATAGACATTTCAAACTGGACAGGTCCTAAACCAACTCCTGGCTCACCCTGCCTGCCAAAATTACTCCAACAGTATTTTCCTTATAAATGTCAATACAACACTACCAGTTGCTTACAGCAAAAACTTCAGTGTCTTTCTTGACTCTTCTTTCTCTACATCTGAACCATGAACAAAAGGAATCCCTGGCGGTTCGGTGGTTAGGACTCAGTTCTTTCACTGCCAAGGGCCCAGGTTCAATCCCTGGTCAAGGAGCTAGGATCCCACAAGCAGACGAACGGAGTGGCCAAAAAAATAAAATAATAATAAGTAAATAAACCATGAGCAAGACTTCTAGGCTTTATCTTTAAAATATATACAGAATCCATGTTTGAGAGTATTAAAAATTACTCAAAACTTTTTAGATAGGATTATAATAGTGTGGTTGTTTTAAAAACTCTTAGTGATACATTCAAAAGTATTTTTAGATGAAATTACATGATATGTGGGCCTTGCTGTAAGATAATTGTAATGGAAAAAATTGGAATATTGAAGAAATAAGATTGATTGTGACTTGATGGTGAACAATGTCATGATGGAGATTTGTTATACTAGTCGGCTATGTTTTACCTATGTTTGATATCATCTTTAACAAAAAGTTAAATAGTTGTCATCACACATCAAAAAAGTCATTTTTATGTATAGCAATGGATGTTAACTAGCATTATGGTGGCAATCACTTTGCTATATATATATATATATATATATGTCAAATCATTATGTTATACACCTGAAATTATTATGTTATATGTCAATTATATCTCAAAAAAATTTTTTACAGTTAAAATATAGTCAGAATACCAACACTTCCAAGAAATCCAGACACACTCTCATTTCCCAAGTCACTTTCTTTCACCTGGATTATAGCAGTAATCTCCTTCAGTAGTCTCTCTTGTTCTAACTTTATCCATTTATGCCCTCAACAGGCAGCAGGGTGATCCTGTTAAAATATAAGGCAAGTCACACTTCTATTCAAAACCCTCCAAGGGCTGCCAAATCACACTAAGTAAAAACCAAAGTCTTTGCGATGGACTCCAAGGTGCAATGATCTAAACCACCACTCCCCTCAAACCTTTGCCCCTCACTTTTTCATCTTGTTTTTGCCATGTTGGCATCCCTTTGCCTTGAGGCTTTTGTGTATTCCATTCTTTCTGCCTAGAACACTTTTCACCAAGACACATACACCATTCATTCTTTCAGGTCACTTCTTTGAGGTCTGCTATTAAATGACATCTTGTCAATGAGGCCTTCCCTTAACCACCTGCTGTAATATAACAACACTCTACCATCACTATTTCTCTCCCTCACTATTTCTCTCCCTTGTCCTGGTTATTTTCTCCATACTACTTCTCAGCCACCTGACATTATTATGTATTTCTTTATTTTCTACCCCTCCCCATGCTAAATCAATTCCATGAAAGTAAGTTGCTTTTGCTTTGGTTTGGTTTCTTCCTTACACTTTTTGCTAGTCACTGGTATAGTTGCAGTGACTAGAACACTACTTGGGACTTGGGACATAGTAAGTGCTTGATAAATAAATGAATACTAGTATGGAGTCCTCACTCCACTTTATAATGAGGAAATTTAGATTAAAAAGAGGTTTAGTAACATGCCCAAAATAGTACATATACTTTTGGCCTAAAGCCTTTGTACTCTTCATTCCTTTCACCTACAATGTTTCCATGTTCAAAGCAGGGTCTTAATCTTTGTCTTCTATACCTGTGCACTTTCTATTCCAAAATGCAGAAAGTATTTCACAAGGTTACAATGAGGATTAGATGTAAATATGAACATCAATTAACTTCATAGAATTTTAGGCCATATACAAGTTATAGTTCTTGTAGTTTCATCTTTAAGATCAAAGAAAGAGTAGCCTATTTCTTCAAGCTTATTTTAATATAGATATGAAAATACAACTATTCTCTGGGAAGCCCAAATAAATTCCAAGCGTTAAAATTTGTATAGCCTGTCTTATGTTACTAATATGTGGTTTCCTGCAAGTAATGGAAATGAGATATTTTCATTCTTGAAATATGCAGAGGCGAGCACCTGGCTAAAAATGACAGTCACATGATTGTAGTTTTAAAATAGCTCCAGGTTTCATCTCTCAGCTGCAGATGTGTTTGCAAGTATATAGATAGCATACATGGCATCCGGTCCCATCACTTCATGGGAAATAGATGGGGAAACAGTGGAAACAGTGTCAGACTTTATTTTTCTGGGCTCCAAAATCAATGCAGATGGTGACTGCAGGCATGAAATTAAAAAATGCTTACTCCTTGGAAGAAAAGTTATGACCAACCTAGATAGTATATTCAAAAGCAGAGACATTACTTTGCTGACTAAGGTCCGTCTAGTCAAGGCTATGGTTTTTCCTGTGGTCATGTGTGGATGTGAGAGTTGGACTGTGAAGAAGGCTGAGCGCCGAAGAATTGATGCTTTTGAACTGTGGTGTTGGAGAAGACTCTTGAGAGTCCCTTGGACTGCAAGGAGATCCAACCAGTCCATTCTGAAGGAGATCAACCTTGGGATTTCTTTGGAAGGAATGATGCTAAAGCTGAAACTTCAGTACTTTGGCACCTCATGTGAAGAGCTGACTCATTGGAAAAGACTCTGATGCTGGGAGGGATTGGGGGCAGGAGGAGAAGGGGACGACCAAGGATGAGATGGCTGGATGGCATCACTGACTCGATGGACGTGAATCTGAGGGAACTCCGGGAGTTGGTGATGGACAGGGAGGCCTGGCGTGCTGCGATTCATGAGGTCACAAAGAGTCAGACATGACTGAGTGACTGAACTGAACTGACAGCAGGTATAGTCTGCCAGTCAGACTAACTATTGTGAAATAATTGAGTAAATTAATGATATGATCATCAAGTTTTTTCAAAACACTGATTTGCAATTTGCCAAAGAATTGTGTGTCTAAAGCATTACATTGCCCAAATGAGAAGCACAATGATCTAAACATTTAGATATCCAGGGAATAAACCACATTTATAATTTCCTTCTAGTGATCTGTGCTAGTTTGCACACAGATAAGCATTCAAAAATTCTTTTCACCCTCCTTCCCTCCCTTTATTCCACAAGTATTGTTCCACTCTCTCCCAGGTACTTGGAAAGATGGAGATGGCCCTTGCAGATGTCATGAGGGCACAGGGCCACTGCGACACTGACCACACAGGGAGAGATCTCAGCATTATGGTCCACGTCCAGCATTATGAGAACATGGATACCAGAACCCCCATAAATAATCTTCAGATCAAGCCCTGAGCCTTTGAAGTGGGAACAGTGAGACCCTAGACTACCAGAGACGTGACCCTAGGGAGTACCAAATAGTGAGAACTCACACAAAGGAAACCACTTGAATATAAGACCCAGCATCACCCAACCACCAGTAGCACCCTGTGCAGGATGTCTCATCTAAACAACAAACAAAACAAAAATTTAAACCCAGTAATCAGCAGGTAGGATTACCACCTCACTCAGCCTTGCCCATCAGAGGAAAAACAAACAAAAACTTAGCACAAATCTCGCCCTCTACAAAGCTTACACAAACCACTGGACCAACCTTCAGTTCAGTTCAGTCGCTCAGTCGTGTCCATTCTTTGCAACCCCATGAATCGCAGCACACCAGGCCTCCCTGTCCATCACCAACTCCCAGAGTTCACTCAGACTCACACCCATGGAGTCAGTGATGCCATCCAGCCATCTCATCCTCTGTCGTCCCCTTCTCCTCCTGCCCCCAATCCCTCCCAGCATCAGAGTCTTTTCCAATGAGTCAGCTCTTCACATGAGGTGGCCAAAGTACTGAAGTTTCAGCTTTAGCATCATTCCTTCAAAAGAAATCCCAGGGCTGATCTCCTTTAGAATGAACTGGTTGGATCTCCTTGCAGTCCAAGGGACTCTCAAGAGTCTTCTCCAATACCACACTTCAAAAGCATCAGTTCTTCGGCACTCAGCCTTCTTCACAGTCCAACTCTCACATCCATACATGGCTACTGGAAAAACCATAGCCTTGACTAGATGGACCTTAGTTGGCAAAGTAATGTCTCTGCTTTTGAATATGCTGTCTAGGTTGTTCATAGCTTTTCTCCCAAGGAGTAAGTGTCTTTTAATTTCATGGCTGCAATCACCAGCTGCAGTGATTTTGGAGCCAAAAAATAAAGTTTGATACTGTTTCCACTGTTTCCCCATCTATTTCCCATGAAGTAATGGGACCAGATGCCATGATCTTCATTTTCTGAATGTTGAGCTTTAAGCCAACTTTTTCACTCTCCTCTTTCACTTTCATCAAGAGGTTCTTTAGTTCATCTTCACTTTCTGCCATAAGGGTGGTGTCATCTGCATATCTGAGGTTATAATCACAATCTTGATTCCAGCTTGTGTTTCTTCCAGTCCAGCGTTTCTCATGATGTACTCTGCATATAAGTTAAATAAGCAGGGTGACAATATACAGCCTTGATGCACTCCACCTTAGGAGAGCAGAAACTGAAAGGAAGAAAGAATTCATTGTTGAAGCCTGGGTAAATGAGATCTCAAATACAATAAGTTGAAAGAAAAATAATGAGAAGGCAGAGAAATACTACACAAGTTAAGGAACATACTAGAAACACAGAAATCCAATAAATGAAGAGGAAATAGGCAAGCTACCTGGAAAAGAATTCAGAATAATGATAGTAAAGATGATCAAAAACCTTAAAACAAAATGGAGAAAATGCAAGAATCAATTAACAAAGATCTAGAAGAATTAAAGAATAAACATACAGAGACAAGCAACACAACTACTGAAATTAAAAATTCTCTAGAAGAAATCAATAGCAGAATATCTGAAACAGAAGAACAAATCAGTAAGCTGGAAGATATAATGGTGGAAATAACTTCGGAAGAGCAGAATAAAGTAAAAAGAATGAAAAGAACTGAGGATAGTCTCAGAGACTTCTGGGACAATATCAAATGCACAAACTTTCAAATTATAGGGGTCCCAGAAGAAGAAGAGAAAAAGAAAGGGTATGAGAAATTTTTTGAAGAGAGTATAGTTGAAAATTTCCCCAACATGGAAAAGGAAATAGTCAGTCAAGTTCAATAGGCTCAAAGAGTCCCATACAGGATAAACCCAAGGAGAAACACACCAAGACACATACTAATCAAACTAACAAAGACTAAACACAAAGAAAGAATATTAAAAGCAGCAAGGGAGAAGCAACAAGTAATATACAAGGGAAACCCTGTACACTTAACAACTGATGTCTCAGCAGAAACTCTGCAGGCCAGAAGGGAATGGCAGGATATATTTAAAGTACTGAAAGGGGAAAATCTACAACCAAGATTACTGTACCTGTCAAGGATCTCATTCAAAATTGATGGAGAAATCAAAAGCTTTTCAGACAAGCAAAAGTTAAAAGAATTCAGTACCATCAAACCACCTTTACAGTAAATGGTAAAGGGGCTTACCTAATCAAGAAATAAAAAAGAAGAAAAAAGATCTGCAAAATCAACCCCAAACAATTAAGAAAATGGCAATAGAAACATATATATCTTTAAATTACTTTAAATGTAAACAGATTAAATGCTCCAGCCAAAAGACATAGACTGACTGAATGGATACAAAAACAAGACCCATGTATATGCTGTCTACAAGAAACTCCTTTATACTTACAGACACATTTAGACTAAAAATGAGAGGATGGAAAAATATATTCCATGCAAATGGGAAGCAAAAGAAAGCTGGAGTAGCAAGCCTCATATCAGACAAAATAGACCTTAAAGAAGATTAAAAGAGACAAGGAAGGACACAGCATAATAATCAAGGGATCAATCCAAGAGGAAGACATCACAATTGTAAATATCTATGCACCCAACATGGGAGCACCTCAAAACATAAGACAAACACTAACAGATATAAAAGGAGAAACTGAAAATAACACAATAATAGTAGGAGACTTTAACACTCCACTCACACAGATCATGTGATGGGCAGATCATCAAAACAGAAAGTTAATAATGAAACACAAGTCTTAAATGATACATTAGATGAGATGGATCTCATTGATATCTTCAGGACATGCCATCCAAATGCAGAAGAATACATCTTCTTCTCAAGTGTGCATGGAACATTCTCCAGGATAGACCACATTTTGGGTCACAAATTGAACCTCAGTAAATTTAAGAAAGTTGAAATTCTATCAAGCATTTTCTCCAGTCACAATGCTATGAGACTAGATATCAATTATTTTAAAAAAACTGTAAATAGATATCAATTATTTAAAAAAAAAACTGTAAAAAACATAAACACATGGAGATTAAACAACACATTTCTAAATAACCAACAGGTTATTGAAGAAATCAAAAAGGAAAGTTAAAAATTTTTAGAAAAAAATAACAATGAAAACATGACAACTCAAAACCTATGGGATGCACCAAAAATAGTTCTAAGAGGGAAGTTTATAGCAATACAATCCTACCTCTAGAAATAAGAAAAACATCGAATAGACAACCTAACTTCACACCTAAAATGACTGGAAAAAGAAGAACAACAAAAAAAAAAAACCCTAAACTTAGTAGAAGGAAAGAAATCATAAAGATATGAGCAGAAATAAATGAAAAAGAAGTGAAGGAAACAACAGCAAAGATTAATAAAACTAAGAGCTGGTTCTTTGAGAAGATAAAAAAATTGACAAGCCGTTAGCCAGACTCATCAAGAAAAATAGAAGAATCAAATCAACAAAATTAGAAATGAAAAAGGAAAAGTTACCGCAGACAATGTAGAAATACAAAGGATTATAAGAAACTATCATGAACAACTATATGACAATAAAATGGATAACCTGGAAGAAATGGACAGATTTTTAGAAAAGTTCAATCTTCCAAGACTAAACCAGGAAAAAATAGAAATTATGAACAACTCAATTACAAACACTGAAATTGACATTGTGATAAAAAGTCTCAAAAACAAAAGCCCAGGACCAGATGGCTTCACAGGAGAATTCTATCAAACATGTAGAGAAGAGGTAAGGCCTATCCTTCTAAAACTCTCTCAAAAAAATTGCAGAGGAAGGAACACTTCCAAACTCATTCTACAAGGCCACCATCACCCTAATACCAAAACCAAAGACAGCACAAAAAAGAAAACTACAGGACAATATCACTGATGAACATAGATGCAAAAATCCTCAACAAAATTTTCAGAATTTTGCAAACAGATTTCAGCAACACATCAAAAAGCTCATACACCATGATCAAGTTGGGTTTATTCCAGGAATGCAAGAATACTTCAACATATGCAAATAAATCAATGTGATACACTATATTAACAAACTTAAAGATAAAAACCATATGATCATCTCAATAGATGCCAAAAAAGCCTTTAACAAAATTCAGCACCCATTTATGGTTGAAACTCTTCAAAAAATGGGCAAAGAAAGAACCCACCTCAACATAGTAAAGGCCATATATGATAAGCCTACAGTAAACATTATTCTCAATGGTGAAAAACTGAAAGCATTCCCCTTAAGATTAGGAACAAGACAAGGGTGTCCACATTCACCACTATTATTCAACATAATTCTGGAAGTCTTAGCTACAGGAATCAGAGGAGAAAAGGAAATAATAGGAATCCAGATCAGAAAAGAAGAAATAAAGCTCTCATTGTTTGCAGATGACATGATACTGCACATAGAAAACCCCAAAGAGGTATCAGAAAATTACTAGAGCTAATCAGTGAATTTAGCAAAGTTGCAGGATACAAAATTGATACACAGAAATCACTTGCATTTCTATATACTAACAATGAAAAATCAGAAAGAGAAATTAAGGAATCACTCTCACTCACCATTGCAACAAAAAATTAAATATCTAGGAATAGACTTACCTAAGGAGACCAAAGAACTGTACACAGAAAATTATAAGGCACTAATGGTCAGGAACCAACAGTTAGAACTAGACATGGAAGAACAGACTGGTTCCAAATAGGAAAAGGAGTACATCAAGACTGTATATTGTCACCCTGCTTATTTAACTTATGCAGAGTACATCATGAGAAACGCTGGGCTGGATGAAGCACAAGCTGGAATCAAGATAGCTGGGAGAAATATCAATAACCTCAGATATGCAGATGACACAACCCTTATGGCAGAAAGCAAAGAAGAATTAAAGAGCCACTTGATGAAAGTGAAAGAGGAGAGTGAAAAAGTCGACTTAAAGCTCAACATTCAGAAAACGAAGATCATGGCATCCGGTCCCATCACTTCATGGCAAATAGATGAGGAAACAGTGTCAGACTTTATTTTTCTGGGCTCCAAAAGCACTGCAGATGGTAATTGCACCCATGAAATTAAAAGACACTTACTCCTTGGAAGGGAAGTTATGAGCAACCTAGATAGCATATTAAAAAGCAGAGACATTACTTTGCCAACAAAGATCCATCTAGTCAAGGCTATGGTTTTTCCTGTGGTCATGTATGGATGTGAGAGTTGGACTGTAAAGAAAGCTGAGCGCAGAAGAATTGATGCTTTTGAACTGTACTATTAGAGAAGACTCTTGAGAGTCCCTTGCTGCAAGGAGAACCAACCAGTCCATCCTAAAGGAGATCAGTCCTAGGTATTCTTTGGAAGGACTGATGTTGAAGCTGAAGCTCCAGTACTTTGGCCACCTGACGTGAAGAGCTGACTCATTTGAAAAGAACCTGATACTGGGAAAGATTGAAGACAGGAGGGAAGGGGATGATGGAGGATGAGATGATTGGATGGCTTCACCGACTCCATGGACATGAGTCTGGGTAGACTCCATCAGTTGGTGATGGATAGGGGGGCCTAGCGTGCTGCAGTTCATGGGGGTCACAAACAGTCAACTACAACTGAGCAACTGAACTGAATGAAAGAAATCAAAGACAACATAAACAGAGGAGAGATACTCTATGTTTCTGGGTAGGAAGAATCAGTATTGTGAAAATGACTATACTACCAAATGCAATCTACAGATTCAGTGTGATCCCTATCAAATTACCAACAGTATTTTTCACAGACCTAGAACAGAAAAATTAACAATTCATATGGAAACACAAAAGACCCTGAATAGCCAAAGGAATCCTGAGAAAGAAGAATGGAGCTGGAGGAATCAACCTTCCTGACTTCAGATTATACTACAAAGCTACAGTCATCAAAACAGTATGGTACTGGCCCAAAAGCAAAGATGTAGACCAATGGAACAAAATAGAAAGTCCAGAAATAAACCCATGTGCCTATGGGTACCTTATTTTTTACAAAGGAGGCAAGAATATACAATGGGGCAAAGACAGCCTCTTCAATAAATGGTGCTGGGAAAACTGGACAGCTACATGTAAAAGAATGAAATTAGAACACTTCCTAACATCATACACAAAGATAAACTCAAAATGGATTAAAGACCTTAATGTAAGAACAGAAGCTATAAAACTCTTAGAGGAAAACATAGGCAGAACACTTGCAAAATAAATCAAAGAAAGATTCTCTATGACCCACCTCCTAAAGTAATGGAAATAAAAACAAAAGTAAACAAGTGGGACCTGATTAAACTTAAAAGCTTTTGCATAGCAAAGGAAACTATTAGCAAGGTGAAAAGACAGCTCTCAGAAAGGGAGAAAATAATAGCAAATGAAACAACTGACAAAAGATCAATTTCCAAAATACACAGCAGCTCATACAACTCAATGCCAGAAAAACAATCCAATCAAAAAGTGGGAAAAAGACTTAAACAGACTTTCTCCAAAGAAGACATAGAGATGGCTAACAAACATATGATAAGATGCTCAACATCACTTATTATCAGAGAAATGCAAATGAAAACTACAATGAGATATCACCTCACACCGGTCAGAATGGCCATCATCAAAAAGTCTACAAACAATAAATGCTGGAGAGGATGTGGAGAAAAGGAAACACTCTTGCACTGTTGGTAGAAATGTAAATTGATCCAGCCATTATGGAAGACGGTATGGAGATTCCTTAAAAAACTAGTAGTAAAACCACCATATGACCCATCAATCCCACTCCTAGGCATACACTCCAAGGAAACCAAAATTGAAAATGACACATGTATCCTGTTTTTCATTGCAGCACAATTTATGATAGCTAGAACATGGAAACAACCTAGATGTCCATCAACAGACAAATGGATAAAGTTGTGGTTCATATACACAATGGAACATTACTCAGCCATAAAAAGGAACACATTTGAGTCAGTTCTGATGAGGTGGATGAACCTAGAACCTATTAGAGTGAAGTAAGTCAGAAAGAGAAAGATATCATATTCTTACACATATACTTTGATGTCACAGTTCCAAAGCATCAGTTCCAATCAGTCCATCCTAAAGGAAATCAATCCTGAATATTCATTGGAAGGACTGATGCTGAAGCTGAAATTCCAATACTTTGGCCACCTGATGCCAAGAACTGACTCATTTGAAAAGATCCTGATGCTGGGAAATATTGAAGTGGGGAGGAGAAGGGGACAACAAAGGATGAGATGGTTGGATGGCATCACCAACTCAATGGACTTGAGTTTGAGTAAACTCCGGGAGTTGGTGATAGACGGGGAAGCCTGGCATGCTGCAGTCCCTGGAGTCACAAAGAGTCGGACACGACTGAGAGACTGAACTGACTGAACTGAACACATATACACGGAATGTAGAAAAATGGTACTGAAGAATATATTTATAAGACAGCAATGGAGAAACAAACATAGAGAATAGACTTATGGACATGGGGAGAGAGGAGGAGAGGTGAGATGTATGGAAAGAGTAATATGGAAATTTGCATTACTACATGTAGTAATGAGAATTTGCTGTTTGGCTCAGGTAACTCAAACAGGGTCTCTGTATCAATCTAGAGGGGTGGGATGAGCAGGAGATGGGAAGGAGGTTCAAAGGGGAGGGGATATATGTATACCTATGGCTGATGCATGTTGAGGTTTGACAGAAAACAACAAAATTCTGTAAAAAAATTATCCTTCAATAAAAAATAAATTTTAAAAATAATAAGAGCCAGACAATTAAAAAAAAATTCTATTCAAGTTTGCAATTTGTTCCATTTAACTAATGGAAAAAAACAATGTGCAAATTGAAATAAACTTGTCAAAATTCCCTTAGTGGCAAAAAGCAGAAAGAGTCAAAAAAAAGAGTCAGTCTCTCCTCCAGCTAGTGGTATTTGCCTCCCAGTCTCTGCTGTTTACAACTGAATAGGTTACATTAGAATCATATGAAATTGCCAAAATAATAATAGAACACTTAGGACTTCCCTGGTGGTCCAGTGGTTAAGAATCTGCCTGCCAATGCAGGGCACACGGGCTCAATCCCTGGCCTAAGATTCCACCTGTCACTGAGCAACTAAGCCCACATACCACAACCACTGAGCCCATTCTCTAAGAGCTCACAAGCTAAAGCTACTGAGCCCAAGTGCCACAACTACTGATGCCCATGCTTCACAACAAGAGAAGCCACTGCACTGAGAAGTGCATGCACCGCAACTAGAAAGTAACCCTGACTCGCTGCAACTAGGATGCCAGACAGCCCAAAGTCACAGTGTTATTCCTTTCTTATCCTGATAACTCGACCATGCTCCATGACCCACTGTACTCAGTCTTAATCCAGGACATTTGTCCCTCAGATGCATATCCCAAGGCAGACCGTGAGAGGCAAGTGTTGAAGTGGGGACGAATTTTAAGAAAAGGTGCAAATTCATTCTGTAGATGACTCCTACAGTGGAGGTGGGAGACATCCAAAAGCAGATTCTTGCATCTGCCCTATTTGGTGGTGGTGTTCAGTCGCTAAGTTGTGTCCAACTCTTTGCAACTCCATGAATTGTAGCACACCAGGCTTCCCTGTTCTTCACTATCTCCTGGAGTTTGCTCAAACTCATGTCCATTGAGTCAATGATGCCACCCAACCATCTCATCCTCTATCACCCCCTTCTCTTCCTGCCCTCAATCTTTCCCAGCATCAGGGTCTTTTGCAATGAGTTGGCTCTTTGCATAAGGAGGCCAAAGTATTGGGGCTTCAGCTTCAGCATCAGTGCTTCCAATGAATATTTAGGGTTGATTTCCTGCTCAATAAATGCTGAATGAATGAATGGGTGAATGAATGAGTGCCTCATTAGTAATGTGTGAGTAGTCTCATTCCTAATTATGAAGGATAGTGTTTTAAATGCTATCTCTAAAAAATAGAACCATAAAATGTGTTTTAGCTGGAAGGGATCTTAAAAATATCTAATGTCCATATTTTGTAGTTGGGAAAATTAAGACTTGAAAGCCATACGGTTTCTCAGTATCAGCTGGGACTAGAATTTGACTCCTAATTCTCAGTGTAATACTCTTTCCAATATATGATAGGATAAAGCATCTTTGAGGGGATACCCCATGTCCAAGGGTAGAGAAGCCCCAGCTAGATGGTAGGAGGGGTGAAATCACGTTTTAGGTATGGACCTGCCAGAGATGCTCAGAGGGCTGAAACAAATTCTGTGTGCACCAGGACCCATATACCCCACAGAGACTAAGCCAGAACTGTGTATGAGTGTCTCCTGTGGAGGTACGGGTCAGCAGTGGACTGCTGCAGGGGCAGGGCTCTGGGTGCAGCAGACCTGGGTATGGCATAAGCCCTCTTGGAGGAGGTTGCCATTAGCCCCACCATAGGACCGCCAGAACTTACACTGGACTGGGGAAACAGACTCTTGGAGGGCACAAACAAAACCTTGTGTGCACCAGTGACCCCACAAGAGACTGACCCAGACTTGCCTGTAAATGTCCAGACGTCTCTGGCGGAGGTGTGGGTCGTGATGGCCTGCTGCAGGGTTGGGGCACTGAGTGCAGCAGTGCGTGCATGGGACCATTTGAAGGAGGTCGCCATTACCTTCATTACCTCCATCATCATTTGGCCTCAGGTCAAATAACAGGGAGGAAACACAGCCCCACCCATCAATAGAAAATTGGATTAAAGATTTACTGAGCATGGCCCTGCCTATCAGAACAAGACCCAGTTTTACCCTCAGTCAGTCTCTCCCATCAGGAAGCTTCCATAAGCCTCTTATCCTTCTCCATCAGAGGGCAGAGAGAATGAAAACCATAATCACAGAAAACTAACCCATCTGATCACATGGACCATAGCCTTGTCTAACTCAATGAAACTGTGAGCCATGCCAAGTAGGGCCACCCAAGACGGACAGGTCATGGTGGAGAGTTCTGACAAAATGTGGTCCACTGGAGAAGAGAATGGCAAACCACTTCAATTTTCTTGCCTTGAGAACCCCATGAACAGTATGAAAGGCAAAAAGATGGGACATTGAAAGATGACCTCCCTGGGTCCATGGGCGCCAAATAGGCTGCTGGAGATCAGTGGAAAAATAACCCAGAAAGAATGAAGAGGCAGAGCCAAAGCAAAAACAACACCCGGTTGTGGATGTGACTGGTGCTGGAAGTAAAATCCGATGGTGTAAAGAGCAATATTGCATAGGAACCTGGAATGTTAGGCCCATGCTGCTGCTGCTGCTAAGTCGCTTCAGTCGTGTCCGACTCTGTGCGACCCCAGAGACAACAGCCCACCAGGCTCCCCCGTCCCTGGGATTCTCCAGGCAAGAACGCTGGAGTAGGTTGCCATTTGGAAGTGGTCAAACAGGAGATGGCAAGAGTAAACATCAACGTTCTAGTAATCAGTGAACTAAAATGAACTGGAATGGGTGATTTAACTCAGAAGACCATTAGCAATGGCACCCCTCTCCAGTACTCTTGCCTGGAAAATCCCATGGACGGAGGAGCCTGGTGGGCTGCAGTCCATGGGTTTGTGAAGAGTCAGGAACGACGAGCGACTCCACTTTCACTTTTCACTTTCATGCATTGGAGAAGGAAATGGCAACCCACTTCAGTGTTCTTGCCTGGAGAATCCCAGGGATGGGGAAGCCTGGTGGGCTGCCGTCTATGAGGTCTCACAGAGTCGGACACGACTGAAGCAACTTAGCAGCAGCAGCAGCAGGAAGTAACACTATGAACAAAGCTAGCGGAGGTGATGGAATTCCAGCTGAGCTATTTCAAATCCTAAAAGACGATGCTGTGAAAGTGTTGCGCTCAATATGCCAGCAAATTTGGAAAACTCAGCAATGGCCACAGGACTGGAAAAGGTCAGTTTTCATTCCAATCCCAAAGAAAGGCAATACCAAAAAATGCTCAAGCTACTGCACAATTGGATTCATCTCACACGCTAGTAAAGTAATGCTCAAAATTCTCCAAGCGAGGCTTCAACAGTACGTGAAATGTGAACTTTCAGATGTTCAAGCTGGATTTAGAAAAGGCAAAGGAACCAGAGATCAAATTGCCAACATTCTCTGGATCATTGAAAAAGCAAGTGAGTTCCAAAAAAAATCTGCTTTATTGACTATGTCAAAACCTTTGACTGTGTGGATCACAACAAACTGTGGAAAATTCTGAAAGAGATGGGAATACCAGACCACCTGACCTGCCTCATGAGAAATCTGTATGCAAGTCAAGAAGCAGGTCAAGTTAGAACTGGACATTGAACAACAGACTGATTCAATTCAGAAAGGAATACAGCAAGGCTGTATTTTGTCACCCTTCTTATTTAACTTATATGCAGAATACGTCATGAGAAATGCTGGACAGGATGAGGCACAAGCTGGAATCAAGATTGCTGGGAGAAATACCAATAACCTCAGATACGACCTCAGATATGACACCTTATGGCAGAAAGCAAAGAAGAACTGAAGATCCTCTTGATGAAAGTGAAAGAGGAGACTGAAAAAGCTGGCTTAAAACTCAACATTCAGAAAACTAAGATCATGGCATCCAGTTGCATCACTTCATGGCAAATGATAGGGAAACAATGGAAACAGTGAGAGACTTTATTTTCCTGGGCTACAAAATCACTGGAGATGGTGACTGCAGCCATGAAATTAAAAGATGCTTGCACCTTGGAAGAAAAGCTATGATCAACCTAAACAGCATATTAAAAAGCAGAGACATTACTTTGCCAACAAAGGTCCATCTAGTCAAAGCTATGGTTTTTCTAGTAGTCATGTATGGATGTGAGCTGGACTATAAAAAAAACTGAGCGCCAAAGAATTGATGCTTTTGAACTGTGGTGTTGGAGAAGACTGTTGAGAGTCCCTTGGACAGCAAGGAGATCCAACCAGTCCATCCTAAAGGAAATCAATCCTGAATACTCATTGGAAGGACTGATGCTGAAGCTGAAACTCTAATACTTTGGCCATCTGATGCCAAGAACTAACTCACTGGCAGTTCTGATGGTGGGAAAGATTGAAGGTGGGAGGAGGGGACGACAGAGGATGAGATGGTTGGATGATATCACCGACTCGATGGACATGAGTTTGAGTAAGTTGTGGGAGTTGGTAATGGATAGGGAAGCCTGGTGTTTTGCAGTCCATGGGGTCGCAAAGAGTTGGATACGACTGAGCAACTGAAATGAACTCAACTGAAAGCATCTTTCTCATCATTAGCAATGTTGCTGCTGCTGCTGAGTTGCTTCTGTCATGTCCGACTCTGTGCGACCCCATAGACCACAGCCCACCAGGCTCCCCTATCGCTGGGATTCTCCAGGCATGAACACTGGCATGGGTTGCCATTTCCTTCTCCAATGCATGAAAGTGAAAAGTGAAAGTGAAGTCACTCAGTTGTGTCTGACTCTGCAACCCCACGGACTGCAGCGCACCAGGCTCCTCTGTCCATGGGATTTTCTAAGCAAGAGTACTGGAGTGGGTTGTCATTGCCTTCTCAATCATTAGCTATAATTCGCTTATAATTTTCCCATCCTGAACACAGCATAGGAAATTTATTTAATATTTGAAGAAGGCCTTAAAGATTATTCAATACAGCTCTTATTTTACAGGGAAGAAATCCATACTGCAAAAAATTTGTCTCAAGTAAACTCATTAGAAAACTGACATTCAAACTCAAGTCTTCAGATCCTGGATCCATAGCACATTCTGTGTCATGCTGGAAGACATTAGTGTACTTAAAACTGGTTTGCTTTTTCATTGTTTGATGGCATATGATCGTTCAAATGTGGGCAACAAGAAATGTTTATTTATTTACAAGTACATGGGAAAGCAATTTCCATTCATCTTTTTTAAAAAATTCTGTTACAAATAAAAAGTTATTAATACATTCATCCTTTGCACACAAAATACATTCTTTTTACTCTCAGTATGAATTATTTCTTATAATAAAAACCAAAGCTACAATGGACAGTCAAGTGGTTTGGCAATTTGACAATGTTTTTTCAAGAAGGAAAATCCACACTTTGAAAGACAGTCGATATTCATAAAGGAATTGTATATTAAAAGTGCTCTTTCATTGAATCCTTGAAGATTGAGTGCTGCTCTCCGGTATGATTTGTAGCCGTCCTTTCCCACGAAATTCTCCATGTGATGAAAACCCAATTTGCACAAGACTGAAGCAGTCTTCATGACATTGACTATCATATCTAAATGATGGCCTCATAGAAAAATTCTTATAGACACAGTAGTGTGTCAGCCATTATTCAAGAGTCTCATAATTGACCAACTGATCTAAGATTATAAGTTGCATTCTCTAAGGATTTTTAAGAAGCTCTGCTTAAATGAACACAAGTGACTTGATTTGCTAGACTAATTGCTTAAATTTTGAGACATGAAAACATATCCCCACACAGAAAACGTGTACACAAATACACACACACACACACACACACACACATATATATAGCAGCATTATTTATAATAGCCAAAAAGTGAAAACAACCCAGATGTCCATCAACTGCTGGACAAGTAAAATGTGGTATGTGTATACATACAATGGAATATTATTTAGCCTTAAAAATGTATTAATTCATGCTACAACATGATACTAGGCACAACTGAAACTTAAAAACATTATGCTAAGTCAAAGAAGCCAGACACAAAAGAGTACATATTATATGATTCTATTTATATGAATGCCCAGGACAGGCAAATCTGTAGCAACAAAATAGATTAGTGGTTGTGAGAGGCTGATGGGGAATCAGGAAGAGTGATTGCTAATGGGTACAGAATTTCTTTGGGAGATGATGAAAATGTTCTGGAGTCAAAGAATGGTGATGTTGCACAACTTTGTGAAAATACCAAAAAACATTGTATTGTACACTTTACAGGGGTAAATTACATGATGTACGAATTATGTCTGCATTTTGAAAAGAGAATTGCAACTTCATTTTAAAATATCTTGTCAGATTCCTGCTCCCTCTACCACTTTTTAAGGTGGATTACAGTGTTCAGACAATCACCTTTCTACAAAATGTTTTCAGATAATTGCACTCACATCATCATCGGCTTATATTTCTAACAGGCATTTTATTAAAAAGGAATACATGAACACAGAAGACATGATACAGCATACCGTTAATATCTGCATATTAACATTTAAAATCAAGTATTTTGCTTGTGTTGAAGCTAATAGTTAGATTTTATATATTGATGTATTTAGATATTATTGAGAGCCTATGCTTAAAACCAATAACCAATAAAGAGCTGAGTTCATAAGATTCCATGATGAACAAGTTTGTTTATGTTTGTTGGTTACAACTATGTTTATGTTAAAGATCCATTTCAATGGAGATATATAAAGGGAAAATAGGGATTTTCTAAGTCTTCATAAAACAGCTTATCTAAATATTTTAACTAGCTGCTGAGAAGACCTCCAGAATTATATATTTTGTATTTTATTTCATCCCTATACTAAAAGTCATGCATTAAAATGTATGCAACAGTATATATGGGGCATACGTTTTCCCTTTAGATTATGAAAAAAATCTCTTCTTAACCCTTTATTATCTGAAATTTTAATCAAAAGTGTTTTTGTTTGTTTTTTTGCTGAAAACAGCAATTTTATTCACACACTTTATTAAGTGTATTTAAGTAGCTCCCTTCAGATCATCAAAGAGGCCCCAACCATCTGATATGTCTAGAGGCCACTTCAGTGAGCAGAAATTAGAAGCCAGCATTCCAGTCATTTGAAATTTTCTACAACAAGAACACGAAAGCCCCCAAATGCCTTAAAGGAATAAAAGGATTCACACACAAATTTTTTTCTTAATAAATCAATTGACATTCAAGTAGCCTACAAGAAATTTCCACTAACATTCGGCAATTGTATAGAACAAGAGAATATTTATTCTTAATGATTACTTTCCAGAAAGCAGTATGTTTAGCAGCTGTTTTTCAGAGGGCTTCTCAAGTTTTGCTATTGTTATTTAATCCAGGCATAACTGTGTAACTTTAAACAAAAGCTCTGCACCATTCAACCAACTAGTGACAAATTATTCTAGCAGACCAGATTCTTACCTTTTGCTATTCTGTGCAAGAATTTTTGCTTTATTAGGCATTTGGTATTCTGATTTTTATTTCAGAATGTAAAAAAAGGCAAGAAACCCTGCTAATATTAGGTGTTGGTAATTATGTCCATCAAATTATGTCATATATGAAATTACATTCTAAAAGTAGTTGACAAAGCTGGGATTCGTGGCTCCATTTTTACCAAGAGGAGAAAATGAGAGCCACACAACCAGAATAAGTCTTCAGAAGCACACTTGGTTATCAATAATATGTTAACTAAAGAAGAAAATACTAACTGAAGTTACAACAGTGTTTGTGATCTAAATCTGATCGCTATCAATAAGAATTCTGACATTTCCCAAAGGGATAATAATTATCACCTTAATGAGCTTTTTCTGTCAGTTTTTTTTTAAATGAGGCAAAAAGGTAATAATAAATGGCAAACATGGCCCTTTAAAAAGAAGACAGGATCAACCAATTTTTCTTCTCATGGAGGATGGGATCAAGAAGAAAGAGGTTCAAATTGCACTGTGAGGTATTTCAGTAATAAGGTTAAGTTTCCTGATAATGAGTTTACAACCCTGGAATTGCCATTGGAAGAGAGAGAATACCTTTCTTGAAGTAGGTAAAGAAGTGGAGTCTCTTGGGTAACAGTTATGCACTAAGGCAGAAAAATGGATTAAATACATGACTTTCTTTTAAGGCTCTTTCAGAAACGGAGTTTTCGTGTTTGTTTTTCTGAAGTCAGGAGGGTTCCTTGTTTTGCTCAAAGGATCTATACTTGTATCAAACCATCCAAAGTCTGCTCTTCATCAAGGAGAAAAGAACAAATATTTGGGTGCTTACTGTTTACCAAGTTCAGTACTTTCAATTTATTTAATCTTCACAATAATCCTGACAGGTATATTACTATTAGTCTATCTGGTAGATGAGGAAACGGATGCTCAAGAGATTGTGCTTTGCATAATGTTACAGTTAATTCAAGGGCATTCTAGGACTCCTCACCCCTAGCCTAGTGTTCCATCTTCTAATCACCTCCCTACATCACTTCCTGATGTATCAAAGTCACAACCCACCAAGGATTCCATCAGGAACTAGAACACAACACCTCTAAAATTTTGCTTTAACTCAGTGGAAAAGTAAAACTTTGACTCATGCACATCATGCAGTCAGTTAAAGAGGAGGCTAGCTTTTGTGCTCTGATTTCTCACCCAAAGGAATCAAAGAAAGTCTCACCCAAACTCAAGTGTTTCTCACCATAGTGATGCAAGACCAATGACTTGTTTAAGAAGACCAATAAAGAGCCATCTACCAGCCTTGCAAGGATGCAAGCTATTTTGCAGGTGGAATCATTAGAGTCACAGGCTTTATTATAGTAAACATTGCTTATAATTATCTCTGATTTTCAAATCAAAGATCTATATGTTGTTACTTTCTACATGAAGCAACTTGGTCTCCATTCTTTCAAAACCATTTTCAGATCATGTCTTTTCAAAAGAATCAAACAAACTAACCAAACATCATTTGAGATTTTTCCAAGATCGATCTTGGGGACTGCTTTATGCCAGTGACCTCCAGCCCATCTGTGATGGGAGCTATAAAACTTCATGTTTGATATTTATGGGATCTTTTACTGAAGATTCTGCTCTGCTAAAAAGGTTTATCCTGAAACCCTGAGGAGACAGCAACTATTCACTAAAACTGAGCATGGCCTATGTTTGGCAAGTGACAGATACATAATTTCCACAATTTCCTGCGGTCTTTCCTGGTGGTTCAGATGGTAAAGAGTCTGTCTGCAATTCAGGAGATCTGAGTTCGATTCCTGGGTTGGGAAAATCCCTAGAGAAGGGAACAGTTCAGGCAACTTCTACTAAAACAATACATTTTTAATCTTTAACTCAAGATCCAGTTTGTGATTTCAACAAGACATCAATGAATGGACCAAAAAAAGCAATTCCAGCCTAAGGGTTATAATGGCCAGTCTCGACCTAATGACATGTAAGCAACCTCCTTCCTGGAGAGGGGCATGCACATTGGGCAGAAGAGCAAAACCTTAAAAAAATTATTAGCTGTGGGTCAACAGATATTTAATTGAACATGTTACAAGGAGCAAAGTGCTAGAAATAGAAGTGTAATTGGTCATCTCATCCACCCCAAGAAGTGCTGGGATCCTCTCCACACCATCTTTGCCAGGTTCTCATTGAGCCTTTGCTTGACAGAGGCAGCCCCTTCCATGGGGAACCAACTTGTTGAGAAAGTTCTTTCTAATGTGACGTTCAAGTCCATGGCCCTGTGACCTCTATTCAGTGGGTCTTATTCCACCCCTTCAAAGCAGAGTCTTATTCTAATATACCCACTGTATTCCTCTCTTTCCCAAGCTAAACGTCCCCAAATCCTACAAATATTGTTCAAACGTTTTAAATCTAAAACTCCTTCACCATCTTTGCTTTGTCTCAATTTGGTTTCTTTTTTTTAATCACCAGAAACATTTTGTACTGGGCTATAGCTGATCTCAATTTGTTTTTAAACAATGGCTCCCCAAAATGACTACAAAGTTCCCATGGGCTTAGGAAAGGAGATGAAGTGTTGTCTCCCCTGCTCTAACATTAGTATAATTAATGAGCTTTTGGAAGGGAGATAATTTCTGAGTTCAGCATGCTTTCTCCCCAGTCTAAAGAATCTAAGGAAAATCATTTTTCCCTCCAAACACAAATAGGCTCAGGTCACAGATATGAAACCCAAGAAGAAGAAGAAGAAGAAGAAAAACACAAAGCACATCCCTTTCTTAGCCCCAAATTAGTGTTCGTAGAGTACATTTTGTCAGGAGGGTAACATGTTTTTTCACTGCTTTTCATTTTCTAGTTAAGTCTCAAGAGTATTAGTTGCACTAAAACACATCTGTCAGGGCCATGGTTGAAGAGAATAAATAACCAGTTGAAGTTGGGAAAAAAAAACAAAATTAAAAACTTCTAGAAAAAACAAAGGGTAAACCCTAGAAGAGCTCTTTCAGAGGCTAACAGGGCAGTGATCCTTAAAGCACTTATGATTATGAAATACACAGAGTTTTGCAGGATTGGGAAACAGAAAATGTCTATCTTTAAAGCTGTTGGTTTGATACATGGAAAAATCTAGTTTTTTTCTGACTATAATATGATCCCATTCATGTAGATTATTTAAAAAGGAAGAATAAGTTTTCATTTTAGTCAGAGGACCAATTCAAAATCATTTGCAACTGGTATTTACTCAGAAAGATTCATTAACTGAAACTTGATAGCGGATCTGGAAGAATTATGGGATAGTTTAAAGGGTAAACGAGGCAAATCATTATCTAACACTGGAAGTCACCAGTGTCCTCCAAAAACATACATTCATAAACAGAAGAGGAAAGAAGAATCCAGTCCTTGGTTAAATACTACCTCTTCTCTCCAACAAGTCTAAATTGCTTAAATAGCCCTAATCCAAGTATCTTATTTTGGCCAATGGCTTTTGCCCCTCTTACCAAACCGTAACTCAGAAACTAACACACTGTCAACCCATTTCATTTTCACTTTTATTTATTTTCTTGCCTCTTTATTTAGAGGTGCTAACATGAAACAACTTAAAAAAAAGAAGAAGAAAAGGCCAGGGAAAGCTAATGGCCTACTCTAAGTAATCCACAAAGGATAACTGGCTATATATAATCAAACTTAAATGTGATTATAATTCAACAGCTCTAACAAAACACATGGAGGACTAAAAAGCCTTGCATAGGTAAAGGACAAAGCATAAAATCCTTTAAGGATACAGCCTATACAGAGCCAAAATATCATTAATATGAGTAAACTATATGATTTCACAGATTCTCCAGATCTGGCTCTGTGACATGATTATGATGCATTGTAAACAGAAAAAAGTTCGCCATATATTTAGTAACTTTACTTAAAGAAAAAAAAAAAAATCACACCAAAATGGAGGCAGACATGGACTCTGGTGGTCTCACTAATCAGATCAGGCCAAACTGAGCTATGAGAACACAACTCTCTTTTTCATCCATCATTAAGTGAGAATTCATTTTCATTTAAGAAGGCTCATCTTAGCAAATATGACCAAGGCAATAGCAACTAATAGACAAATCAACACATTTGGGACCTGGCCTGGGTTAAGATGACCACATTTAAACAGTGTCCTTTCTCAAGTTCTATTTGAGAAATTTCTGTTGAATCAGAAAAGCTCCTCTTGGCACTAAGTTGTTTATTCAACTAATATTTACTAAGCACCTACAATATTGTCAGGGCTTGTTCTCAAACTTGAGATACATCAGGGAACAAGTGTCCATAAGGCCTAATCTAGAATTCATACAGCTAAGAGAGAAAAAAAAAGAAACAAAGCCCTACATTCTCATATGTCTCTGTTGATGTGCTATAGATGGGTGAGTGTTAAGTACAGAAAGGCTGCAAGGAATAAAGGAGGAAAGGGGCCAAGAGCAGAGTCTTCTAATCCCCTTAAAGTTCAGCCAAGAGTAGAGAAAGGAGACTGTTCCTAGGAAATAATCTCAGAATGCAACAGTGGCCCTACAGCCTGCTATTTTACAGCTATTATGTCCAATCTAAAAGCATTCTAGCCTCTATTTCATAAAGCAACTTTATTTTCAACATACTTGCTGCTATAAAACAAAGTTGGGTCATGATGTACTGGGGACTTGGATTTTGCTCTAAATAAGACCTAAACTTAAGGGCATTTCCCACCATGTAAAAAGAGCTCTTCTGCTCACCTTGATCAACTTTTCTGAATACCTTTTATTTGCTGGCTTGATGAGGAAGATGGAGAGGCAACCATGATAAATTATTTTGGTTGGTGTTTATGAAAATGATTTTCTTTCCTATAGAGATAGATTCTGAAATAAAAGCAACTCAAATTTCTGGGATCCCTTTCTCTTACCCACAGTGTCAGGACAACCATGGTGAAGCCAACCATAGCGTCAGTCCCTTAAACAACATGTAGTTTCCATGTGCAAGTGACAGGTCACTCTGAAACCCGCCCTAGAAATGCTAGAAAGGCTTCACCAATATTGTGTCTGTACATGACTCGCTGCTTTAAAATTCAATAGCTTTCACACATCAGTATATCAGGACCTTGACTGCCACCATCCACAACAACAGTGGAATTACCTATCATATCCTCATCCCATGACTCATCCCTCAGTTATGCTAAGCAGCAAGCTACTGAAACATCTGACAGCATCAACAGTAAACAGCTTTAATCATTTTCCCAATTTGCATTTATATCCGTGAACAAATTGGAAGTATGGCACTGAAGAAACAGCAACACATATTCAGCATCACGGCTTCCATTTGAGTTCTGTTTTTTAAATTGGCTGAGTAAAGGCATACACATTTCCATCTCAATTGGAGATCTGCAGGAACATACGCATACAAGGAAGGCGGGGAGGAGAGGGATAAAGTAAAAAGGGGAAAATCAGGAAAGAAAGTGAGGAAAAGAAAAAGATATGGGCAAGAATGAATGGTCATGAGTCTGAGAGTAACATTACTACAAGGAGATGACGACTACTCCATCTGCTTCCACAAGCAGATTTTTTTCTAAGGTTATCACTGCAGATACAAAAATGGTTCGTGAGACTTTTTATCCACTGCAAGTCTCACTTACCATACTAAAAACATCTACAAAATCCTAAGCGGCTGGTCTGTCCAAGATGGATAGTACCAGAAGCAAAAGACGAGACTTGCTGTCAAGGACTGTGCTCTGCTTGCAACTCCGCACTGCAGTCCATTAATCCACAGTATTCTGGTCAGATCAGGTCTGGTTTTTCCTACTACTCATAATGTCTTAGAGCTAATCTCTTATATGGGGGTGTCAACCATTCTCTCTCTTTTTTTTTTTTTTTCATTTTTCAAACTTTTTCATTTACTTGAGGGGCAGGAAAGATGGGAGAATGGAAGAAGAAAATGGTAGAGACAGAGGGGAAGAGGAAAGGAAAAGCATTCTCTTTTCCAATAAATCTATCCTAGGACAGGTCGTAATGAGACTTCGAGAAAGAGAGCTGATTCATGGACTTCCCTTAATTTTTGCTTTGTTTTTATTTCTATGTAAGGTATGTAAGGACATCGATGTACTAAAATGTTTGGTCTGTGAAAGAGCAGAATCATTAGCACCAGAAGGATCATGGAGCTTGTGTACAGTATTAAAACAATGATTGTTACTGTTGTCATGGGTAAAGGTTTCATCTCACTGTTACATCCCAAAGTTCTTGAAAGTGCCCGTGGAAAAAAGAGAAATAACACTTGTCAAAATCTCCATGGAGTCATCCACACGCACCACAGAGACAGGACTTGGCCTTCCTGGTTTTGGTTTATCTGGTAGACAAGAAAACCAGGGCCCCCAGAAGCCCCAAAGAGCAGCCCCCACATGCAGCCACTGACGTGCAGGAGGGGTCCCTACAGTACGTTTCCCCCTGGACCGTGTTCAGGAATGCATTTTACTTGCTTGTTTAAAAAAACAAAAGCAACATGCTCTGCAGGTCAGGGAGCGCCTAGTGCAATTTTCTCCTTGACCCAACTCCAGACTGCAAAAGGGTGAAACCATTATATGTTCCGCGAATGCTGGCCTGCGGACGAGGCCCTGGCCCACCGTGCTTTGTAAGCTCGGGAGCCCACAGGAGTCAGAAGGTCCCAGAGCGGGAGCCACAGTCATCGCCAGGTCTCCCCAGCAACTGGTGGCCCTTCAGGGCGCTGCGGATTCCTCTCGCCTCACCTTGCCTCAGCCTTTAGTTGAAATTACAACAAGTCAAATAGCTGATACTTTTCCCTTCTCCAGGTAAAGGTGAGGATACATTGTTCACCAGGGTGTTCTGCCTGGCTTCACTGATGAGGCGGCAAGCCAAGTCAAGGAAGAGTTTCTCCACGTTATCGGATTCCTTGGCTGAGGTCTCCAGATAATACATGTCCTGAGCTTCTGAGAATTCTTCCGCTCTCTGCTGGGAGACCTCTCTCCTTTCAGCCAGATCAATCTTGTTGCCTAAAACAGCAGTAAAATCAGAGAGAGAGAGAGAGAGAGAGGGTCGTCACTTGATCATTCTGCAGATTCGGAAACATCCAATTCAGCTCCATATCTGAAGTCAAACCAGACAGATGGAAAGTAAAGCAAAACAAATGGGACTATGATTCCTGGGTTGTTTATTTTAAAATATCAGTTCCATTTGTAAGGGCAAAGAACTGGAACCAACCCAAAAGCCCATCAGCTGGGCACTGGCTGAACAAAGTGTTATGACCATAGCTATCTGGAGTTACGTGCCACAGGAAAAAGCATTAAGGAAGGACTTCCCTGGTGGTCTGGTGGTTACAAATCTGCCTGCCAACACAGGGGACATGAGTTCGGTCCCTGGTCCAGGAAGATCCCACATGCTGTGGGGCATCTAAGCTCATGCACCACAGCTACTGAGCCCTCACATTACACTTAACAAAGCCCACACCCCCCCAGAGCCCACACTCCACAACAAGAGAAGCCCGCACACCACAACTAGAGAAAGCCTGCGCTCAGCAACGAAGACCCAGTGCAGCCAAATATGAATAAATGAATGAAAGTAAACAAAATTATTTTAAGAAAGCAATGAGGATTATCTCTACAGGCTATCATGGAATGAGACATTAGGATAGGTCGTTAAGCAAATAAAGCAAAGCAGGAAAAAAGTATATATAAGACCCAGCTCTCGATCTAAGGAAAGGGGATGAAAAAATACATACATACAGTGTCTATTTTATTAATGAGAGACTGAAACAAAATTTTAATTTTAAAGATAACAATTACCTGTGA
This sequence comes from Aepyceros melampus, assembly GCA_006408695.1. NCBI lineage: Eukaryota > Metazoa > Chordata > Mammalia > Artiodactyla > Bovidae > Aepyceros > Aepyceros melampus. Next base: position 22,251 of record SJXQ01003598.1, on the reverse strand, counting down.
AAGGAACAAGGGTGAGGGGCGAAAATCAGACCTCTCTAAATATACTTTGTGTCATAGATTTGACTTCAGAACCTTATCAATGTTTTATATGACTATACAATATGAAATTAAATTTAAAAAGCAATTCCTAACACTGAAAACAAAATTAAACAAATGAAGCTGTTTATCATGAAGTGGCATGACCACACGAAGAGGAACTGCTTCAGGTAAGCTGAAGGGAATTTAACCAGTAATGGAACCACGCACGCCCAGTGGCATATAAGGACAAATGGAACTGAGGGAAAAATCTTAAAGTGCTGCAGAAATCATCTTGTTAGTGGTCGTGTTAGCAGCATTACTCTGTGGCTGCTGTACATGTTTTAGGGGATAAAGCGAATAAGTAATTATGCTGGGGACCCTCGGTCAGGGATTTGGGACATGGGAGAACGGAAACATGGATATAAGCTTAATGAGGTAAAGGAAAATTCCTGTAGTCCTAAATTACAAATGGAAGTATCGGTGTGAATAATTCATGGTGTTATTTTATCTTTAAAAACTGTTCTACTTCTGTTTTGGAAATCTGACAAAAGTAATATGTCAACTGTGATGCTTGGCAACATTGCTCATGGTAAAAGTGACCCTTGATTGATAAATTCCATCTGGACTGGGAATTCGATGTATGAATTATAAATACCTAGTGGAAAGCCTTAACTTTGGGCTTCCCTAAGTGTGGCAATTCTTCATTTGGAAAGACCCTGAAAGTTAGGGCTGTCAGGCTACTACAAGAGAGATTGGCTCCTATGGGGGCACTGAGGCTTGCAGCCAGAGCAGACCCTGCACTTGCCTGAAGTGAGCCTGGTTGCCTCACACTTGCACTGTGCTGGGAGGTTCTGGGCAGCTCTGTGGACTCACTCTATGAGAGCTGCTTCCACTGAAGAGGAATGCTTGGTACTGGCCTGCTACTAAGCTGTGTTTGCTGTCCTTATCCTCCTAAATGTCTGTGATGCCAAGGGGCTGATGGTAGTCTTGTGGGTCAAAGTGTTCAGGAGAGCCTCACGAGACACTCCCCTGTAGAAGATACAGAGTCCACCGCACAGACACACAGACACTAGCTCTGTCCACTGGGAAGCCTAAAAGCCATCACACCACCCCGCCAACTCTGCAGTAAAGATGATTCCTATCACCTTGGCTTAGCTTCTAAATACAACTTCCCATTGAAAATCAATAGTACTTCTTAAAGAAATGGCTAATTCCAGGTCAGGGGTAGGAAATGCATTAGATGCACCTGGAACATGTCATCCCAGAAAGCAAGAAAACCATCAAGGATTCCTAGGTCATGTCAAAAGGACTAAAGAGTGCACTTAAAGAGGCTCCCACTGTCAAAGCTGAAACAATATAGAAGCATCAATAATAATTACTGCAAAGGACTAGAATACATCAAATATATAAATCTATAACAATATTCAAAACAAACACAAACTTTAATAGTTACTTTTGGAAGACTTGGGAACTAACTCATTATTTTGAAAAGTAATAAATGAAAAAGAGTGCTTTCCTGGTGATCCATCCGGTGGTTAAGAGTCCACCTTGCAACGCAGGGGACACCGGTTCGATCCCTGGTCTGGGAAGCTCCCAGCATGCCACGGGGCAACGAAGCCCTTGCACCACAGCTGCTGAAGCCCAAGCACCGAGAGCCTGTGTTCCGAAACAAGAGAAGCCACCACAAGGAGAAGCCCGCACCACAGTGAAGAGTAGCCCCCGATCTCTGCAACTAGAGAAAGCCTGCACGCAACAGTAAAGACCCAGCACGGCCCAAACCAACTAACACAATAAAAAACTTTTTACAAAACTTCTGTGGCTAAGCTCAGAAAATAAAAACAAAGAATCAAGCATTTCTCTCGACTGCCCTGAGAACAGCACCTCAGAATACAACTACACAATATATTTGCTAAAACAAAAAACAAAAACCCTGAATCTGAGCAGGCTCTAGAGTCACCTGCAAATCGCCAGAGATTTAAGTGACAGAGGAATGCACCAAATGACACCACCAGGCTGAAATAGTAAAATCCAGACTTGAAAACGCCACAGCACAAACAAATGCTTTAACAAGCAAATCCCCAGGAAGCAAATATGGAAGGATAACCTCCAGCTAAAAGGAGAATTAAAAGACACATCTTTTATAGAGATGCACACTGACATAATACAAACTGAACTAATACGACATCTTGGATTTGCTTCAAAATGATCTGAAGGGGAGGGCAGACAGAAGAGATGGGGGACAGATCAAACAAGACTGGCTGTGAGCTGTTCACTGTCAGCTCTGAGAGACGTTCATTATACGGTTTGCTCTATTTTGCTTGTTTAAAATTTCCCATAATAAAAAGATTTTTTTTTAAAGCCAGTGCCTCTTTCATATCGAGCTGACTAATTATGTTCCCTCGTCTGTGCATGCAACTTCCTTAAACAGAATCCCAAGTAGTAATGCTTTGACTCAAGTTCTCAGGGCTTTCTGTCCAGAGCAGAGGGCTTTCAAGCTCTTCCCAGCAAAGATTCTCCAATGCACAGGTGGGTTTTCAGATCTGAGCAGGGGACACTGGTTCTCATAGGCAAATACTTAACCCAGCAGCCTTCAATTTGTTACAAGGCAGCACATTATAGCTAGATAAACACAGCCTCTGGAGTCGATCTAACATGCTGTGTGACCTTGAACAAACAACTTGACTTCTCTGAGCCTTGCTTTCCTCATCTGTAAATTTGAGATCGTGACACACAATATTCTTAATATGATTCCTCATACATATACACCAGCTATAATGCTTGATCCTATAATGTGTTTGTTTAACTTACTGTTAATCATGATTTTTAACTTAATGTTTCTGAGAATCTCTATCAGATTTCCCAAATTTGGGTCTTTCTAGAACATACAACAATGTTACTTCTTAGGAAGAAAAAAATTTTTTTCTGGCCACATCACATGGTGTGCAGGATCTTAGTTTCCCGACGAGACATAAACGAGAGATCAAACCTTGCCCCCTGCAGTGGAAGCGTGGCATCCCAACTGGACCACCACGGAATTCCCAGGAAGGAACCTTTTTAACAATTATATATTATTAACATTTTTCCATCACCAGTAGAGGATTTTTAATAATCTGGTCCATTTTACTGCAATTCCATTTATAACAGGTGCATTTGTTACCCCAAAAATCCATGGGTTGTTTTCTGTTTTCCCCTCATACTAAATAGAGGTTTCTACTCTCCTACAAGATGAAATAAACTGCAGAATTTCCCTTAAGGGATTCTTTCTGAAAATTAGAATTTCTCAGATCAGTATAAGCATAAGAAGGGGGAAAAAGTTAACCAAAATCCATTTTTAAAGCAAAACACAATTGCTTCAATAATGAATTCCTTATCAACTTAGATATATCTTCTAGATCAGCAGTTTCCATGGCCTAGATTTTTTTTTTTTTAATGCTTAGTAGTAGTACTGTTAGTTGCTCAGTCATGCCTGATTTTTTGCAACTCCACGGACTGTACCCTGCCAGGCTCCTTTGTCCATGGGATTCTCCAGGCAAGAATACTGGAGTGGGTTGCCATACCCTTCTCCAGAGGATCTTCCCAACCCAGAAATCAAACCTGGGTCTCCTGCATTGCAGGCAGATTCCTTACCATATGAGCTACAGAGAAGTTCCTTTTTTAATGCTTTAACAGCCCATATAACTTTCATGGGAATCCACCTTCTTCTCTTTTACGTAAATGAAATTTTCCATAATAAAAAATTTTTAATCCATTTATAGTTCAGTGAGATAGATAAATAAACCCAAAATGTTTAGTCAGTGGTGATAACCACTCTGAAAAACAGTGTCAAGGTAAGGGGAGCACTCTTATATGGGCAGTCAGCTGAGGCGTGTTAAAAGACGTACATTCTAATCTACTGTAAATATCCAAGGAGCACCATGTTGAACCTTGCAGCTGCTTCAGGAAATGGACCATTTCTTCTGTCTTCAAGTTTTGTTTTGTAATAATTTAAAATATTCATCTTAAGTTACATAGTATATTCCCATCCAAGTGTATGTATTTAGCATACACAATTATCTCTGCCCCAAAATCTAAGAAGATATAGGAAAATCAATCAGCAGTATTCTCTACTTTTCTAAATCATCACCGTGGGTTAGACTCTATTTCATTTTCTCTTCAACTTCCCTCAGAAGAACTGAAAGCTGACTGTATGAATTATAGAGCTGTAGACCAGTGGGGCCCAACCTTTTTGGCACCAGGGACCAGTTTCGTGGAAGACAATTTTCCCATGGGCGGAGTAGGGGGATGGTTTCAGGATGATTCAAGCTCATTACCTTCATTGCACATTTTAGTTCTCCTCTAATGCTGCTGCTGATCTCACAGGAGGCACTGGTCCGCGGCCCAGAGGTTGGGGACCCCTGTTGAAGACTATTCTTGCAAGGTGCCAAGGCATAGTGATTATAAATTCTCTGATGCTCACAAATCAATATCCCACCTCATCAGTCCTTACTTACCCACTAGCACAGTGATGACCTTGTTGCTAGCATATTGTTCTATCTCCCGCAGCCACTCAGGAAGGCAACGGAAGGATTCCTCACAGGTTATGTCATAGGTAAGGATCAAGGCATTGGCGCTTCGGTAATAACTCTGGGTGATGGACCGAAATCTCTCTTGACCTGCTGTGTCCCAGATCTGAAGCTGTAAAGGCATAAAAGAAGGATCAGGTTGGTGAAGCAAAGAAGAAAGCAAGCCTTGCCTTCTTGTTGTTTGGTCGTTCAATCACATCCGACTCTTTGCGACCACATGGACTGCAGCACGCCTGTCCTTCAGTGTCTCCTGGAGTTTGCTCAGACTCATGTCCACTGAGTCACTGATGCCATCCAACCATCTCATCCCCTGCCACCACCTCTCCCTCATCAGGGTCTTTCCCAATGAGTCAGCTCTTCGCATCAGGTGGCCAAAGTACTACAGTTTCAGCTTCAGCATCAGTCCTTCCAATGAACCCCCTTCATGGATCACAGCCTTGTCGTGGTGAAGGAGCTTGTGTAACTCAATGAGCTATAAGTCATGCTGTGCGGGGCCGCCCAAGATGGACGGGGTCATAATAAGGAGTTCTGACAAAACGCGGCTCACTGAGGAAGGAAATGGCAACCCACTCCAGGACGCTTCCCGTGCGTGGAAGTAGAAACACCTTCACCCAAATAAGTTCATGGCTGCTTTTTGCTGTAAGAGAAAGGTGCCTCTAATTTTTTTAAATTCCTTCTGGTGAAAGAGAGGGGCTGGCTTTGCTTTTTCTTTGCTAAATTTTTTGTCTCCCCTTTATTCTTTTTTTTTTTAAAGGCATTCAGATTATTTTCACACAATTTCATTTAAAAGGTGAAATAGGGTATTTACAATCTACTTAACTTTTATTATAAGCCTGTTTCCCCTAAGAACTGCTATTTTTTTAATTTATTTTTAATTGAAGGATAATTACAATACTGTGTTGGTTTCTACCATATAAGAACTGCTCTTTTTATCCATAGATTCTTCATTGCTCATATCTTTAATTTTCCCTTTTGTTTATTTTCTAAATCAGAAAGTATATTCCTAGGTCTTATTAAAGGTTTACACTCTTAGAACATATTTCAAATGCTCTCGTTTTTGTTTTGAGCAATTCCCTCTATTCTTTATTTAAAAGAAAAAAAAAAAACTAGACAACCAAACTGTTGAGCATTTATGTGCCAAGCTCTAGTCTAAGTACTCTACACATAATAACTCATTTACTCCTCACAAGAACTCTATGAGGTAGGTAAATACTATTCCTGTATCATTTCTCATGTGAGGAAACTGAGGCACAGAGAGATTAATTAACTTGCCCAGTGTCTCACAGCCAATATGTCCTACAGCTGATTCAACCATGCAGTGTGGTCTGAGTCCTTGCTCTTTATTTTTAATTGGCCATGCCAAGTGGCCTGTGGGATCCTAGTTCTCTGACCAGGAACTGAACTCACATCTTCTGCCCTGGAAGCATAGAGTCTCAACCCCTGGACCACCAGGAAGTCCCAGAGTCTCTGCCCTTCATCACGATGCCCTAGTCAAAAGTCGGGATCCAGGGCAAGGTGTCCCGCTGTGACTGTGAGCATTTCAGCCAACAACTGGAGAGGGCAAAACAAATCCATTCACATGAATATATTAAGGTATGATCTTTGTTCATGAAAACAGGAGCAATGCCATGGCAGACAAGGAAAATAATTTCCCTCCACCACCCGTAAGCCCTCCGACCTTCGGCAAGTCACCTAATCTCCTTTGGCTTCGGCGGCTTCTTTATTAAAAGAGGTTAATAACATGCAAACCTGCTGAAGTCATTTACCAGTTTGAAGACCTCATAACTGATGGTTCTAAAAACAAAGAAGGCAAAACACCTCTCACTTCAACCTGAATTTCCCTGCACAGAGCAGACTTCTGAGAGAGAAACTGTTCCCCAGAGAGACTGCTGAGAGCAGAACAAATCCAAGGCCTTGAGAAATCACACTGACAGTAATCTTCCCTTCTCACTGCATCGATTTCATGTGTCACAAGGAGCATCCACCCCATTAACAGGACATCATTTCCTCGGGGAAGACTTTTGGAACCTTCAGATTAGGCCAGGTTCCCCACCTCCATCCCCAAATCATCTCAATTCCAACCAAGCCTATAATTTCCTATCACAGCACCAAACACACTTTTTCTTTGGGGCTGCACTGGGTCTTGGTTGCTACTTGCAGGCTTTCTCGAGTTGCAATGAGCAGGGACTACTCTCTAGCTGCACTGCATGAGATTCTCAGTGCAGTGGTTTCTCTCCCTGTGGCCCATGAGCTCCAGAGTACAGACTCAGTAGCTGGGCACACGAGCTTAGCTGGCCCCGCAGCATGTGGGATCTTCCCAGACCAGGGATCGAACCTGTGTCCCCTGCATTAGTAGGCATATTCTTCACCACTGGGCCAGCAGGGAAGTCCCACCTGACACACTTGAATCACTTATGTATTTGTAATAACGTGTTCCATAACCATCTCTCTCACTAGATGGAAAGTTTCATGAGGGGGCGGAATTTGGGGTCCATTTCCCTCTCAGTTATCCCCACAGTGTCTGGAAAATAGTAAATGTTCAAATAGTTATTCATGGTCTCATCTCATCCTTACAACAAATCCCAGTGAGGCAGGCGAGTTTGCGCCTCCCTTTCATTAGCAGGTAACTCACAAGGGTGGGACTCAGACTCCAGACTCTGAACCCCCAGAAGAGGACTCAGTCCATACACCATGCTGCTCTGCTGCCAGAGGCTGATTTAGATGTCCAACTGCTTCCAGAGAGGATGAGGCAGTCAGTGTCACCCTCTGCTCAGATCAGCTTAGCTGAGAAGACTGAGAGAGACCGGTGGTCCCTGCCACCAAAGAGAGGCACACAGGCTCTCCTTTGATTTGAAGTCACAGCTGCCCTTTGATGATGTACATGAAAGCCTGTGTATGCTGAAGGCGGCCACACAGATGTTACAGCTTTTGCCAGGACAAAAGCTACTTCTCTTCTCTGTCTCAAACCTAGAGACATGGTTCCCCTCTCCAGGCTGTGTCTGAGAACAAAAGACTATTATCTTAATGCCACAGTGAACCTTGAAAAACACTTGTGATTGGATTTAACACTGCTGATCCTTAGACATCAGTATATTCTCATGACAGGCACATCTTGAGAACAGCTCTGAGAATTAAAACCACCAAAATATCTTCCAGAGAAGTGATTAGATGTCTTGGCCGAGATGCAGGCTGTTTTCCCAAAGGGAGCTTCCTCTTTCTAGCCTTATGGTTAATTTCTGAGGAAATCCATATTCCACTGCCTTTATTACTCAACTTAGTTTCACTATTCTCTCTGCCATTTGTTTGCTCTTTTTCAGCATTTACAGATCATAAATAGAGGCAGAGCACTGTGCTAAGCACAGGGAAGATACAAAGATAAATAAACACAATCCCTGATATCAAAATGCTCATAGTAAAGGAGGATGAATACATAGTTGCTGCTGCTGCTGCTGCTGCTGCTGCTGCTGCTGCTAAGTCACTTCAGTCATGTCCAACTCTGTGCGACCCCATAGACGGCAGCCCACCAGGCTCCCCCGCCCTGGGATTCTCCAGGCAAGAACACTGGAGTGGGTTGCCATTTCCTTCTCTAATGGATGAAAGTGAAAAATGAAAGTGAAGTCACTCAGTCGTATCCAACTCTTAGCGACCCCATGGACTGCAGCCTACCAGGGTCCTCCGTCCATAGGATTTTCCAGGGAAGAGTACTGGAGTGGGGTGCCATTGCCTTCTCCATACACAGTTGACTAACTATGATAAGATAGGTGTGCATGCGAAGTCGCTTCAGTCGTGTCTGCCTCTTTGCAACCCTATGAACTGTAGCCCACCAGGCTCCTCTGTTCATGGAATTCTCCAGGCCAGAATACTGGAGTGGGTTGCCGTGCCCTCCTCCAGGGGATCTTCCCGATCCAAGGACTGAACCCATGTCTCTTACATCTCTTGCACTGGCAGGCAGGTTCTTCACCACTAGCGTCCCTTGGAAAGTCCATGGTAAGATATGAGATGTTCTATTAAATAGGGGTCAGCAGGAGAGTGTCTCCTGGTATGGGTCTTCTGTCCATCAGTATGTTCTCAATAACCCTGCCCGGGGCTTCCTAACCACTCTCACTTCCAGCATGAGGCTGTGCTATCGTCCACTCTCTTCTTTGCACTACCACTCACATCTCTAAGCCTCACTGCTATAAAAATGTACTACAGGGACTTCCCGAGTGGTCCAGAGGTTATTAAGATTCCGCACTTCCACTGCAGGGAGTGCAGGTTCGAACCCTGGTCAGGGAACTAAGATCCCACATGCCATGTGGCACAGCCAAAAAAAAAAAAAAAAGTATTGCAATCAACTGTGTCCCCTTGTAAGACTGAGTTCTCTGAGGGCGAAGGCTGTCTCTTATTTAACCATATACCCCAGGGCCCCACCTAAAACAGTCTGTGGTTCAAGGTGGACACACTGAAGTGATGGCTAACTGAATAACCTGAGGATGGTGGAATCACAAAGGAAGGATGGGCTCATTCTGCTTAAATGATTAATAGGGAGTTAAAGAAGGTTTTACAGATGAAATGTTTGGAAAGATGACAGGAAGTTACTAGGGAAGAAAGACGCTTTACCATACCACAGTGCCTGGTACGAAGCATTCACTCTGACACAGGATGGCTGGATGAACAACAGCATGGACAGATGGTTGTAAAAGCAAACACGTGTGCATACTCTCAAGACTTTCCTTATCTACACAATGCATACCTGATGAGAGAAAAATCCAGCAAATCTTCTATTTCTATTATAACAAATCTCCTAAGGTTAAAATGTCATAGACTGAGCTTAAAGTTTTACTTAATACACATTAATTTATGACAGGCTAAGAGAAATCAATGGATAAGAGAAAATTCTATAAGGTTTTAATTATATTTTCTACCCAAGGTCACCTTTATAACGCAGACCACTTTAAGAGAAGGGCCTCTTCTTTAAGTTTGCCTCCACTGATTTGACTCTAAGCCTCAATAGCTATGGGCTTCCCTGGTGGCTCAGACAGTAAAGAATCTGCCTGCAATGCAGGAGACCCGGGTTCGATCCCAGGGTTGGGAAGATCCTCTAGAGAAAGGAATGGCAACCCACTCCAGTATTCTTGCCTGGAGAATCCCAAGGACAGAGAGGAGCCTGGTAAGCTACAGTCCATGGGGTAGCTTGCAAAGAGTCAGATACAAATGAGTGACTAACACTTCCACTTTCTTCACTTAATAGCTATGGGAATCCTTCTAACACCGTTGATTAGCTGCCTGTGATCCTGAGAGCCATCCTAGAAAGAAAGGGACTCGTAGGGAAGGCTGAGAGAGGATGGTGAGCAGTCGGGAGAAAAATTAACATTCAGGTCTTGCCCTGCCTCTCACCAGGCGGGTGATTCTGTGCAAACCAGCAGTGAATTCTCTTTCCATGGGCTCTCCAGGCACTGGGAAAGCCTGTGGACTCCCAGCAAAAAGTCACTAAACTCTCACTAAGAAGAGGCACTCGCTTCGTGTTAAAGAACACTGACAATAATGAGAAAATAACTGTTTCCTCAGTGAGTCGCAGCTGCTCTCCTCCTGTGTCCGTGTCATGAGGCCCTTGGAACACTGTGGTTGAAGAGGGTCATCTTCTGTCTTGATTCTACATATATGGCTAGAAAGATTCACAGGCAAAGAGTCATTAAAGCTGGATTTGGGAGATGAGCCAGCTCTCACTTCTCATGGACGAACGACCAGAGGCCTGACGTGATGATAGAAATGGGAACTGTGCTGTGATCCAAAGATGAGTAAGACACAAACCTTCTTCTCAGGGAGCCTGTGGTAGATTCAGATGCTATAAAAAGATGGATTTTTAGCTGAGCATAATAAGTATTTAAAAATGAGGTTATGGTTCACAGAAAGTGGAATAAATGTAATAACTAAACTTGGGAATTGAGGAAAGAAAAATAAGCCTGTTCTTTAAAAATGGGGACCATTTCTTTATTTGCTGCTTTCTATTCCCAGAACCTGGCACATGGCAGGCATGAACCTTTCTGGTCAAAGGAAGGAATTCATACATATATATGGATATAAATGAGAAAACCAAATCTCTGGAGATAAAATGCCAAGTGATCTTAACCCAACACTTGGGATGGCAACCAGCTCCCTCTGCTGGAGCAAGAGAGAACTACACATGGCTCTTCCTGCCACTGCCTGGGGAGTGCACACTCCTGGCTTCCTCCTCTCCCCACAGCCTAGCTCCTTATCTCCACCTCAATGCACTGATTTTCTGAACTTTCCAGCGGACGCTCAAATGGAGTCCACATGCTGTTTTCCAGAGGGCCCAGCTCTCCATCACTATTGTACCTGGTGTAGATGTCTGCAGTAACGAACCCCTCTGAGGAGTCAGGGCTGGAAGAGACACTGGCAAAGTTTCTGTCCCCCACTCAGAAGCCTCCTCCTAAACACAGTCTGTGTGCCTGTGGCATGCTCTAAGAGCACCCTGGAGCTTCTCTGTCCTTCCTGAGGCATCCGAAGGCAGGACTGCAGGTACCTATGGGAGAGGATGCAAGTGGCACGGGCTCACACTTAGGATGCTGAGGTTGGGATGCTGAGGCTGGGGTATGAGGTTGGATGCTGAGGTTGGGGTATGAGGTTGGGGTGCTGAGGCTGGGGTATGAGGTTGTGGTGCTGAGGTTGGGGTGCTGAGGCTGGGGTATGAGGTTGGGGTGCTGAGGTTGGGGTATGAGGTTGTGGTGCTGAGGCTGGGATGCTGAGGTTGGGAGGCTGAGGTTGGGGTATGAGGTTGGGATGCTGAGGCTGGGATGCTGAGGCTGGGATGCTGAGGTTGGGGTATGAGATTGGGGTGCTGAGGTTGGGGTATGAGGTTGGGATGCTGAGGCTGGGGTGCTGAGGTTGGGGTGCTGAGGCTGGGGTATGAGGCTGGGGTGCTGAGGTTGAGGTGCTGAGGATGGGGTACTGAGGTTGAAGTGCTTAAGTTGGATCTGGCTGGAATGCTGATGCCACAGTGCTCACTGTGCTGTTGATCCCAGGATCATCCCTTCTTTCCATGGCACTCAGCTCTGAAAGGTCTGACTGTGGACTCTCACTCTGATGGGCATAGCGCCAAAGATCAGTATCTCGACCCTCCTTCCAAGTAACTTAGTCTTACCGCACATTTCTTTCCATCATCTCCCTCTTTCCTTGCTCCAAGGAAATGGTTCACTATGCCTGCCTTCTCCCCTGCTCCAGGGAGGCAACGGTATTCACTGGCTCATATAAAACCAATTCATATCCCACCTACCTCCCCTTGCTAACTGTGTAATCATGGATACATGAATCACTCGACCTCTCTAAAAAATACCAAATGAAGATAATTTAGCACTTACCTCACAGGGTTTACAATAAGCATTGAGTTAAATGTAAAAGAAGGCAGCGGAGGGATTGACACATATTAAGCACTTGAAAAACACCCCCTCCCTTTTCTTGTTACTGAAGCCAATGTAGCTCTCTCAGGTACTAAACTACCCAGAGGCCACAAAGCAGGGGTGGGGGGCAGATCATGGACCCTTCCTGGACCCCTCTTTTAGTATTTCTCACTTATCGGGGATTGGAGTAGGGTGGGAGACGGAACAATTCTAATAAATGATTCACGGACAGAATGATGAATGTAGAAATCAGCAGGCTCTCTAATGAGCCTGCGATTAAGAAAGAAGTACAGAATTCCCTGGTAGTCCAGCGGTTAGGACTTGGTGCTCTCACTGCCGAGGGCCCAGATTCGATCCGTGGTTGGGGAACTAAGATCCTGCAAAGTGTGCAGTATGGAAAGAAAAGAGAGAGGGAGGGAGAGACAGAGAAAAAGAAAGAAAAAAAGAAGTACCTAAGTCTTAAGAGCCCAACTCAAGACATTCCCAGAAGAAATTTCTTCCTTGTTTTTACATCTCATCCGACATAACAAGAGCAGGACAAACTGGCCTTAGCTCTTCTCTCATTGTCTTCTGATCTGTAAACATATTATCTTAAACCCCTTCCTGCCCCTGTGAAGGGAACAGAGGAACTCTGTCTGGAAATAAGCCGTCACGGCTGATTACGTCATTTTCAGTGTGGGTTTCCACTAGGTGATTTAATAAATGTTATGAAAACAACTGCTTCTCACATAGCACAATGAAAGCCTTATTGGACATTTAGCATCTTACCTTTACTTTTTCACCATTAATCTCCACTGTCTTAATCATAAAATCAACTCCAATTGTGGCTCCTTGTCCTGGGGGGAAAAGACCCTAAAGCAGAAATAATAGAAAATAACAATAAGCAAACCTTTCAGTTAAATGAAATCCTCCCCTACCCCCATTGCCAGCCCCTTCCTTTGGCTGAGTTAACTGACGGAAGAGAGAACTCTGGTTAGTGTCATGGGAACCCTATTTAATCTACCTTTGTGTGTATGTTTTGAGGGAGGAGAAAGGAGGATGAATGAGGGAGAAAGAAATGTTGAAAGAGGAAGGAAGGGGAAAGAGGGACAAAGAAGGAAGCAGACAGAGAGGGTAAAGGAAGAGAACTGGGAAAGGACGGGGGAATTAACTCCAAAGAATGAAACAAAAGTCAGACACAAGGATAAGACTCAGGAACATGGAGCCGTAGGGATGAAATTGGGATGGTTAGGGTGCATGCAAAATGGATGGTGCTCTAAAAGATAAGATCAAGGAAGATGACAACTGGCTATTAGTCTAGGGCATGAACAGCCATGGGTGTGAACCACCAGGCTGAAGAAACGAACAAGAAATCAACACGAGAAACATGAAGGAGACAGCTGATGCTCTGAATTTCCCTCTCCCCTGACAGTGATAACTATTTCCTCTATATAGACACAACCACATGAGATCAAGGCCAACGACCCTGGGACAACAACTGAAAAAGATAAATGCATCCAGGGGGACAGAATAGTAGAAACAGCACCAACCCAAGAGGCAGCAAGCAGCCTAAGGAGCTCTGGGTGACCTCAGAAAAACCAGTCCCTCTCTGGTCTAACATAAGTACTTCAAAACAAAGCTTTACATCAAATTGGAAGCTGAACTAAAAAGGTATGAGTTTAGTAAAATCATATGTATATTATAATTTACTGTTGCATACTATTTCCCATAAGCTTAGAGAGGAAGTTGGAGGGAAGGAATTCTATCAAGAAAAAACCCTCCACCTAGTTTCTCTTCCCTCTTCACATTCACACTCCAGAATTTCCAGAAATTAAAATAAAATGGACTTTATTAGCTCTGGGAGCTAAGATTGGGGGCATCATTAATTAAGTCTATTCCCTAATAAGAGAGATCTTTAATTAAAGTCTGAACTTGAAAGACTGAGCATCAAATCGACAGCAAATGTTCCACTGCACGTCTGCAAACCCTGTAAATATAAACATAACTTTACTGACAAATATTGAATCAATTTTCTTCTGTTTTGGTTTGGCTCAAACACAAGGCTGCCAAGCTTCAAGTTTATAGCTCCAGCTGTTTTGCAGTGGAACAAATGCCAAAAAATAAAACAAACCCTTCCCAATGTCTCCCTCATCATTTCATTCCCCAATTCCTCATGCCTCAAAAACAGCTGAATCCAATCCATTTTTAACTGTCAACTAAATAACAAAACCAAACATAATCCTGTCTATGAAATATGAACTCTGGGTGGGATAGAGTTGAGGAGCCAAGAGAGGTATAAAGTAAACAGAAAAGAAAAACTAAGGGGTGGTGTGCTTATTGGTTGGGCTTCCCTCATAGCTCAGTTGGTAAAGAATCCGCCTGCAATGAAGAAGACCCTGGTTCAGTTCCTGGGTTGGGAAAGATCTGCTGGAGAAGGGTAGGCTGCCCACTCCAGTATTCTTGGACTTCCCTTGTGGCTCAGCTGGTAAAGAATCCGCCTGCAGTGCAGGAGACCTGGGTTCGATCCCTGGGTTGGGAAGATCCCCCAAAGAAGGGAAAGGCTACCCACTCCAGTATTCTGGCCTGAAAAATTCCATGGACGGTATAGTCCATAGGGTCACATAGAGTCTGCTCAATATAACTGTTTAAAAATGGAAACATGTCTGGACTTCCCTGGTGGTCCAGCAGTTTAGATTCCAATCTTCCATTGCAGGGGCACAGGTTCAATCCCTGGTAAGGGAACGAAGATCCCACATGCCTAGCGGTGTGACCCAAAAAGGGGTGGGGAGGTATTTTTATCCCTAATGATAAGAATTAGGCTTTTAAATAAGAAAGGCCAGATTCCTATGGTCTCCGAGGAGAGAACATGAAGAAGATAAAAATGATCAAGCTGTGAGCTAGAAGATCTAGCTTCTCATCCCAGCCTTGCCACTAACATGATACAAGATTACTAATAAGTCATTTCATTCCTCTAGACCTCAGGGTTTTTTTAACCTATAAAATGAGAAGAGTAGGCTGAAAAATTTCTAAGGGAACTTTCAGTAATAAGACAAGGTCAAGGGAATTTTCAATAAAGGGGCTGCAAATTTCTCTACATCTCTGCAGTCTCATCTCATCCGCTTGCCAAAAGCAGAATAAGATTACTAACGTTAGATGGAAGTAAAACCAGCTGAAGTTTCGAATATTACGCCATGGCGGCTGGCTGAACCCAGAAGCCAGTAAGCTTGTCATTTTTTATTTCACCAGACCATGGTTTAGTAGGCTTTCCCAGTGGCTCGGTGGTAAAGAATCCGCCTGCAACACAGGAGAAGCAGGAAATGTGGGTTTGATCCCTGGGTGGGGAAGATCTTCTGGAGAAGGGAATGGCAACCCAGTCCAGTATTCTTGGTGGAGAATCCCATAAACAGAGGAGCCTGGTGGGCTACAGTCCACAGGGGCTTAGTAACAAGTTCTATTCTGGGTTCATTATCCTGGGAAAATCCTTGACATTTCGAAAAGATTGCTCTGTGCCCCCCAGCTGTTTGTGTTATCCAATCGGCCTCTCGGGTTTTCCACAGAACCACAGACTCTCAGAGCTGGAAGAGGCCTTGGAGATCAAAGGAAAGCAAGGAGGCTGGGCAAGGCTCCCAGGCGAGTCCGGGCAGAGTTGGGATGAAGGTCCAGGTTTCTCAAGCCAGTGTGCTTTCCCCAGCATCAAACTGCCCTCTGCCTTAGACAGAAGAGCTATTCTCAACTACCTCACTAGCACTTGATGAAAATGCAAGATGCATGCATGATAAATCCCAAAAAGGATGCCATTCATCATTTTCCAGGAAACACAAAACAAGGTCAATCTCAGAATGATTTCCCACCCATTTCTGGGTAAAATCGGTATATAATCTCTAGGAACAATTCTCAAAAGGGCAGCCCCCTAAAGGGAACTTATACTTAGAACAAAGGACTCAACCCAGAGGGAACATCTAATTTGGTTCAAATGGTCCTTCATTGTTCTCATTTCATTCTCATGGAGTAGGTTAGAAAAATCAGCATATTTGATTCTAAACCAAAATGATTCAGTCAGTTTTCTGGGAGGAACTGAGAGAGCATCAGCAGGGAGCTTGAGTGGTTTAATTTGAATCTGAGTTTTTAAAAAGTTAACATGTTTGTTTAACTTGATGTACAGATTCATTTCCACTTAATTATTATTGGTTTTCATTTGTATTATTATTAATGAGTAATCTGTGGCTTTTTTAATCCAATAAGGTATTTTTGATGGGTTTCCCAGGTGGCTCAGTGGTAAAAGAATTTGCCTGCTAAGCAGGAGACATGGGTTCGATTCCTGGATTGTGAAGACTCCATGGAGAAGTAAATGGCAACCAACTCCAATATTCTTGCCTGGAAAATCCCATGGACTGTAGCCTGTAGCCTGGAGGGCTACAGTCCATGGTGTCGCAAAGAGTTGGACACGACTTAGTGATTAAACAACAACAAAGGTATTTTTGATACTGAAGACTGAAAGCAAAACCACTCACCCCTTTCACTAGAGGAAGCCATGGGAGGCTTGGTGGTAACTCACTGAGCCGTGCTCCCAGGGGATGGTTTAAAATCTCTAGTCTATACAAACTATTACATATTAAACAAATAAGCTGTGTGCATCTTTTACACAACACAGGGAATGCAGCCAATATTTTAAACTCTAAATGGAGTATAACCTTTTAAAAATGGTGAATCACACCTGTAACATATAATATTGCTTACCAACTATACTTCAATTTAAAAAATCAAAACAAAAGGAAAGAAAAGAGCAAAGGGTGTTTCAGAGGAAGGAGTGGTCGTGTTCACCACTGCTAAGATTTCAAATAAGATGGAAAATTTTAAATGTCGAAAACAAACGTTCTAGTTTAGGCTACAGAGCTGATACACTTGGAAAGGGCTTGGAAAGGACTGGCAGCCAAGAGGCTGGGGCGGGTACCGCTCACCCATCCTATTAGGGTCCTCTAACCCTGTAGGCCCTGGTGGCTCAGCAGGAAAGAATCCGCCTGCCAAGCAGGAGACTCGTGTTCGATCCCTGGGTCGGGAAGATCCCCTGGAGAAGGGAATGGCAACTCACTCCAGTTTTCTTGCCTGGAGAATCCCACGGACAGAGGAGCCTGGCAGGCTACAGCGCATGCAGTTGCAAGAGTCAGAAACGACTCAGGAACTAAACCACCACCAGCAGCTCCACAAGCCACACAGAGAAACCCAGCCCAGACTCCAGGGTTCTTACCTGAGTGAACCGTCGGACTAGGCACGTCTTCCCCACACCAGCATTGCCGATTAAAACAATTTTAAACAGGAAATCATAATCTTCCATACTCATTTACACAGCTGCAAGGCAAACACAGGCACGAGTGAGATGGGCCTGGTGAGACTTGCCCACAGAGCTCAAGCTGCGCCAGCCCGTCTCCCCGGGAACCACGGGGCTGACTCATCAGAGGAGAAATGTAACGCTCCCCTCCAGTGACCCTGCCAGCGAGAGAGGAACACAGGTGTGTGGTCACAGATGGCCTTTAACCCTTCCCGGTCCCTTCACGCCACGGAGAGCAAATGACACAGACGCCCTTTCACCCGGTAACCTTTATTCTTCCAAGCAGTCAGGTCGCAGGTCACTCCCGTGGTCAGCTGTTTTCTTTTAGCCACAAAAAGGAGATTATGAATCTCTGAGCAGACGAGCTGGGGGTGCAAGGAAGCAGAGCGAAGCGGAGCCCATTGCAAGGCTGAAAGGTGGTTTACGTAGATGCTGTGAGTGCCTCTGGGAGGAGGGGCTAGAGACTGGGAGT
Source organism: Aepyceros melampus (assembly GCA_006408695.1). NCBI lineage: Eukaryota > Metazoa > Chordata > Mammalia > Artiodactyla > Bovidae > Aepyceros > Aepyceros melampus. The sequence continues at coordinate 4,497 of SJXQ01003598.1, read as the reverse complement.
GTGAATGAAGGGAGGAAGCGTTCAGTCTCCTGCAAGTCCTGGGGGACCTGGGGTCCTACCAGGGGGAGATGCTGCCATCTTCCCCCCAACCGCCTGCCTGTTGCCGTTCACCTCCTGCCGGCCATGTGGGTGCTACAGCACCCCTCCAAGTCCCTTCTTCTCATCCCCCCGGACCACGTACCAGCTATTCCCTCTGCCTGGGAAGCCCTCTCGATCACTTTCTGTGCGTGTGTTTCATATTACAAATGTTTATTGAGTACTTGTCACTGTAGGGAATCAAGTGTATATAAAAAACAATCCTTAACCTTTCTATGTTTGGAAAGTTAGTCCTTTAGGGACGGATGGAAGCATCTCTTTCTCTCTGAGTTTTCTGCTCATCTTCCCCAAATAAACACGTTCACCATTCCTCTGTCCTAAAACATCATCAATTCTTTGTTCTAATGTCTGCCTCATCTTTGAGGGAAAGGATGATGTCGTTCAGCTCTATTTTCCTAGCCCATGGGACACAGTTACACTTAGTCAATATCTACTCTGTAGAATTAAATAATTAACTAATGAGCCTATGGCTGAAGTAAAGGCCTTAGTTTCCCAACTGTGCTAAAAAGACTACCTGCTTATGTTATGAACTGTTATGAAGACTTAAAGGAAAAAAGAAGACCATGTAAAAGAGCCTTGAAGTGAAGTCACTTAGTCGTGTCCGACTCTTTGCGGCCCGGTGGACTGTGGCCTACCAGGCTACTTCTCCTCCATCCATGAGATTCTCCAGGCAAGAATACTGGAGTGGGTTGCCATTTCCTTCTCCAGGGAATCTTCCCGACCCAGGGATCGAACCCGGGTCTCCCACATTGGAGGCAGATGCTTTAACCTCTGAGCCACCAAGGAAGCCTGGTACCCATAAAGCCCCATCCTGGTAAAACAATTCAGTATCTACTATAGCGCTGTGCTAGTCACTTGGACTTCCCTGGTGGCTCAGAGGTAGGGAATCTGCCTGCCGAGCAGGAGACGCAAGCTTGACCCCTGGGTTGGGAAGATCCCCTGGAGAAGGGAATGGCAGCCCACTCCCCTGGAGAAGGGAATGCCTGGAAAATCCCATGGACAGGGGAGCCTAGCAGGCTACAGTCCATGGGGTTGCAAAAGAGTCAGACAAGACTTAGCGACTAAATAATAAAAACAGTCATCCTAGGAAATACTGAGATGAAACAGTCTCTGCCCTTGAGATCACCATGAGAAAGGCTAAAGAACAATAACGATGTTAGTCACAATTCAAAACAACAGGAGCACAGCTCATTTCATAAGGTGAAGGCCGAACAAGCCTGATGGACTCTGGAGTAAAGGAGGGTCAGTGAAAGGAGGTGAGCAGAAAGGGTCAGTGAGCACGCAGGGGCGAGGGAGCCTGGGGAGGGGGGGCCGCCCAAGGTGCCGCCCACTTGCCTCCGGAGCTCCAAGGCTGAGGGCTGCAGGGTGCTGGGATGGAGGGAGAGGCCACTGCAAAGCAGCCTGCGAAGGAGCCAGGGCAGTCCCATGTGAACAAGGGTGATTTCTACGTGGATTCCAGCGATCCTTGGAAAGACGACTGACGGCCAAAGCCAACATGCAGGTCCCCGTTCCCTGGGACAGCGGAGGAAAAGTATCTCTCTGTCAAGCGTCTGGGTCCATAAACGGTCACTCAGCTGACATATGTCAGCACGGTACTTGGTGCTTCGTGTCTATTTCCACTTCTTTTTATAAGTCTATGAGGCGAGTGTTTCACGTAACCTAGTTTACAGGCAAGTAAACTGAGGGTAGTCCAAACATAAAGACAACAGCCAGACTTCAAGTCCAGAAGATATACATGCCATCAAAAGAGGCCTCCCCTGTCCCCTCCCCTCACCAAGTTTTACTGTACTTATTTATTTATATCTGTCTCATGTTCCAAGTGCATCCCTTAGCACACGCGGGCACATGCATACGCGACTGTGAGCAGCATGAAAGCAGTGAAGCGTCTCTCTGGTGGAGCTCTGACCCTAGTCTCCCCGTGTCATCATCATTGCTGTCATTATCATCTTCGCCACTACCACCACCACCATCATCACCTCATTCTGTATTATTAACTCATTTAATCCTCACAACACTCCTAATCAGGTAGACACTATTAGCATCCTAACTTGATAGATGGGGACACTGATGCACAGGATAAGAAGTCATTAAGGTCCCACTTAAAGAGCTGATGGAGCTGAAATGCAAACCCAGATAGCCCAGGTCCAGCACCCACATTGCCCGAAGCACCACCCTAGAGTGCCTTCCACAAAGCCCGGCTCATACGAGCAACTTCAGAAAATCCTGACAAATCGAATGACGAGGCCAAGACTCAGTAAATGTGATTTTCCTTTCTTTTCCCCTCTGGGTTCAAATGCAAAATTCTTTCTACCACACTGGAGCAGTTTAGATAAGAATCAAGATGAGACTCCAGCTAAAAACGCAAGGGTTAAACTCAATAAAGCTGTTAAAAGTGAAAAGAAAAGAAATCTCAGGGTTAGGTGCAAGGAGATGGGGAAGATGTGCACCCGTGTGGCTCACACACAGACCACAACTCACATATCCTAAGTCAACGAAAAGAGAACGCGGCCTTGGGTCATGTGCTTTTTCTGTGCTCAGATCATTTGCGACACATCGATGTCTCCATCTTGGGCAGGGTTCAAAGAAACAAAGCAGAAAATCAAGAGGAGAATGTCCAAAAATAAAGGGTTGCGATACAGGGCTCCTAAGAGAAGGTGAGCAGAGCCCAAATTATGCACCTTCAGGGAAAGAAGATGAAGTTACCTGCCCAGAGTCACGCTCACAGTCAAGCCGCAGGCAGTGACCATCTGGAGCGAGCCACAGACTAAAAGCAAAGGTCCCACCCCTTTCTGTAAGACATTACTTCAGTGCTCCATTGAGTGGTGGTGGTTTTTTTTTTTTTAAATAAACCTCTGAGAGGGAAGGTGTTTGGTCCCTTTAAAAATGCAGACTGCAGTGGTGAACGCTGCACTGTAAACTCCTGGGGACTGGCTGTGGTTACTGTTTCGTTCTTAATAGAAGACATACTGCTGGGTGAAAAGCTCACAAGACTGTCTGGAAACTGCGCTCTGAGGAAGTCTTTCTGTTTGGGAAGTAACGGAACAACTCAGGCATCACCAACTGCCACGTGGCAACACAGCGTCCCGGGAGGGGGGATCCACTCAGAAGCTGTCAGTTACACCGCGTCCCAAAACCGACAACAAAAGTCACACCTTGTCTGGAGCAAACACGTCACAAGATATGCTACTGGCCAAGCACAATTCTAGGAACTGCATGTTCTATTATTGTTAATAATAGCTGACACTTATTCATGCTTCTCTTGTTAGAGTTTCTAAAAATTTGCTTTTATTGGTGTTGGGTCTTTGTGTCTGCAGGCAGGCTTTCTCTCGTTGCGGCGGGCGGGGTGACTCTCCAGCTGCAGTGATCACATCGCTCACTGCAGTGGCTTCTCCTCTACTCAGCGTTTCTGGCTACTGCTGTCTAGCCGCTCAGTCCTGTCCAACTCTTTCTGACCCCATGGACCGCAGCCCGCCAGGCTTCCCTGTCCACGCGATTTCCCAGGCGAGAATACCGGCGTGGGGTGCCACTTTCTTCTCTTCAATGTTTCGTACATGCAAGGTATTCTCTTACATGTACATGCTCATTTACTCCTCACAACGTATGTGCATACTAAGTCGCTTTGCTCTGTGTGACCCCATGAACTGTAGCTCTCCAGGTTCCTCTGTCCGTGGGATTCTCCGGGCAAAAATACTACAGTGAGTTGCCGTGCCCTCCTCCTGGGGGTCTTCCCAACCCAGGGATCAAACCTGGTTCTCTTGCATTGCAGGCAGATTCTTTACTACTAGCGCCACCTGGGAAGTCCCACAACGTATGAGGTAGGTACTATTATGACCATCCCTAACTTGCTTGCTCATTTACTCCTCACAACGTATGTGCATACTAAGTCACTTTGCTCTGTGTGACCCCATGAACTGTAGCTCTCCAGGTTCCTCTGTCCGTGGGATTCTCCGGGCAAAAATACTAGAGTGAGTTGCCGTGCCCTCCTCCTGGGGATCTTCCCAACCCAGGGATCAAACCTGGTTCTCTTGCATTGCAGGCAGATTCTTTACTACTAGCGCCACCTGGGAAGTCCCACAACGTATGAGGTAGGTACTATTATGACCATCCTTAACTTGCTCTTTGTTCAGTCACTCAGTCTTGTCCGACTCTTTGCAACCCCATGACTGCAGCATGCCAGGCTTCCCTGCCCTTCACTGTCTCCTGGAGTTTGCTCACATTCATGTCCATTGAGTCGGTGATGCCATTTAACCATCTCGTCCTCTGTTGTCCCCTTCTCCTCCTGCCTTCAATCTTTCCCAGCATCAGGGTCTTTTTCAGTGAGTCAGCTCTTCGAATCAGGTGGCCAAAGTATTGGAGCTTCAGCTTCAGCATCAGTCCTTCCAGTGATGTACAGGGTTTATT
>SJXQ01003597.1:0-15320 GCA_006408695.1 Aepyceros melampus | reverse complement strand
TCAGGTGGTCTGGTATTCCCATCTCTTTCAGAATTTTCCACAGTTGATTGTGATCCACACAGTCAAAGGCTTTGGCATAGTCAATAAAGCAGAAATAGATGTTTTTCTGGAACTCTCTTGCTTTTTCCATGATCCAGCAGATGTTGGCAATTTGATCTCTGGTTCCTCTGCCTTTTCTAAAACCAGCTTGAACATCAGGGAGTTCACGGTTCACGTATTGCTGAAGTCTGGCTTGGAGAATGTGAACATGAGAATTAGGGTGCCTCAAATGTCTCTATGGTGTCCAGAGGAACTTCCAGCCTGAGAGTGCCTGTGAAGTGGCTGGACTCCAGGAGAAAGCGTCCCGGGAAGAGCATGCCCAGAACATACCTTTTGACCTCAGGGCAGTCCTAGAGGCTGAGACGGTGCAAAGGAGCCTGGGAAACTGAGCAACTGCTGGTGCAGTTTCCCAACTCGATGCTACTGACATTTGGACTAGATCATTCTTTATCCCGGGCAGCCACGCGTGCATTGCAGAATGTTTTTAGCAGTCTCTGGCCAGTAGCAATCTCTACCTGTCATCTCTACCCCAGTTAGCAACCAAGAATGTCTGTAGACAGTGCCAAATATCCCCTGGGGGGTAGGGCGGGGTGTAACAAAACTCACTCCATGTGTTGATTAGCTCTGGGTGAATTCTGTCCCCTCACTGGTGACAGCTGGGAAAGAAGCTGTTATTTCATTTACTTAATTTTTTTTTTAAGTTTTATTGGAGTATAGTTGCTTTACAATGTCAGGTTTCTACTGTACAGCAACGTGAATCAGCTATATTTGGACACGTATATCCCCCCTTTTGGATTTCCTTCCATTTAGTTCACCCCAGAGCACTGTGTAGTGTTCCCTGGGCTGTACAGTAGGTTCTTATTAATTATCTGCTTTATACACAGTATCCATGGTGTAAATATGCCGATCCAAATCTTCTGATTCCTCCCAAGAAGCTGTCATTTATCTTCTAAAATTTTTATTTGTTTTTTGGCTGCACCAGCTCCTTAGTTGTGGCACGTGAGCTCTAGTTTCCTGATGAGGAATCGAACTCGGGGCCCCTGCTTGGGAGTGTGGAGTCTTAGCCACTGGACCACCAGGGAAGTCCCCAGTTTCATTTACATCAGCGCTGTCCAATAGAGATTTCATGCAAGCCACGTGTGTGACAAGTATGTTCACAAACTGTGCCACCATTTCCTCTATTTAGTTCCAGAGTACTTTCATCACCCCCCAAAGAAACCCTATGCCACTTCCTATTCTCCTGTCCACCATCCCTCTGCAAACTTTCCGTCTCTATACGTTTGCCTATTCTGGACGTTTCACGTGCAGGTGCCCCTTGTTTTATTATCGCCTTTATCGTGTTTTGCAGACACTGCACTCTGTTTAGAAAAATGAAAGGTTTGTGGCAGCTCAGCATCACGCAAGTCTGTTAACATGATTTCCTCAACAGCAGCTGCTCCCTTCATGTCTCTGTGCCACATTTTTGGAATTCTTACAATGTTCCAAACGTTTTCATCATTATTATATTTTTTATGGTGATCTGTAATCAGGGATCTTTGTTGTTGCTACTGTGACTCTGGAAGTCTCAGATGACGGCTGGCATTTTTTAGCAATGAAGTGTTTTTTTAACTGTCATATGCATTTTTAAAAGGTATAATATTATCACACACTTAATAGTGTAAACATAACTTTCATGTGCACTAGGAAACCAAAAACTGACACGACTTGCTTTATTGTGGAGGTCTAAAACTGAACCACAATCTCTCTGATGCCTGCTCTAAATGGAATCATACAATAGGTGGGGTTTTGGTCTACCTTTTTCACTAGGCGTAGTGTTCTTAAGGGTCATCCATTGTTAGAGCATCTCTCAGTACTTCTTTTCATGGCTGAGTAATATTACATTATATGAATCTACCACACTTATTTTTGTCCATTCATCAGTTGACAGGCATTTGGGCTATTTCCACTTTGTAGTTATTATGGGTAATGCTGCTATGAACATTTGTATAGACATTTTTGTGTGGACATATGTTTTCAGTTCTTCTGGGTAAATAGCTAAAAGTAGAATTGCTGGCTAACTGTGTCTACATTTTGAGGAAACATCATTCTGTTATTCAAAGCAGCTGCACCATTTTCCATTCCCACCAGTAGTGTTTGTGGGTAAGCCACAAATGTAATTAAAAAACTTTTTTTGGAAGCCACATTTTTTTAAAGTTTAAAGATATAGGTGAACTTCAGTAATATAAACTTTAATATTATATATTATTAACTTGGTATAACCAAAATATTACCTCAATATACAAACCATATGAAAGTTGTTAATGAAATACCTTACTGTTTTTGGTAATAAGTCTTCAAACTCTGGTGTGTATTTTATACCAAGTTTGGATACTCTTCATTGGAAATACTTGATCTGTATTGAGATTTCATGATATTAGTGGTTGAAGGAGTAGACTCACATAATCCAGATGGTTCTGAACCCACTTAAACTTTTTCCTAATGCAGTCATGCATCATTTAAACATTTTTACATGTGTTAATAAATTAACTGAATAAAAATTTAAATTCAGTCCCTCAGTGGCACCATGCATGTTTCAAGTGCTCACTAATCACATAGGGCTGAAGTCCTTATTGCCGAATTCAGACTTAAATTCAAGAAAGTAGGGAAAACCACTTAACCATTCAGTTCAGTTCAGTTCAGTTGCTCAGTTGTGTCCCACTCTCTGCAACCCCATGGACCACAGCACGCCAGGCCTCCCTGTCCATCACCAACTCCCGGAGTTCACTCAGACTCACATCTATTGAGTCAGTGATGCCATCCAGCCACCTCATTCTCTGTCGGCCCCTTCTCCTCCTGCCCCCAATCCCTCCCAGCATCAGAATCTTTTCCAATGAGTCAACTCTTCGCATGAGGTGGCCAAAGTACTGGAGTTTCAGCTTTAGCATCATTCCTTCCAAAGAACACCCAGGACTGATCTCCTTCAGAATGGACTGGTTGGATCTTGCAGTCCAAGGGACTCTCAAGAGTCTTCTCCAACACCACAGTTCAAAAGCCTCAATTCTTCGGCGCTCAGCTTTCTTCACAGTCCAACTCTCACATCCATACATGATACTGGAAAAACCATAGCCTTGACTGGACGGATCTTTGTTGGCAAAGTAATGTCTCTGCTTTTTAATATGCTATCTAGGTTTGTCATAACTTTTCTTCCAAGGAGTAAGTGTCTTTTAATATTTAAATTGAAGGAAGTAGGGATAACCACTTGACCATTCAGGTATGTTCAGTTCAGTTCAGTTGCTCAGTCGTGTCTGACTCCTTTTGACCCCATGAATCGCAGCACGCCAGGCCTCCCTGTCCATCACCAACTCCTGGAGTTCACTCAAACTCACGTCCATCGAGTTGGTGATGCCATCCAGCCATCTCATCCTCCATCGTTCCTTTTCCTCCCGCCCCCAATCCCTCCCAGCATCAAATTCCTTACGATTATACAGTGGAAATGACAAACAGATTCAAGTGGTTAGATCTGATAGACAGAGTGCCTGAAGAACCATGGACGGAGGTTCATCACAGTGTACAGGAGGCAGGAATCAAGACAATTCCCAAGAAAAAGAAATGCAAAAAGGCAAAATGGTTGTTTGAGGAGGGCTTACAAATAGTTGTGAATAGAAGAGAAGCAAAAGGCAAAGGAGAAAAGGGAAGATATACTCATTTGAATTCAGAGTTCCAAAGAATAGCAAGGAAAGATATGAAAGCCTTCCTCAGTGATCAATGCAAAGAAATAGAGGAAAACAATATAATGGAAAAGTCTAGAGATCTCTTCAAGAAAATTAGAGATACCAAGGGAACATTTCATGCAAAGATGGGCTTGATAAAGGACAGAAATGGTATGGACCTAACAGAAGCAGAAGATATTAAGAAGAGGTGGCAAGAATACACACAAGAACTGTACAAAAAAGATCTTCATGACCCAGATAATCATGATGGTGTAATCACCAACCTAGAGCCAGACATTCTGGAATGCGAAGTCAAGTGGGCCTTAGGAAGCATCACTATGAATAAAGCTAGGAGAGGTGATGGAATTCCAGTTGAGCTATTTCAAATCCTGGAGGATGATGCTGTGAAAGTGCTGTACCCATATGCTAGCAAATTTGCAAAACTCAGCGGTGGCCACAGGACTGGAAAAGGTCAGTTTTCATTCCAATCCAAAAGAAGGGCAATGCCAAAGAATGCTCAAACTACCACACAGTTGCACTGATCTCACATGCTAGTAAAGTAATGCTCAAAATTTTCCAAGCCAGGCTTCAACAATATGTGAACCATGGAGTTCCAGATGTTCATGCTGGATTTCGAAAAGGCAGAGGAACCAGAGATCAAATTGCCAACACCCACTGGATCATCAAAAAAGCAAGAGCGTTCCAGAAAAATATCTACTTCTGCTTTATTGACTATGCTAAAGTCTCTGACTGTGTGGATCACAACAAACTGTGGAAAATTCTGAAAGAGATGGGAATACCAGACCACCTGATCTGCCTCCTGAGAAATCTGTATGCAGGTCAGGAAGCAGCAGTTTGAACTGGACATGGAACATCAGACTGGTTCCAAATCAGGGAAGGAGTATGTCAAGGTTGTATGTTGTCACTGTGCTTATTTAACTTCTATGCAGAGCACATCATGCAAAATGCCAGGCTGGATAGAGCACAAGCTGGAATCAAGATTGTCAGGAAAAATATCAATAACCTCAGATATGCAGATGACATCACCCTTATGGCAGAAAGCGGAGAAGAACTAAAGAGCCTCTTGATGAAAATGAAAGAGGAGAATGAAAAAGTTGGCTTAAAACTGGGATGACCCTAAGGGATGGGATGGGGAGAGAGGTGGGAGAGGGGTTCAGGATGGGGAAGACATGTACACCCATGGCTGATTCATGTCAATGTATGGCAAAAACCACTACAATATTGTAAAGTAATTAGCCTCCAATAAAATAAATAAATTAAAAACCCTCAACATTCATAAAACTATGATCATGGCATCTGGTCCCATCACTTCATGGCAAATAAATGGGGAAACAATGGAAACAGTGGCTGACTTTATTTTATTGGGCTCCAAAATCACTGCAGATGGTGACTGCAGCCATGAAATTAAAAGACGTTTACTCCTGGAAGGAAAGCTATGACCAATGTAGACAGCATATTGAAAAACAGAGACAATATTTGCCAACAAAGGTCTGTCTAGTCAAAGCTATGTTTTTTCCTGTAGTCATGTACAGATGTGAGAGTTGGACTATAAAGAAAGCTGCTGCTGCTGCTGCTGCTGCTAAGTTGCTTCAGTCGTGTCTGACTCTGTGCGACCCCATAGATGGCAGCCTACTAGGCTCCGCCATCCCTGGGATTCTCCAGGCAAGAACACTGGAGTGGGTTGCCAATTCCTTCTCCTAAAGAAAGCCGAGTGCCGAAGAATTGATGCTTTTGAATTGTGGCATTGGAGAAGACTCTAGAGAGTCCCTTGGACACCAAGGAGATCCAACTAGTCCATCCTAAAGGAAATCAGTCCTGAAAATTCATTGGAAGGACAGATGTTGAAGCCAAAACTCCAATACTTTGGCCACCTGATGCGAAGAACTGACTCATTTGAAAAGACCCTGGTGCTGGGAAAGATAGAAGGCAGAAGGAGAAGGGGACGACAGAGGATGAGATGACTGGATGGCATCACTGACACAATGGACATAAGTTTGAGTAAACTCCAGGAGTTGGTGATGGACAGGGAGGCCTGGCGTGCTGCAATCCATGGGGTCGCAAAGAGTCGGACAGGACTGAGTGACTGAACTGAACTGAAGTCTTCTCGATTGGACAACCTAGCTCTTAGTTATTTCTGTTGTAATGTGATTTTTAAAAAACACGCTGCCCCAAGCCTCAACCTTGGTTTTCTTTTCTCGTCTGTAGCTGATCCAGTGACGAGTTGTATGTTCTCTTTTAGAACAGTTTTAGGTCTAGAGCAAAATTGAGAGGAAGGTACTGAGGTTTCCCTTTTGCCCCCCCATCCTTCCCCCACTGCTAACACCCCCCACCTAGAGCGGCATGTTTGTTATAATAGTGAACTTACACTGACATATTGCTAACACCCTAAGTCCATAGCTGACATTAGGGTTGACCCTTGGTGCTGTACATCCAATGGATTTTGAAAATGTATAATAATGGCACATGTCCCCCATCATCGTACGTTGCTGTTTAGTCACTCAGTCGTGTCTGCCACTTTTGTAACCCTGGGACTGTAGCCCACCAGTCCTCTGTCCATGGGATTCTTCAAGCAAGAATACTGGAGTGGGTTGTCATTTCCTTCTCCAGGGGGTCTTCCCAACCCAGGGATCGAACCCACACCTCCTGCACTGGCAAGCAGATTCCTTACGCTGAGCCACTAGGGAAGCTCATCAGAGTATGCAATAATATTTTAAAGGCAAGGGGTGCTTTCTGCATGTCGTGTACTCTTAGCTAAGGGTTGAAACACGTGGCAGACAGCAGCAGTTGTCAGCTCCTGAGCCCCTCCAGCCTCCCATCTCTCACCCCATGCGGACCTGGTTTTTAGTGACAAGCCCTGACTAAGACAACCCCCCACTGCCAGGACCTTGGCGCCCAGTTGGCATCCTGGCAGCCCTGCAGCTTGTTGGGCAGGCTCCACTGCGTCTCCTGTATCACGTTGAAAACAACACGCCACCTGCCCCCAGCCCCCTATCGGGTTGCTGTCAAGCTGCAGGACAAAAGAGGACACATTCCAGCCGCACTGGAGGTCAGAGGTGATCGGGCCTGGGAAGTCCAAGGTGGAAGAGAAAGCTGGGGAGTGGGAGGGGAAGAGGCATTTCCCTTAAGCGTGTTTTTGTCCTGCATTTTCATCCTGAGACTTCTAAGGGGCTCCTGTCCGAAGGTGGAGAAACAGCATCTCTGGCTTCCCAGAGGCGGAGGTCACAGCCCGTTCTCTCAAGGACCCTGGGCTTGTGTAGGACAGAGCTTCTCAAACGGTCCCACATGTGCAGGTCACCTGTGGAGCCCACCTCACAGCTGCTTCTCATCCGGCAGGTCTGGGGAAGGGTGTGCCATCCTGAATTTCTAGCAAACTCCCAGGGATTTCTGGGGACCGCACTTAGGGTAACAAGGGCTGAAGGCTATCCCTGGAGAGTAGTCAGCGTGCCTCGCTCATCCGTTCCATGCTCTCCACGCTCAGTTGCCTGATCAGCGCCTAGAATAGCCAACGCTTATGGAGTGTAAATACGCACCGGGGGCTGTGCTAAGACTGCAGCGCTTTGCTCACTTAATTATCTCAACAATCCAAGGGGACAAATCCTGCTGGTGTCTGGGCTCTGGGTCAGGATGTGGTGCAGCCTGGCTCTGAACAGAACCTGCCTGAGTCCAGGTCCTAATTGTGACGTTACACAGCTTCCTAATTCCATGTAGGGCTGAGTCCCGTCACTCTCTTTAGAACTAAAATAAACTCTGATGATGGTGGTTGCCTCTGCGGAAGGGCGACTGGGTGAAGGGCAGAAAGGACTTGTCTGTCACCTCACACCCTTTCACTGGATACCTTGTGCATTTTGTGCTGTGTGTATTACCTATTCAAATAAATAATTGGTTTAAAAATAGTTGTAAAAAAGAATAAGCCCATAGCTTTCCTATTCATAGTCAGAATATATACAGGGGCCAGTGTCAGACCCATTCTCAAGGGGATGTTGACTAAAAAATATTCACAACCTAAAAGTTGAGTTGTGTTTCATTGAAGTGTTTGTGATCAATCGTATCTGACTCTTTGCAACCCCATGAACTGTAGCCAGACAGCTCTTCTGTACACGGAATTCTCCAGGTAAGAATACTGGAGTGCCATTTCCTCCTCCAGGGGATCTTCCTGATCCAGGGATCAAACTTGTATCTCTTGCACCTCTTAAATTGCCAGGCAGATTCTTTACTGCTGCAGCACTTGGGTTTTTATTAGGTGGGAATTTTTAGGACTTCAAACCCGGGAGGCAGCCTCTCAAGTAACCCTGCGAGAACTGCTCTGAGCTGGGGACTGGGAGAGAGGAGCTAGGACATATAGGAGTTTTGCAACAAAGATCAGGTAGTAGGAACAAAAGATGACTGTTTAATAGAAAAATAGGTGTCAAGTTAAGGAATTTGATGGTTTCACACGTATCGGAAGATAAAAGACACTACAATCTGGGCTCACTGACATCATGTCTTTGATCTCACCTCAGCTCTCTGGGGCCAGCATCCTGTGTTTTCACATCCTGAGTTTGTTTTCTCTGTGCTCACCAGCTCACCACCTGCTGGTGGCTGCAACTGCTGAGGACTGTGATGTCCTTTGTTTACAGATATGGCAGGAAATATTCCATTTATTGGGAATCAGATGTTTGCCTCTAAACTGGGCATTCAGCATCATGACTGCCATGGAGGTTCTTTGGGATACAGCCATATCCTTCCCATCCTCCATAATATATAGACAAGGCTGGCTTCAGCTCCCACCAGATGATAACAGATGTAATCCTTACCACTTGGCCCATGGGGACTTCTCCACAGCTGGTAGACGCTAGGAACAATTCAATGGGTAGAAAATATTGGTTAAAATCGTGCTTTACAAACTCATAGGTGAGATTCCTTCTCTTTAGACAACTGGGCATGGGTCTGAATTCCATGGTGCTTATCTTTGTTCTTTTGTGGTATCACACATTAACAGAGAGGGGAAAAAATCATGTTAATCAGTAACTGGTTGTCCTCAGCCCTTGTGGTGCCCAGATGGGATTCAAACCTCACTGCCAGTCCACTGGACTCTGCTCACTGCCATGCTCCTGGAAATGTGAGTTTTCAAGTATATGTTAAAGAAATTCAGGTGAATTACTTTAGAGTCCATATACTGAGTGAAGTGGAAGTGTTAGTCACTCAGTCGTGTCCAACTCTTTGTGACCCCATAGACTGGGGCCTGCCAGGCTCCTCTGTCCATGGGATTCTCCAGGCAAGAATATTGGAGTGAGTTGCCATTTCCTCCTCCAGGGGATCTTCCCCACCCAGGGATCAAACCAGGGTCTCCTGCCTTGCAGGCAGATTCTTTACCAACTGGGCCATTAGGGAAGCCCACAGCGAATGAATCTAATTGCTAAAAAGAGGCTCTCTGGAGGAGGAAATGGCAACACACTCCAGTATTCAAGCCACTTCCCTGGTGGCTCAGAGGTTAAAGCGTCTGCCTGCAATGCAGGAGACCTGGGTTCGATCCTGGGTTGGGAAGATCCCCTGGAGAAGAAAATGGCAACACATTCCACTATTCTTGCCTGGAGAATCCCATGGACAGAGGAGCCTGGTGGGCTACAGTCCATGGGGTTGCAAAGAGTCAGATGCAACTGGGCATGCACACAACAGAAAGAGACTCTGACCTAACCAGCTTCTCCTGAACACACAAACGTCCCGCGTAATTAGCCATACTTAAAGAGTGCCAATAGAGGACTAACAGCTCAGAGGGACATATTAGGGTCCAGTCTGGCTGGAACCTGGTGTGTATAGATGAAAATATTAGGAAGGTTGGTCTGGAGACTGTGGGGCCTGGCCTAAGGAGTGGAAAGACACCCAGCCAGTGCTGGGCAAATAGCACGATGTTCCTGCTGTGCTCAAAATAGCTTTGGATACTTCCACCCGCCTCCCCCCACCAAAAAAAAAAAAAAAAAAAAAAAACCCCCTAGTTTAAAGTTCATTTGCTTCACACACACACACAATAACCACACGCACCTTCCCCATCCCTCCACCTCTCTTCACGTCACTAACAGAAGGAGAACAGCACGTGTGTGCAACAGAAGCCAGGGGCCTCACAGGTGGGTGGCCTGAATCCGCCCGGACACGTGGGTGTAAGAAAACGCCTTTGCATGCATGCTAAGTCGCTTCAGTCGTGTCCGACTCTTCGAGGCCCTATGCACCATAGCCCACCAGGCTCCCGTGTCTAAGGGATTCTCCAGGCAAGAATCCTAGAGTGGGTTGCCAAGAAAATGACTGTAACTCTATCATTTCGACGGCACATTTGCAGACGCCAGGAGACGTCCTCCCTGGTCTGTGGAGGTCCTCCTCACTGTTCTGCAGGGCTGTGACATCAGCCCATACGCCATCCCAGTGCTGCTGATCCACTGAGGTCACTGCTGGCTGGGGACCATTATCCTGGCCCACGTAGCCTCCAGTCTGGTGGCTCCTGCCCTTTCTGCGCCACACCAGGGACGGAGACCTGACGGCCCATCGTGGGAGACCCCACACACCCAGCCCTCTGGGGCTCCTGCTGTTCCCTCAGGAGCCCAGCCTTTCCCTTCTGGAAGCTAACGTGCTAACGTTAGCTAACATGCTAATTCCATATTCCATATAAGTAAGAGCCAACTCATTGGAAAAGACCCTCATGCTGGGAAAAATTGAAGGTAGGAGGAGAAGGGGACGACAGAGGACGAGATGGTTGGATGGCATCACCGACTCCAGGAGATGGTGAAGGACAGGGAAGCCTAGCGTGCTTCAGTCCACAGGGTCGCAAAGGTTGGACACGACTGAGCAACTCAACAACAATGCTAATTCCATATTAGCTAATGTGCTAATTCCACTTTTGCTAATATGCTAATTCCATGTCTGGACCTCAGCGGAGATGCCCCAGGTACCTCTGTCCTCTCCTTTGTTCCCTGACCAGCAGCATTCCTTCTCATTAGGGGAAGTCTGTCTCTGTTCAAAATAGTCTATTCATCCAGCAAATATTGAATGAACTCCTACTCTCTGCTAGACCCCATTCTGTGTGGCAAGGATACAAAGGTGAGCAAAGCCAAGCACTCCACACTCCATCCCAGGGTGCTCATCTTCCCGTGGGGAGACAGATAAGAAGCAGGTGCTATCGAGACAGACACAGCAGGACAGACAGGGAGAGGCGGTGTTTTGGGAAGGGGGCCTGGCCTCTCTGGATCTTCTAACTGTTCTGAAAATGCTTTAACCCTGACATTTTAAGCATTTTAATGCCCAGGAGCTCAGAATCTAGAATACAGGCTGGTTTTGCTTTTCCCTCACCACATTTCTCCCCGAGACAGCAGGAGGTAACCTCTCCAACTGCCCGACTGCAGAGAGAGCACAAAGGATGTTACACAAGGAGAAAAGTGGCCGTGGAGTAAAATCCCTTCAACAGCACAGTGGTGGGAAGGGGAGCGAGGGGTGTCCCACCTCCGTCAGGGGCCTGCTGTGTCCCTCCACCTCCCCATCTCAAGTTTCTGGGTGGCGGCTCTGCTCTCATGGGGATTCACGGGTTTGGAGGTCAGCCCAGAGACTTCAGGAGGACAAGACCATTTTCAATGGCTGAATATGCTCACTCCATGTGTCTCACTGTTACTGTGCTGAGCTTTTCAGAGGACCCAGAAACACTGAGGGTTGGCTTGGAAAGACACTAACGGATCTGAACTCAGAGTAAGTCAAAGCCACAAGGCAGCAGGAGGGGCCCTGGAGGCAACTTGCCTCCACCCCTCACGCACCCTCACGCACCCTCACGCCCCAGTTTCGCTTCTCAGTTTCATCACGAGGGCCAAGCGCAGGAATCCTGAAGGGAGAGAAGAAATAGGAGAAGTAGCAGCCGGCTTCTCCTAGGGCCCATCTGATGACATCTTGCTTCCTGGATTTTGAATATCTTCTCTGCAAAACCGCTCAGATCAGCTCAAACCTCCTAATTTCTGGGGGCATTTCCACGTTTCCATCTTCTTGACATGTCACCTGCTAAGACTGCACCCACAGGCCCTGCATGGTGTGTGGAGCTGGGGTTCCAGTGCGTGATGGTTTCTTAACCATCCGACCGCCCCCCACCCCAGTCCCCCGCCCCGACCCCGCCTCACCAACCAGATCCTTGGGAGAGTCTAATGGGAAAAGGGAGGCAGAGAAGCTTCTTGGCCTCTGACTGATCCAAAGAACCAGCGGAGGCAGCAGGGACACGGGTCCTGAGGACCCCAGGCAGGATCCTCAAGAGGAGCAGTAGGCTGCAGGGGACGGGCCCCAGACCAGGTGAGAGGAGCAGAAGTCCGAGCCGTTGCAGTCTGTCTTCTGATCAGGGCTAGAAGAGCAGAGGTCAGGGTGTGGCCTGTGGTGACACAGAGATGAAGCATGGGGTCCACCTCACCCCACTCCACCGTGATGTCCAGTGTTCCTCCCCAGGACCTGCCATCAGAGAGGCAGACATACCACCATGGTTCCAAACCTACTGTGCTCCTCCTTGCAGCTCCGGTCACATTGCCTTCACCCTACCTCCACGCACAACTTCCACACAAATAACTAAGTTGCATAGTGGCTCTACAGAACCCAGAGATGATACCTGGGTGAACTCATGTTTATTTATTTTTTTATTGAAGTATTGTTGACTCACAATATTATTTTAGTTTTGGGCATTCAATATCATCATTTGCTATTTTTATAGATTATATTCCATACCAAGTTATTATAAGATATTGACTATATTCCCTGTGCTATATGTTACATCCTTGTAACTTACTAACTTTATACCTGGTAGTTTGTGCCTCTCAGTCCCCTTCACCTACTTTGCCCCCTCCGCTCCCCTTCTTGGGTTTCCCTTGTGGCTCAGCTGGTAAAGAATCCTCCTGCAATGCAGGAAACTGAGTTTGATCCCTGGGATGGGAAGATCCCCTGGAGAAGGGAAAGGCTACCCACTCCAGTGTTCTGGCCTAGAGAATTCCATGGACTGTATAATCCATGGGGTCACAGAGAGTTGGATACGGCTGAGTGACTTTCACACAGACTACCCCTCTCTCCTCTGGGAAACACTAGTTTGTTCTCTCTGTAAGTCTGTTTCTGTTTTGTTATATTTGTTCATTTCTTTCTTAGATTCCACAAATAAGTGAAAACATTAAGTTTCTTTCTTTGTCTTGCATATTCCACTAAGAATAATACCTTCCCAGTCCGTCTATGTTGTTGCAAATGGAAATTTCATTCCTTTTTATGGCTGAGTACTATTCCACTATATATATATATATATATATATATATATATGTAAATGCAGGAAACTGAGTTTGATCCCTGGGATGGGAAGATCCCCTGGAGAAGGGAAAGGCTACCCACTCCAGTGTTCTGGCCTAGAGAATTCCATGGACTGTATAATCCATGGGGTCACAGAGAGTTGGATACGGCTGAGTGACTTTCACACAGACTACCCCTCTCTCCTCTGGGAAACACTAGTTTGTTCTCTCTGTAAGTCTGTTTCTGTTTTGTTATATTTGTTCATTTCTTTCTTAGATTCCACAAATAAGTGAAAACATTAAGTTTCTTTCTTTGTCTTGCATATTCCACTAAGAATAATACCTTCCCAGTCCGTCTATGTTGTTGCAAATGGAAATTTCATTCCTTTTTATGGCTGAGTACTATTCCACTATATATATATATATATATATATATATATATGTAAATAACTTCTTCCCTATGCATTCACATGTTGATGGGCACTTAGGTTGCTTTTATATCTTAGCTATTGTAAATAACGCTGCTATGAACACTAAAGTGCATGTATCTTTGTGAATTAGTGTTTTTGTTTTCTTCAGATAAACACCCAGAAATGGACTGACTGGATCCTACAGTAGGTCTATTTTTAATTTTTTTGAGGAACCTTCATACTGCTTTCCATGGTGGCTAAAACAATTTACGTTTCCACCAACAAGTGTTCTCCACATCCTTGCCCACACTTATTTAATGCACGTTTATTAAGCACCTACTTAGCGTATCAAGCATTCCCGTAAGCAGGTGTGCCAGTCCCACAAGAGCGTAGGAAGCAGCTCCTTGTGCTGGGAATCCAGGGATGGCCATGCTGCCCTCCTAATCTTCACTCCCTGCATCTGACCAGCCCCCAATTCCTGGTACTTGTCCCTCTACAGTGGCTCCTAAGTTGGAATCTTCCTCTCCCTTCCTCAGCCCTTTCCAAGGGCTGCCATAACAAGTTGTCACCTTGCGGGGCTAAAAACAACAGATTCTTATCCTTTCATGGATCTCTGAAGGTCAGAGGTCTGAAGAATGGCTGCCAGCCATCCTTGTAGCTGCAGCACGCCATCTCTGCCTATATGGTCACGTGGTGTTTTCCCTGTGTGTCTCTGGGTCCAAATGTCCCTCTTCTTATAAAGTTCCATTCTAATCCAGTATGACCTCATCTGAACTTAATCATATCTGCAAAGATTTTATTAACAAATAAGGTCAGATGTACAGGTGCCAGAGGTTGAACCTGAACATATCTTTCTGGAGGATACGACCCCACCCACAGCACATGCCACCCTTCAGCCACCACCATAGCCCAGGCTTCATAATTTCCTCTGGGCCATTGCAGCAGACTCCTCGGCCACTCTTTCTCTTGTAAGACACTGTCCATGTTACTGCAACAATCTTCCAGAATCCTAAATCTGGGAACATCATTCCCTTGTTTAAACCAATGACAGCATCACTTTCCTGGCTCCTGGCAACCTTGAGTGGACCCTCTTGCTATAAGAATAAATCTATGCCATGTGCTGGGGTCTCCAGAACCACACTGTGGGCTCTTTCCACTGACTCCCTGCTCCCGCCCTTCCCTTTGCATACAGCCCACATCCTGGTCACTCCAGATAAATGGACACTCGCCCCCCCCCCGCCAGTGCCTTTGTTTGTGCTGTTTCCTCCACCTTCTCTCCTTGTAGGACATCTGCCAACCTCCTGGATTTTGCCTCCCTCTTGTTGTCCTGTCCCTCAATCATGTCCAATTCTTTGCCACCCCATCAACTACATCACACCAAGCTTCCCTGTCCTTCACCATCTCCCTGAGCTTGCTCAAAGTCATGTCCCTTGTGTCAGTGATGTCATCCAGCCATCTCATCCTGTCGCCCCCTTCTCCTCTTGCCTCCTTGCCTTTCCTGGCATCAGGGGCTTTTCCAGTGAGTCAGCTCTTTGCATCAGGTGGCCAAATATTGGAGCTTCAGCTTCAGCACCAGCCCTTCCAATGAACCAGTTCAGTTCAGTTCAGTCGCTCAGTCCTGTCCAACTCTTTGCGACCCCATGAATCGCAGCATGCCAGGCCTCCCTGTCCATCACCAACTCCCGGAGTTCACCCAGACCAATGCCCATGGAGTCAGTGACGCCATCCAGCCATCTCATCCTCGGTCATCTCCTTCTCCTCCTACCCCCAATCCCTCCCAGCATCAGAGTCTTTTCAATGAATCAAGTCTTCACATGAGGTGGCCAAAGTACTGGAATTTCAGCTTCAGCATCATTCCTCCAAAGAAATCCCAGGGCCGATCTCTTTCAGAATGGACTGGTTGGATC
>SJXQ01003596.1:373141-402113 GCA_006408695.1 Aepyceros melampus | reverse complement strand
AGTTGACTCATTAGAAAAGACTGATGCTGGGAGGGATTGGGGGCAGGAGGAGAAGGGGACGACAGAGGATGAGATGGCTAGATGGCATCAGCCACTCAACGGACATGAGTTTGGGTAAACTCCGGGCATTGGTGATGGACAGGGAGGCCTGGTGTGCTGCAATTCATGGGGTTGCAAAGATTCGGACACAACTGAGCAACTGCACTGAACTGAACTGTACCTTGTAAGCATGTTTTCCTTCTTTGGGCCACATTAACTAAAATACTAAATTTCCAAAAAAAATGTGTTCCATGAGCGATTTTAGGAAGATGCTATTTCAAGTGTCTATGCTATTATCTAGAACCATAGGAAATTGCTATTTCCCTGGGGCAAACATAATTGAAGACGACAAATTCCATACAGTTCAACTTTAATATTATAATTTTTCCCTAAGTTTCTTCTACAGTATTTTACTATGAAATACTGCAAACATATAGAAAAAGGAAGATTATATTATACATGGAATAATATACATGTATTCCAAGATATACATGGAAATCTACATATCCACCACTAATATTATCAAGTATTGTATCCGTAATGTAATATATTTCCTTTTGAAGTTTTTCAATAACTAGAATGATGCAGTTTCATCCTTTTCCCAATCCTGGCCTCTCTGGAAGAGCTACAGGAAATATTCATTAGGATTTTATAGCTTCCTAACTGTATGTAAATTTATCTTTCTTCCATGAAAGCAAGATCAGTTTATAGTTTCTTTTTGTCCATTGTGCATCAGTTTTTTTCATGAAAAATATCTTTCATATGCAGGTTTAGTCAGATTCCATTCAAATTACTGAATAGCCTTAGAACATTCTATCATCTGTGATGGGGGGAAGGAGCAAAGATAATCCTGAAGGCTGCCCAAAAGTGATCTGATTGAATATTCATACTGATCCAAACCACTCAACCATCTTTTGTCAAGTAGTCTCAAAAACTCTGAAAGAAAGATTAAGATTAGAATGAAAAAAAAAAAGCAGGAATGAAACGTTTTCAGAAAAGTAGATGATAAAATAGATGTCAAAACATTAATTTGTTCTATTTTCTCACTCTTGACTTTGTGTTTCTATAAATTCTATCTCTTTTTATCCCTCTTGTCTACTCAGTATTCTACACACATTTGTGAGATTATCTGCCCTTCCTGTTCATGCCATTTGGGGCCTTGGCTTTAGTATACACAATACTTTCTCAACACAAATAGAAAAATCATTCATGAATATTAAGGGCAAGCATTCATGGTGCTCTGAAAAAAGTCAAGCAGTGGGAGTTTACCTCAGGGGTCCCCCCTAACCTCCGGGATCTAATGCCTAATGATCTGAGGTGGTGCTGATATAATGATAGCAATAAAGTATCCAATAAATGTAATGCTCTTGAATCATCCCCCAACCATCCCACCGTCCATGGAAAACCTGTCTTCCATAAAAATGGTCCCCGGTGCCAAAAAGGTTGGGGACCACTGATTTTATCCAGAATAGAGTTGTTCATATACAAATATATGCCTGCATGTGTAAGTACAGCTATAGAATCAGAGGTAGAATTTTTTAAATAAAAGTTTATTGGGCTGTAGGAAATATCTACCCCTCAGGAAGGAATAGTTCAAATATCCTTTTCAATCTCTAATTTTGATTGAGCTCACATCATTGCCTCATGTCTGTCTGCAGGTAGCCATTTCATCCTGAATTACTCCGGCAGCCTTCAAAATTTAGTGGAGGATGGTGAGTTTCTGCTGGGAATGGATGAAAAATTGAAGTTCCCAATGAAGCATATTCTAATTGGAGTTTAAAAGTCTGCAGACTTTTCTTTGGCATGTGAAGTCTACAAACTTCTGTTTCTTGTGCAAAGCTTTCCTTGCCGTGAACCTAGAGATTATCATACTGAGTAAAGTAAGCCAAACAGAGAAAGACAAAATATATGATACTGTTTACATGTCGAATCTAAAAATTTAAAAATATTACAAATGAACTGAATATTTTAAAAAAATAAAAAAGAAACAGACCCACAGACATAGAATCAAACTTATGGTTACCAAAGGAGAAAAGAAGAAGATAAATTAGGAGTTTGGGATTAACTATACACACTTCTATATATAAAAAATATAAGCAACAAGGACCTACTATATAGCACAAGGAACTATATCCAGTGTTTTGTGATAACCTATAAAAGAATGTGAAGAAGTATGTGTGCGTGTGTGTGTATGAATACATACTATAGTAAAGTCAGTCAAGTCACTCAGTCGTGTCCGACTCTTTGTGACCCCATGGACTGTAGCCTACTAGGCTCCTCCCTCCATGGGATTCTCCAGGCAAGAGTACTGGAGTGGGTTGCCATTTCCTTCTCCAGGGGATCTTCCCAACCCAGGGATCGAACCCGGGTCTCCCACATTCCAGACAGACGCTTTAACCTCTGAGCTACCAGGGATATATAGATATTTCTGAAAAAAATCTGAAAAAGTCTACATTTATATCTGTGCATCTGAATCACTTTGCTGTACACCTGAAATTAATACAACATCACACATCAGCCTAACTTCAATTAAAAAAAAAAATTCCTTGCCAAGGAAACTACTTTTCAATTGTGATAAAGAGTTTCAGAGACCAGGAAGGAAGAGAATTGGCTTTTGTAGTATAGACAAATAAGAATATTTGGTTACTTGTGTTTTAATATCCATTTTTTAACTAGATTTGGGGAAAAACAGTGATAGTTGCTTTTGATGCAAAAACACCATTTATTTCCACTGAGATAATCTGAAAACTGCCAAACTAGTTATCACCAAACTTTTCAATGTAATTTGTCACCAGAACTGGAGCAAAGATCACTGTAACCTTTCACACTCTTAAGATTGTATATGTGGGCATGTTTAAAGCACACAATTCTAATAGTACTGTACACTGGTATATATAGGTAAGCTTTCATTTGGCAAGTAGTTTGATATATGACCAGACCTTCTGATTGAGTGATTCAATCTTTAGAATAAATGGTCGTGTAAGGTTCTGAGCATGAAGCTTTTCAAAATCTCAGTTACAGTCATCCACACTCCAAATGCCATCTCTTGCTACTGTAGTTTGTTACCTCTGGTTTGCTGACTCCAGCAATCCACAGACATCATTAGGATCTATGAGCCTCTGATAGACCACCTCATCACCTGTCTGAACTCCATGGTCTCTCTGAGCTACCTCACTCTCCAGCATTACCTTTTTTCTGCTCTAGTGCCGTGTCCAGATCACAGCTTCAGGGCGCAAGCATCTACTCGCCTAGCTGCTAACGTGGCTGACTGTTCTTGGCTCACAGTTGAGTTGCCCTCCACCAGAGAGAGCTGACTTGACCAAGATTATACCTTTTCCCCAGGGTTTTACATCCAACGACTGATTGATGTAGGGGTACAAAGATCCAGGATTTTTCTTTTTTTTTTTTTGCCTCAGTCAGTGACATCTCTGAATGGCCATCCCAACTCTGTTGTCCCAGTGAGATCAGCTAAGGACTCTGCTCTGTTATAAATGCTTTGCATTTCAACTTCTCCCTTTGCCCTACTCCCCTTTCCTCCATTGCTACCACGGAAAACACCAGCACACATCTTTATCTCAGAGTCTGCTTAGCAGAGAAGGAAACGGAAACAGATAGTATGACGAGTGATCTAGAGGGGGGATTCTACAGTCAGCTTTTGGAACTGCAGCATCAGTCTCCAAGTTGGCATGAAGAACAGCATCACAGGTGGGAAATGGAGTTATGACGGGCCCTGAGCATTTTGCCATGCTGCGATTGTTAGACTGCCTTTGCCCGGGTATACCCATGGAAAAGAAGACCCGGAAAGACACGGTGTCTCAAGCATTCAGAGCTATAGGAAATACTAATTATAAGAATATAGCATTGAAGAGCTGTTACTGGAGGTTGTTAAGCATGGTAGAAAGATAATGAAAGGCCAAGGGTAATAAATCATCAATTTAAGGCAAACAGTGAAAGCTGCTTTGGCAGCATGCAAAGCTCATCTGCTGCAGCAAGAGAAAAAAGAAAGCTAAAGATCAGGTCCAGCACTTAACTGGTAGTGGAGTATCATAAAGATTTAATTCTGAAACCTGGCAAGTCTATTACGCCAAGGTTAAGGCCTTGATTGGTAAGTAACGTGACTCTGAGATGAAATGGGAACATATGGGCATTTGAAAATTTCGAGTGTCCAGATTTCTCTGAACATTCTGGGACTGCAGACATGAGCCATGCCTTTCTGTTAAAGGTTAGCTCACCCCTGGCTTTACTGGAGAAGAATCAGCTTCCAGGCTACACTGAGGTGGTTGGCAGGATTTAGCTCCTTGAAACTGTAGGAGTGAGAGCTTCAGCTTTGTTGTTATCAGCCAGAGTTCGCCCTCAGCTACTGGAGAGCATGTATAGTTCCCTCCCACAGGTGGTTCACAATATAGTCTCTTAGATTCTCAAGACTAGCAGAAGAGCAAGAATCTCTGCTGGCAATAGTCTCACACATTGTAGTCTGGAGCTCATTTCAATGACTCCCGTGTTACCAAACCCAATAGACAATTCTCATTGTTTGTCTTGTAAGAAACAATTGACACAGTTAAGCACTGTCTTTCTTGAACCACTGTATTCTCTTGGTTTCTAAGATTTCATAGGATCCAGTTTTCCTTTTTCTTCACTGGACTCTCTTTCTCCGTCTCTACCACCAATTCCTCCCCATCTTCATAATATCTTGCTGTTGGAGTACCCAAAATTCATTGTTTAGACTTCTCTATTGAGAATTCCTCTGATAAATTCACTTGTATGGTCCCCCAAACAATATAAAAGCTAATGACAGCCATATCTATACTTTCTACCCGGGAATTTCCTCTGGATTCCAGACGCATATCCAATTACCTTAGCAAATTTTGCACATGAATGTCTAACAGACGTCTCAAGCTTACGAGGCCCAAACTTGAAATCCAGTTCTTCATTCCCAACTCTTCCCCTTCTACAGTCTCTCCTGCCTCCATTAACCGCTATTCTCTCTTCCTGTTTTCTTAATCTAAAACCCCTGGAGTTATTCTGGAATGTACTCACTTATCCACTGTCTTAGTTCAGTCTGGCTGCTGTAGAAATGACCATAGATTGAGTGGCTTATAAACAACAGAAATTTATTTCTTATAGTTCTGGTCGCTAAGAATTTTGAGATCGTGGTAGATTTGGTGTCTGGTGAGAGCACACTTCCTGGTTCACAGATGTCCATCTTCTGGCTGTGTCCTCATACCATAGAAGGTGTCAGGGAGCTCTCAGGGGTATCTGCTATATGGACACTAATCCCGTTCATGAAGCCTCCACCCTCCATACCTAATCACCTACCAACACCATTACACTGGGGTTAGGATTTCAAAATATGAGTTTTAGGGAGACACAAATGTTCAGCCTGGACAACACACAGTATCCAATCTATCAGTAAATCTATCAGTTTGTTTTTTTTTTTCAGGGTGTTTGCAGAAGCTGACCACTTCTATTTTCTCCTCTGCTACCTCCCTGCTCCAAGCTACCAAAACCTCTCCACTTTATTATTGCAACAGTATCCTAATTGGTTTCCCTGATTCCACACTCACTCCTTTAGCACCTGTTCTCAGTACAAGTTCCAGAATAATCATCTTAAGACAAGCTTCATCTGTCATTCTTCTGCTCAGGAATTTCCAGAGGCTCCCCGACTTACTCCAGTGGGGGCCAGTTCCTCTACTGGTTTATATGCCCTGTGCATTCTGACATCCCCTCCTCTCCCTGAACTCATCTCCCAGGATGCTCCTGCTCTCTCATTTTATTCTAGCCACACTGTACTCAAACATCCATGAATTCCTTGCCTTCAGGCCTTTGCAGCTGCAATTTCCTCAGCCTAGAATGCTTCCCTCAAATGTCTACTTTGTTGGTTTTTTTTTTCTCTTCTAAATTTTTAACCAAATGCCACCTTCTCAGTGAAACCTTCCCTAACCACATTATCTAAAATCACACCCTATCCCTTCCCACACACACACTTCCTACTCTTTTCCCTCCATAAATCTTCATAACACTTTCCACTTTCTAACATATTCTAATTCAGTTGCTTCTTTCAGATAGTGTCTGTCTCCCCTGAATAGACCTAAATCCCTAAGGGTGGAGATTACCTGCTGGGTTTCTTTGCACAATGTTTATTTCCCTAAGGCACAGAATCGCCTAGTGCACAGAGCCCAGAGTACATACTCCGTTTGTGTTGAATAAATAAATCAATAAAGGATTAGATGAATGGGTAAATAAATTCATGAATGAATTAGTATAACTAAGGTCCACTTTGTTAGTATCAGTCAGGGCACCAGCAGGAAGCATGTGGAAAATTCAAATGGGGAAATTTAGGTAAGCTTAAAGAAGGAGGTGTTTACAAAATGGAAGGGAGCAGTAAGGATGGTGAAATGCCCAAGAGCTAAAGACAGAGCGGTGTCTACACCTCACAGAGCAAGGGCGGGAATCAGGTGCAGGAATAAGAAGAGGGAATTTGTAAGACGAATTTGGGGCTGGGGCGGGGCTTCCCCGGTGGTCCGGTAGTTAAGAATCTGCTTGCTAATGCAGAGGACATGGGTTCTTTCAGTCCCTGGCTGCCTAGGAAGACCCCGCACGCTGTGGGGCACCTAAGCCCACGCGGTGCAGCTACTGAAGTCCGAGCAGCCTCAAGCCTGTGTTCAGCAATAAGAGAAGGCACCGCAATAAGAAGCCCACCCACCAAAACTAGAGAGAAGCCCCCGCTCTCCGCAACTAGAGAAAGCCCTTGTGCTAGCAGCGAAGACCCAGTGCAGTCAATAAGCATATAAATAAACATTGTTTGAAAAGACAAATCTGCCCAGCAGTTGTAGACGTCATTTGGGATGCAGCCAATCAGAGGAGACCCAGTAGGAAAGGAGCCTGCAAGATAAATACCTAAATACCCAGAACTTGCCTTCTGTTGCCTCATGTATCCTGCTGATGCCTTTCATTGGCCAAACCCAACTGCAGGTCGCGGACTCGAGCACAGAGCAGGTGGGAAATGTTGGAAAGTGAATCTGGAAAGGACAGAACAGGTGGGAAATGTTGGAAGTGAATCTGGAAAGGAAAATGGAAAATGTCCTGCACACCTGCTGTCACCCTCTGTCACTTACATATTTTATGGGATGGGATAGAACAAAACTATTCTTTGGAGTTAGCACACCTTTGCTATGGAAGGTAAATTTCATCTCCATCAGAAACTTTATATTTCAGACTTTTGCCTGTAGATCACTTGTTTGTTCCCTTTTAAAATAAAAATATTCAATCCTTGGATGATTTGGATTATTTTACTTTAAATCACTACAGTTGAGATTGTTTTCAGCAAATCAAGTACTAACCTTTAAGAGGATGTCTAAAGGCTACATTCTTTGGCCTGTTCTATTTAGGTGACAAGGAAGAAAAAGCATTGAAATTTGCTGAAAGCTTCTTTAGAAATTTTTCTGAAATGAGCCTTAAAAAAAAATGGAAGCAAAGTAAAATAAAAGGAGCTGAAGCAACAGTCCTACTTGGAAAGATAAAACTAACAGCCCTGGCTAAAAATAGCATCCATAACTGCTGATGAGAAGAGAAACATCTGGTGGAGAGAATGCGTTTATCAGGTGACACTTTTGAGAAAGTGCTCAATTCATTTAGGACATCATAACCATACCAATATACAATACCCCTAAGAAGATGGAACAGGAAACAGACAAAGCTTGGCATCACTCGTGATGCTGAGGGTGTGTTGTAAGCAGTCTTAACCTTCTGTCCTGTTGTAGTGGGACTTTCTGCCTATGAAACGCTTCTCCTTTCTTCACTGTGCATTTACTTTGCTGTTTAGTCATGAAGTCATGTCTGATTCTTTGCAAGCCCATGCCAGGCTCCTCTGTCCATGAAAATTTCCAGGCGAGAATACCAGAGTGGCTTGTCATTTCCTTCTCCAGGGGATCTTCCTGACCCAGGGATCAAACATGCGTCTCCTGCTTGGCAGGCAGATTCTCTACCACTGAGCTGCCTGGGAAGCCACGTTTACTTTAGGGAACTTAAAGAGACATACAGACACATACTCACACAGAAAGGGGAACCCGTGACTCCACCTGGAGGTTGGGTAATAGTATAGTCACTGGAAGGATGCTGGCTCACTTCTGGAGGGAGGTGAAATAGGAGTTCTTTAGACAAAGAGGATGCTGGCATAACACAGTAATTGAGTAGTAGGACTAGAGATCTCTAGGGATTTTGTTTGGGGCTGTTGAATGTGGTGGTACTCTCTGGTAATCCGGAGACGCACAGTTTGCCGTGGAAACATTTAGAAGGCTGTTTTGTTTTGCTTCTGAATTCCATTACTCTGCAGGGTAGCTCACTCTTCCTTCTGTCCTGAGCTCTCGGGTTGTCTGATCTGTTTCTGTTTTCTCTCATGACTGGAGCGTGCCATTTTTACCCTTATGGATGTATGATTTTTTTTCTCTATGCTGTTTTTTTTTTTATCAGCAAAGAACTTATGTTCAGTGTAATGACTGCTGCTGCTGCTGCTATGTCGCTTCAGTTGTGTCCAACTCTAATGTTTACTAATTTTCAGTAAACTCACTGCCAATCTACTCAGTCCCTTTTTACCCTTTAATGAATTCTTGGCCTCTCTGACTCGGTGACGCTACCATATCGTCCTTCCCCATCCTAGTAAATCTTTAACTATAAATGATTAAGAAATTGTTCTTTCTCACTTCTCTTTATCATTTCTCACTTCTTTTGAACCCCCAAACTGCTTTTCTCCCTGCAGCCCTGACCCCTACTTCAAACCTTCTAGGCCTTTAATAGGTTTGTATCTAACTGACTTCAAAAACCTGTTCCATCTGTTTGCTCTGTTTAGATCTTACCTAGATTATTTTCTCCATTGTTAAATACAAAATTGAGTAGCAATAGAACACTATTGGGAGGTATCGAATTGGATACCACCGCTGTGTGTGTTCCTGTGGAAATAACAGGTACCCTGTGTCTAGGCTCTGCTCCACTAATGATCGCATCTGACCCTTCCACTAAAAGTGAAGTGCTCTCCCCACACCAGAGATTTAAAAACCCCAAGATTCAAACTGAGACCATCGTGGTGGTCAGTGGAAGAAACATGTAATGAACCTGCTTTGCAGTACTTCTCAACCCTCGTTGTTCACGGGAGTCATGTGTATCGTCCCTTTCAACATTTACTGCACACACAGATTGCCCGGATCTTAATGAAATGCAGATTACGGTTCAGCAAATCTAGAGAAGGTCCTAAGAGTCCGCATTTCTAACAAGGTCTCAGGTGGCGCCAGTGCTACTGGGGGCCATGGAACATACTTTGAGTAGCAAGGACTTAGAGTGCTTTTAAGAATATATTTGCCAAACTCCCACAAACTAATGAAGTCTTTGAAGATAGGGTGCCAAGCGACTTAATTGGAAGTGCATCAAAAATAAGATAGCTTGATGGATGGCTGCATAAATATGTGATAAGGCAAGAATACAGCACAATAAAACTTTTCATTTTTTATTTTATATTAGAGTAACTGATTAATGTTGTGATAGATTCAGGTGGACAGCAAAGGGACTCAGCTACATATATACATGTATCTCTATTCTTCCCGAAACTCTCCTCCCATCCAGGCTGCCACATAACATTGAGCAGAGTTCCCTGTGCTACAGAGTAGATTCTTGTTGGTTATCCATTTTAAATATGGTGGTGTGTACGTGGTGATTTCAGTTTTAAGAGCTAAGTGGATATGTGGCTATTTACTCCAAGTTCTGCATATTTAAACTCTTTACAATTAAATATTGGAAAAATAGGTCAGAAGTAAAACATTTTGGGGACTGTGAAACCTTTTCTCCCCCATGGTGTATACCAATTATTCATTCTTCCCCTCAAAAGTAACCCCATTTGTTATAGTTTTAAATAATTTTTATTTCATTTTTGCAATAAAGTTATTCATTCTTGTTTCACTGATGCAGACAGTTCCAATCTTTGAGGTGATTTATTATACTGCAAAGCATGAAATTTGGGGTCAGCTAAACATACCAAAATTTAAAATTTAAATCTACTCTGCTCTTTACTTATTAGTGTACAATTTTAGCCAAATTACCTACCTGATCTTAGTTTTATAATCTGAAATATTATAATACTAATAACAGAAATAATACTACTTTCCTCAAAAAACCAACATGGCAAATTGACATATTTAAGATATCTCTTCTTCCTATATACTTTTTAAGACATAGAACCCAATCACAGTCTTTGTTGTCCCAAATAGCTATGTTTTGTAGCACATGGCTTCTTACTGAACCACAACCACCCTCCCCAGCACACTCACACAGACACACAACTGAAAGTTGTGTTAAAGTGTCTAAAGTTTGTTAACTTTAGACTCAGTTCAGTTCAGTCGCGCAGTAGTGTCCGACTCTTTGCGACCCCATGAATCACAGTACGCCAGGCCTCCCTGTCCATCACCAACTCCCGGAGTTCACTCAGACTCACGTCCAATGAGTCCATGATGCCATCCAGCCATCTCATCCTCGGTCGTCCCTTTCTCCTCCTGCCCCCAATCCCTCCCAGCATCAGGGTCTTTTCCAATGAGTCAACTCTTCGCATAAGGTGCCCAAAGTACTGGAGCTTCAGTTTTAGCATCATTCCTTCCAAAGAAATCGTGACCAATAATACTGACCAGCCAGCAACTTCTGACTTTTAACCTGGTTCAAAAGTGAAAGTGAAATGAGGTCACTCGGTCATGTCTGACTCTGTGACCCCATGGACTGTAGCCCACCAGGCTCCTCTGTCCATGGGATTCTCCAGGCAAGAATACTGGAGTGGGTTGCCATTTCCTCTTCCAGGGGATCTTCCTGACCCAGGGATCAAACCCAGGTCTCCTGCACTGCAGGCAGACACTTTAACCGCTGAGCCACCAGGGAAGCCCCTGGTTCAAAAAGACTCACTAAAATCATAAATATCTCTCTCAATAATATAGACCAAGAGACTCAGAAAGAGCTGGCAGTTGGTAGTGGGTCCCAAGCTGGAAGACCATATAGAAACAAGGGCCTGGGATCATCTTCATTTGGGTCAAATTTATGACTGCTACATATATAAAATTTATTGAGGGAGGAAGAAAAAATAGTAGGTAAGCTTTGGGAAGTAGAAGGGTGAGGCTGCTTCTAAGATATAAACAAATTAGCTCCAGTTTCTGGCATTTTAGTGTCTTGTTCCAATAAACCTAAGTGTTCTTGGTTCTAATCTACGATGTGCCTGAAACTCCCTGTTGAATCTTTTCATTAAACTCCCCTTCATTTGAACTCAGCTGAATGGATCTCCAGCAGTCAGGGTAGACTACAGTACGCTATTCAGTGTGTTAATCTCAGTGGTTTAAAATAACATTTCTATTTCTCACCCTGTTCAAGTTAGCTGGGGTTTGTTCCACAGTATCTGAGGTTTCCGTTAAAAGAAACTTCTTTTTGAAACACATCAGTGATCAATGACACGGCAAGCCACTATGCATTGCTTTGAAGCTACTGCACCAAAGTCATACTTGCCATTTCTGTTCCCATTTCACATGACCATGAATGAGTTCACTAGGGCAATATCCTCAAAAGGGACCATGGAAATCTTGGCCAAGAAAACAATCTTTCACAAGATATTTGCTGTTTTCTTACTCTTTTTTAAAAGAGTAAGAAAGACTAAAAAGAGATTAACGGAGAGATTATGTACAGAAAATGGTTGTATGTATTAGATAATAAATCAGTGTGATATTTGTCCTTGTGAAGGTCTTCGCCCATTGAAGGCCTTTCTCAGAGAGTCAGAATGATTTTTTATTCATTCATTCTTCAGATATATGGAGTGTCTGCTGTATGCCAGGCAGGGTGCTAAATGCCTGAAATAAAATGAGGAGCAAGAAAGACACAGATCCTACTCACAGCATGCATAGAGAATAGCAGATAATAAAGACAACAAATAGGCAATTCCAATGCCCATTGTGATGTCTTTGATAAAGTAAATATTGGGTGCTTAAAAACCTAGGAGGTGAATCTCACTGATATCTGGGACATAGGAAATGTTTCTTAGAGGAAGTGGCAACCACGGCAAGCCAGAAGAATGGAAAGAATTAGGCAGGTAAAGGTCAGGAGAAGAGAGTTCTCAAGATTTAGGGCTAGATGTGAAGAGGGCATGAAGAATCTAGGAATTTCAAGAAGGGAGAAGATGGGGGCAGGCAGATGTAGACCATGCTGTGGAAGTTAACTGTATTCGAGGCACAGAGGATCCATCAAGGGCTTTAATGGCTAAAAGGAGTTTAAGGAAAGGAACTACAAATGTGTGTTTTTGAATGCTGTGAATAGAGTACATTCCTAGGGCCTAAGGCCCACTGTGAAAGCTTTGCATTCTTAGCCAGTTCATACCTCCTGTACACACACCTGTGCTTATTAAAGAAAAAAAAAAATGGACCCATGCATGGCTACAATCTGGCCATGATGCAGCTAACTTCTTCCACCTGGTGGAGGGGGGCTTCAGTATCTACAGACAGCTCACAGGACATGACTCGGAATATGTTCTATAGCCCTTGAGAAAGGGCTAAAGGCCCTTGACTTTGCTCACTGACTAAACTGTTACTGTTTTGTCCTGTTTGACTGCTTTCCTTTGCCTTATTTTTTCACTTCTCTGATGAAATGTATTCTTTGGCTAAAGCTTTTCCACAGACAAAAGGAGGGTGGAGGACATGATAGGGAAGGACTAAAGGGTCCTGATGTGTTTCACTAGGACACCTATTTTTCCCAGGGTCACACATGGGTAGCTGTGTTCTTGACTATAGCAGTATAAACTGTTTTCAGTTATATATCCCTTTATTTTATGCATATTAATTGATTCACATTTGGTACAAAGAAGATCATTGATGGAATTGTATTAACTAGATTTTTTAAATATTTAGAAAAAAAGAATAGGTTCCTATTTCAACAGAACTGTGTGTTTTCTCTGTTTCTCATCATAACTAGTTTGTAGGTGGCATACAATGTGTGGAAGTGGCAGCAAAATCAGTGAAATGAAAATCAGACAGGTTCCGGCCCCAATTACATCCTCAAAATTTGCTTTGGGGCAAGCCAGTTAACTACTTTGGAAAATAGGTGAGGAAAGGCTAACTTAAGAGCTTTGGAAAATATAAATCTATTCAATATGGCTACCATTATTGGGAGGTTTTGAACACCATTAAGTTTTTTTAAAAATCTGTGTAATAATCTAGTTGTGAAACAAACTACATTACTGTGGCTAATATTGACTTGTATTACCTGGATACATGTTATTATTAATCTCTATGAAATAAGATACTCAGGTAGTACTCTTCGGGTATTATTCAGATGTATTATTTGAAATTTTTCTTTGATTATGCCAGCAAGAAAGTTAAACAGGAGCCTTTGGGAAACTTGATTAGCCTAACCCAGGAGCTATTTCAGAATCCTGAACTTCGTCCATTTACTCGCATTGTCCTTTCTTAGTTTAGGCTGGATTTTCCAATTTGCATGTGAAATTCAAAATGTCAGGCCTAATATTCTTGCTTCATCTCTGAGGGCATGACATGGCCTTTATAACTAAATGTTAAAACATAGCTCGATGCCTGATAGTTGCAGTTCCATTTTCCGGTCCTTGGTGCCATCGGTGGCACTGTGAGATGTGCTGACAAGCCAGCCTGTTCAAACGGCACAGAGCAGCCTCCTCTCTGGACACTGCTCCTGAAATAAGGAGCATCTCCTAGGGACTCCACTGTCTCCCAGCATACCAGCAGTGTCTAGGATTAATTTTTATCTCTCTTCCTTTAAAATAATTCACCAGAGAAACTCTTCTGGAAGATCCAGAAAGTCAAGCTCTGCAGAAGTAGCTAAAACTCATTTTTAAAAAATTTTCCCTAGTGAGCAAATAATTTTTCAGGTGAAGCAGCTGCACCGTAGAAAACTGTCCTGCAAGTAGGTAGATTCAAGTTTTGTCAAGAAGTAAGTCTGCAATGATTTACTTATATGAGAGCAGAAATATAATTAACATGCTCCAGCACAAAGGTAGCTTAAACCTTCAAGAAAAAAATAATCATTAAATTACTTGAGATGTTCATGTAAAAGCTAGAATCAAAATTATTTTTCAGTTCAGGGACCTAGCTCACTATGGAGATGATCAAAAAGTTACCTTAGTAGATGCTAAATAAAGACAAAAATGTTTTTACCAACAGATTAATGCATGATGAATCTTGATGAAACCAAAAAACATAGTAGGCTGTGGCTTCTCTTGCAAGTGAAAACATTAGGAAAAAAAGACGCGTATGAGCCTGACCTGTCAGTGAAGCTTAAATAAATGTGGCAAGTTAGGCAAATAATATGATAAAGCATTCCCCCTTCTGGTGGTGGAGGCATTTGTTGCAAACCAACTACATGTCTAATAAAAACTAGAAAAGCTAGGAAAAAATTTAAAGTTGTGCTTGAAGGTATTATGGCATTACCATGGCAGTTAGGACCTGAAGGCATGGGTTTCCAGGGAAAAGTATTTTTCCTTCAGGCATTTATTAAGGATTCTGAACAAAAAGACAAAGAAGCTAAGGAAATAACAACAAATAGCAACAGTTAAGAGGTTAGGACCACCTAACCTGCCTCTTGAGAAATCTGTATGCAGGTCAGGAAGCAACAGTTAGAACTGGACATGGAACAACAGACTGGCTCCAAATAGGAAAAGGAGTACGTCAAGGCTGTATATTGTCACCCTGCTTATTTAACTTATATGCAGAGTACATCATGAGAAACGCTGGACCAGAAGAAACACAAGCTGGAATCAAGATTGCCAGGAAAAATATCAATAACCTCAGATATGCAGATGACACCACCCTTATGGCAGAAAGTGAAGAGGAGCTAAAAAGCCTCTTGATGAAAGTGAAAGAGGAGAGTGAAAAAGTTGGCTTAAATCTCAACATTCAGAAAACGAAGATCATGGTATCTGGTCCCATCACTTCATGGGAAATAGATGGGCAAACAGTAGAACCAGTGTCAGACTTTATTTTTTGGGGCTCCAAAATCACTGCAGATGGGGACTGCAGCCATGAAATTAAAAGACGCTTACTCCTTGGAAGAAAAGTTATGACCAACCTAGATAGTATATTTAAAAGCAGAGACATTACTTTGCTGACTAAGGTCCGTCTAGTCAAGGCTATGGTTTTTCCTGTGGTCATGTATGGATGTGAGAGTTGGACTTTGAAGAAGGCTGAGCACTGAAGAATTAATGCTTTTGAACAGTGGTGTTGGAGAAGACTCTTGAGAGTCCCTTGGACTGCAAGGAGATCCAACCAGTCCATTCTGAAGGAGATCAACCCTGGGATTTCTTTGGAAGGAATGATGCTGAAGCTGAAATATTCAAAAGCAGAGACATTACTTTGCTGACTAAGGTCCGTCTAGTCAAGGCTATGGTTTTTCCTGTGGTCATGTATGGATGTGAGAGTTGGACTGTGAAGAAGGCTGAGTGCCGAGAAATTGATGCTTTTGAACTGTGGTGTTGGAGAAGACTCTTGAGAGTCTGCTGGACTGCAAGGAGATCCAACCAGTCCATTCTGAAGGAGATAAGCCCTGGGATTTCTTTGGAAGG
The DNA here is from genome assembly GCA_006408695.1 of Aepyceros melampus. Classification (NCBI taxonomy): domain Eukaryota; kingdom Metazoa; phylum Chordata; class Mammalia; order Artiodactyla; family Bovidae; genus Aepyceros; species Aepyceros melampus. Next base: position 386,482 of record SJXQ01003596.1, on the reverse strand, counting down.
AATGATGCTAAAGCTGAAACTCCAGTACTTTGGCCACCTCATGTGAAGAGTTGACCATTGGAAAAGATCCTGATGCTGGGAGGGATTGGGGGCAGGAGGAGAAGGGGACGATCGAGGATGAGATGGCTGGATGGCATCAGGGACTCGATGGACGTGAGTCTGAGTGAACTCCGGGAGTTGGTGATGGACAGGGAGGCCTGGCGTGCTGCGATTCATGGGGTCGCAAAGAGTCGGACACGACTGCGCGACTGAACTGAACTCTCGTTGTGGCCAGCTCACTTTGCCATGCATGTGAGTGTCTAAAAACACTGTGAGAACCACCTTCTCATGCTCTGCCATCTGCCGCACGCAGCTACCCATCTGGTTTCCAACACCACTACCCTCGTCACAACACACTTAACCTGCCCACCAGATTATGATGGCTTTCCCGTTACTGCTGTACCGAGATTAAACTCTGCTTAGTGTCTGAGATGTTCATGGTTGATCTAGCTAACCTTATTCCCCTCTACTGCCTGCAATAAACCTGCTTCTCCAGGAAGATTGGCCTCCTCCCTGTCTTCCTCATCTGGCATCCAGGTCCTGCCTTCGCTTCATCGTCTGAAATGCACCTGGTCCTCTTCTCAGTCTGTCTGTATCTTCAGCTCCCCCTTTTCAGTTCCTGAAACTGCTAGTTACTGTCCCCTTCCCCTAACTCTTCCTGAGGTTGTGGTTTTTCCCTTGTATCCACCTGCCCCCCGCCCGCATTTCCAGTTAGAGGATGTGTATTTTCAGGAGCCAGATGTACAAAGATAAGGCCTCTACCATGAGTGTGAAAGGAGTAGCTACAGTTTATTAGTACAAACTATGGGATCAGGTGGGCTTCCCAGGTAGCACTAGTGATAAAGAATCCACCTGCCGATGCAGGAGATGCAAGAGACAGCAGTTCAATCCCTGGTTCGGGAAGATCCTCTGGACAGAGGAGCCTGCTGGGCTACAGTTCACAGAGCTGCAGAGAGTGGAACACAGCTGAGCAATTAAACACATGCATGTGCTCACAGGATCAGGTGCCGCACGCTTGATGTTTGTTACCCCTAATCTAACAGGCACCCCAAGAACTAGGTGTTTCTCTCCTGTTTTAATAGGTGAGAAAACTGAAGCGAGTGGTGATTGTGATGTTCCCAGAGGAACAGCCAGAATTCAAGGCAAGATCTGTCTCCCACCAAACCTTGTCTTTATCACCCCCTAGGGATTGGGGGCAGGAGGAGAAGGGGACGACCGAGGATGAGATGGCTGGATGGCATCACGGACTCAATGGACATGAGTCTGAGTGAACTCCGGGAGTTGGTGATGGACAGGGAGGCCTGGCGTACTGCGATTCATGGGGTCGCAAAGAGTCGGACACGACTGAGCGACTGAACGGAACGGAACGTGGAAATAACTTTTGTCCTTGAAAGTATTTACAATAAAACACTGAAAAGACAAATACATGAACATCACTTTTCTGTCTTTCTCCCTTACTAAATTGTGGTTACTTAAATTGGACTAAGAGGTAGCATTTTGCATGTCATTTAAAGTGTTTGATCTTGGCAGTGGTTTGGACATAATTGAACATAAAGATGAATTCGGCAACTGAATTACACTGAGTAATACAGAGTAGAAAAGGGAGAGTTAGGAGTCAGACTAGAGGAATACTGCAGTATTCAACAGAGACTTCAAATTGGTTAACTGAAAGAATGGGGAGAAAATGGTATAGTTAAGGTAGAATTTACAGATGTTGGTATGTAAATTAATAAGAAACATACGGGAGAGAGAGAAGCTTTAAAAAAAAAAAAACAGTTTTGAAAACTTATAGTTACCAAAGGGGGAAGGGAGAAGGGTAAGTTAGTAGGTTTGGATTAATATATACGCACTACTATATATAAAATAGGTAGCCAACAAGGCACAATGGTAAAGAATCTGCCTGCCAATGCAGAAGACACAGCAGACATGGGTTCGATCCCTGGGTCAAGAAGATCCCCTGGAGCAGGAAATGGCAACCCACTCCAGTATTCTTGCCTGGAAATTCCGTGGACAGAGGAGCCTGGGCTCCAGTCCTTGGGGTCACAAAGAGTCAGACACTTTGAGCAACTAAGCATGCAACCAGCAAGGACCTACTGTATAATAAAGGAAAATTTACTCAATATTTTGTAATAACCTAAAAGGGCAAAGAATCTAACTGAATCATTGTGCTACACACCTGAAACTAACACACTATTGTAAATCAACTATGCTTCAATTTTGAAAAAAAGAAAAAAGGGACTTCTCTGGTGATCCACTGGGTTAAGACCATGATTCCACTGCAGGGGGCGTGGTTTCAATCCCCAGTCACAGAAGTAAGATCCAGCGTGCCGTGTAGTGTAGCCGAAATTAAATTTAAAAACACATTAAAAAAAGATTGTTTTGGGACTTCCCTGGTGGTCCAGTGGCTGATTCTCTGCTTCCAATGCAGGGGGCCCAAGTTCAATCCCTGGTCTGGGAACATGCCACAACTAAGACCTGGTGTAGCCAAATAAATAAGTAAAAGTAAATAGTTTTTCAAAAGACGGTTTCATGGACCTACGAACTTGGTATTGCCCTTAACAGAAGTCAGGACTCATGGAGGAGAGGTTGGCTTTGTGGGGAAAATTTGTTTAACTTGGCTGTAATTGAGTTTTAGGCAGGAATATGTTAACTAGAGGATGTCCACCAAGAAGCTGCAAATACAGTCCCAGTGCTGAATTGAGTTATCTGTGTGAGTTGTCCCAGCATGGATTAAGGGCAGGAGCCTTGTGTTCATAAATTCTCAGAGTTGAAAGTACTGAGTCCGTCAACTGATACATGGATAAATAAAATGCCGTACCCATATGATGGAATGTTCTTTAGCCACAAAAAGAAATGAAGTATTGATACATGCTACAACATGACAAACTTGAAAACACTATGCTAAGTGAAGAAATCAGTTACAAAGGATCGTATATTGTAGGATTCATTTATATGAAATGCCTAGAATAAGTAAATCCCTAGAGATCAAAAGTAGATTACTGGTTGCCAGAGGCTGAGGGGTAGGTATAATGCTAAGTGTATGAAGTGATTAAAATATTCTAGATGTCTTTGTGGTGATGAAATGTTCTGGGAGTAAATAGTGGTGATAGTTACACACCATGCAAATATATGAAAAACCATTGAATTATACACTTTACTTTTTAAAAATTTTTATTGGAGTAGAGTTGTTTTACAATGTTGTTAGTTTCTACTGTACAGCAAAGTGAATCAGCTCTATGTATGTATGTGTGTGTATATATATATATATATATCCCCTCCTTTTTGGATTTGCTTCCCATTCAGATCACTGCAGAGCACTGAGCAGAGTTCCCTTTGCTGTACAGAGGTTCTCATTAGTTATCTATGTGATGTGTAATAGGGTATTTATGTCAATCCCAGTCTCTCAATTCATCCCACCCCTCTTTGTCCTCCTTGTCCATACGTTTGTTCTCTACATCCGTGTCTCTATTTCTGCTTTGCAAATGGGTTCGCCTGTACCATTTTTCTAGATTCCACATACGTGTGTTAGCATACGATATTTGTTTTTCCTCTTTTTGACTTATTTCACTCCGTATAACAGTCTGTAGGTCCATCCATGTCTCTGCCAATGGCACAGTTTTGTTCCTTTTTAATGGCTGAGTAATATTCCATTGTACATATGTACCACATCTTCTTTATCCATTCCTCTGTTGATGGACATTTAGGTTTCTTCCATGTCCTGGCTATGAATTGTACACTTTTAAAGGGTGAATTTTATGGCATGTGAATTACTTCTTTTAGAAAATGGAAGGAAAAAAAGTATCTTGGAGGTCATGTACCCTGTCTCCACACTGAGTGATTCAGTGTCTTCATCCACCCTCTACTTACACTGGAGGTGCTTAACCATCTCCTGTCATAGGAAACTTTCTCACAAAGTAACTCAGTCCATGTTTTTGGACTCTTAACAGCCGTATATGACACAGTGACTAAGGAACACAGACTCTGGACAGTGGACAGTCCTGGTTCTGCCACTTACTAACTTGCATGGCGCTGGGCAAGTTAGCTAACTTCACCGAGGCTCAATGTCATCATCTGCAAGATAAGGAAAATGATAGTGCCTGCCTCCAGGGTTACACGGAAGCAATGGCCCAATGCAGGGACAGTGTAGGACACCTGTGCAGAGTCAGCCCTCGCCGACTGGTAACACTTAGCTTTTTGTTATTTCTCACTTGCCCTTCATTACAGCACTGAACACCTAGCAATAGCTCAGTGATTACACTTACAGACTTGGTGGTCCCAGAGCCCCAAAAGTCTAGAGCGCCAGAGGCCATGACACTGTGAGAATAAGCTGTGAACACGGTTTACTGGTAGTTTTGTTTCTTAAGACTTGATAGGTTCTTCTGATGCCTTTACTGTCAGTGAGTCAGTTTGCCAGGAGTTTTGTTTCTCCCTCATGAAGCACGTGCACAACGTGGCCAGAGATCTCAGGGGTTTGGGGATCTAAACAACTGCTTGGGGACTCAACAAGGTGCCGGGGGAGCTTGCATTTAATTCTCCCCCAAAGATCCAATAACACTAAGGAGCTGACAGCAGTGCTCTTTAACATAAAGCAGCCGACCCAAACCTTCCCAATATCCCTACGCTCTTAGGCAATTAAAAGACATACACAGAAGGACAGTTGGGTAAGCACGTGCAAGCAATGAGGAATTGTCTCCTGGATGCTGGTCCTAACCTCAACCTTCTTATCCTTGTTTTGGCAAAGGTTAGACAAGTGCTCTGAAATGATGGGACGCCAAAAGTCGAGACAGGAGACAATTTATGCTGGTTCCATCCTCTAGAAGATTTGGTAACCTTTCACAAGTGGTTTGTTATATTCCGTGTCTAGTGCAGTCCTCCTGGTGTTAGCTGAAGCTGTCTGGGTAATCTCCTGTATTGCTTCATAAAATACTGTAATAAACCCAATAGTAGCTGCTGCAATAGCTTTGCAGCAAGGGAGCATGACTTCCCACCTCTCATTCTCTCTGCTTCCTACTCCCCAACCCCTTTTTCACTCCCCCTACCACGCAGCTGGAATACCCAATTGCCAGTGTTACTTTCAGACAAATAAAAGAACTCAAATCTTCCCCACACGATTTAAGATTTCTAAAAAAATTTATTAGAGTATAGTTGATTTAAGTTGTGTTACTTTTCACTGTATAGCACCCGCAAATCAGTTGTATATATACATATATCCACTCATTTTAAGATTCTTTTCTCATATAGGTCAATTCAGGGTATTAGGAGTTCTCTGTACTCTACTGTCCTTCTTAGTCGTCTGTTGTACACAGAGGAGTGTCCCTGCCTGGTGTGTTTTTAACTGATTTGTTTGTTTCCAGATGTCAGGAGTGTGAAGCACTGTCCCAATCAATGTTTTAACCTTCTTGTTGATATTTATTCAGCTCTGTTGAATATCCTCTATTAAACTGAACGCCATGGATGGGAAAGTAAATTTGAATCTTTCTCTGTTCTCTGGAGACATCATAATATTTCCTATTATCTGAGGTTATTGTTTTGCTGGGATATTAATGAGCAGTTCCCCTGCTGGAGTTATCACTGCTTCTTCCTGCCTTCAGCCCTCAAACAAACAGTTTTGAATTAACATGGAAACCAAGCTTAATTTCTTGACTCATCTCCTCTATTTTGAATCTCTTTCTCCGTTTCATGCCGTTGTGGATAATTTGACGCTCCCATCTGTCCATTTCCTCTGACCCTGGTACTGATAATGTGATTAAACCCTCTACTCTGTTGCTTTTCATTTACTTCTCAATTATTTCTGATCATGTGTGCTGTATTTTCTTTATCTGGATCCAAGGTATAATTAGGAAAGTGAGCTGAACGGAAGATGCCTGTTTTTTTCTTTCTCTCACTGTGGCAATGGGTGAAAAATGCTGTCCAGCACGTCCGGTGGAATACCAACTGCTGTGTGTCTTTGGTGGCACTCCAGGGATGTGTGCAAGTCCAGATGTGTGACGGCAGCTTATTTACCTTACTTGGTGCTTAACGAGATGTTCAGATACTGTTACTTTGAAGCACTGAATCTATTTTTATTATCTAACATTTATTAAATGTCAACCATATGGTTTGTTAAACACAAAGAAGAGCATAGTTCTTCTGCCTGGATGAGGAATCTGAGTGCATGTGAGTTTAGTTTTAGCCCTAATGGCCAAAAAATTTTTTAAAAAAATGTGTAGTGGGCAATGTATGTCATCCTAGGGGAGGTTTTCCAAGTATTTCCTATTAAATTAATAAGCATTAACCCCTGCCCTCCTGGGGATGACATATAGAAATCAAGATATGAAATAAGAAAGAGAAATAAAATACACTGGGAACTTGCTTTAAGATCGATTTAAAAGAAAGATTTGACTTTTGCTCTTATTTCAAGTGATGGGTTGCATTTTCCAGCTATTTTGGTTTCACCTGCGTTTTTCATTCCACAAAGAATGTTTTGATCTTTTCATCTGGCCCAAGGCAAAATTGGTGGCTTGGCGCTGTTAACAAGGGAAAAACCTGGAGCTTGAAGGAGCAGGAGTTTGGATTGTAGCTCACTTAACTGAGAAGTGGCTCAGCTTTGTCATTTACACTCTGTATACCCCAGGTTCAGGTGTATTACACAATGAGGGCAGAATGGAGTTAAAACCACAGTATGAAGGAAATTTTTCTGGTTTAAAATCAGAAAATACAACATGGGGGCTCATGATTTACTACCAAGCGGTTTCCTTTCCTGTCTTTGAAATGGAGATAACATCATCACAGGGCTGAGATGAGGAACGCGTGTCACAGTGGCCATGAAAACAACTCGTAAACAGGAAAGTGCCGGACAAACGTTAGTTGTTATGAAGAGTGCTTGTGAGAGGGACTAGGTACCTACATGATGATAGAATTGGAAAGTATTCAACCTCAGAACTCTTACTGTCTATTCGTATATGCTTATGTACAAGAAATGTATCCAAACACATTTATTCTTGCATTCAGATTTATTTTGCTTTTAATGAGGAAGGTGCCAGGGTAGCAGTGTTGACCAGAGGACCAAAATGAGTGGGTCGACCCTCTGGACAGGGCTGAGGGAGCTCCTGGAAGGTGGGACTAGTGTGTCCCCAGCCTCTGGGTTGGGCCTGGCACCTAGTAACCACTGAGCAATAGTCCACCAAACCCGCTGAAGATTGAAAACACATCCTCAGCAGTAATCTGTCACTTAATAAATTTTCTTCTGCCTGCCTCATCTACTGCTTTATCCAACAATACCATAAACCAGATCCTTATAGCACTGTGGAAAAGTAAAGATCTTATCCTTGGGAGTTGGGAGAGGGAAGACTTACTCTCTGCTTTGGGAAGACTCGCTCTCTTGCTTTGGTTATTGAATGTCCAAGTACTTCTGTGTAAGCATTTTTGCTTGGGCCTACTTTTTTTTGGTCAATTTCCTTTCTCTATTCCTCTTTCCCTATCAAAATTTTTTAATTAATTAATTAATTTGGCTGCATCGGGTCTTAGTTGCATCATGCAGGTTCTTTCACTGGGCGCACAGACTCTCTTGTGGCACACCAGCTAAGTTGTTCCGTGGCATATGGGGTCTTACTTCCCCAACCAGAGATCAAACCTGAGTCTCCTGCATTGCAGAGAGGATCCTTAACCAATGGACCACCAGGGAAGTCTCATTCCCATCCAAATTTTAAGTCAACTGTATCACCTCTACAGTGGGCCTAATTAATTAGCATTTGAAAAGCAGTGCAGCCGTCAGACTGGGGGAAGGGTGACTTGGAGTCAATTTGTATTCGGTAGAACAAGGTAGAACAAGGTGTTACTGTGTATGCTGAGCTTCACCCAAGTGCTTCATGCTTGAAAATGCATGAAGAAAACCATCCTTCCTCTAGCAGGAGCTAGTCTGGCTCAGAGGCTGAAAAGCAGTTGATGTACTGAGATACTTTTTCACTTTCACTCCACACACAGTTTGCATTCCTGAACGTGTATGCCTGTGTGTGTATGTTATAAGAAGTCATTAAAAAACCAAGCACGGTGTTCATCTATTCAGATTGGTCTTATTTTGGAACCATCTTCTTTTCATGTAAATAGATTCCCTTTTCTTAACAAGGCCATTAGTGCTATTTACCTAGTAACACTTGAGTGTGTCAATAATATTACTTTTGTCAAGAGAGCATTTAAGTAATTACTGCATTTTCAGTATTAAGTGTCTTCACTGCATTGAAAGAAAAGTGCCCATGCATCTAAAGAGAAAGGCCCAAACACATGCGGCGTGCTTTTACTTCCAACAATAAGTGTTACATGCCTTCAAAGATTGAAATTTCCTTTTAGCCTTGGGCCAAGGAGACAGACTGAGAACCGAGAATTTAGAGATGGAAGGTAGCTCATTCAACCTTCTAATCCAATGCTGGAATACCTTCTATGCAACCCTGGCAGATGGCCATCCATCTGCTTGTATACTTCCAATGCTGGGGAGCTCATTATTGCCTGAGGCAACTCATAAATTCTTTCTTATTTGAGCTAACATCAGCCCGTAACTTCTATCCATTGGTCCTGGTTATGGAGCAACAAGGAAAGCTCTTAAGTATTTGAAGACAGCTGCCACAGCTTCCTTTAGTCTTCAAATTAAGATGACTAGAGTCTTCTAAATTAAGACTTTTTCCTGAAATGTGGAAGAACAAGAATGAAATGATTGTTATATCATGCAATACCCATCACAATACTTTGGTTGTAATTGCAGCTAGCAGGTAGGCATCTCTGCTAGTATTTCAAACTTGGGCTGAGCGTACTCTGCAGTAGTTTCTGAATGTAACCCATGCCTTGTTTAGCTAGGAACAGTAAGAAATCTGTCCCTGGTGAATAGAAAACCTGCTGTCTTTTTCCTGTTGCTATTCGGAATTCCTTGAGAGAGCACAAGCTCCAAAAAGTTGCTCTGAGATAAAATTTAAAGGTTTTCCTTTAGAAGGGAAAATTAAATGCACCCAAATATAAACTTTTTGAAAGTAGAAACTCTGTTCAATTTTTCTTTCTGTCCCCTATAGTACGTAATATCCTACCTGGCAGAAAGAAGCTGCTGGATGAATTGCTATTCTGTTGAGCTGAAAAAAGAAAACTGCTCAACCTTATGTTGAAATATGTATGTATCAGGGAAATGTATATATACACACACACACGTATATATATACTATATGTGAAATACATATATATTCATATATGCACAAGACACATATGCACATACGTATGCACACACACACATCCTTTTTTTTACCTTTAAATACCTTTATAATATCCTGAAGTCATTTTATAATAATTCATAGGAAGACTTAATGCCTCTGTTCAGACAAAACTGTTCTCTGGATAAACTATAAATCCCAAACACCTGGGGGAATATGAAAAGTGTCATCTTATTTTTACATCCCGAGGCTGCTGCATGGAGAAGGCAGAGCTCTTTTTCCCCTGCTTTCCATTGCTAAAGTGATTCTGCTTTGCTCCCGGGTGGAATATGCCACCCCCCTCCTCATCTTCCTGCCTCTGCTTCCTGTTCAATCATTTTGCTTCTTCAGCTGCCCTAGGTACTGGAGACTGAGAAGGAGAACAATGAGACAGTGAAAAAAATGCAGCTGCTTTAGCCCTTGCTGAACAGTTTACCCAATTTGGCTTAAATGTTTAACATCTTCTCACAGTGACCTCTGACCAGCATCCTTCATGCGGCATGCTTCTTTCCTGATGCCTGAAGTCCCAAGTTTTTTAAATTTTTTTAAAAATTACTGATTTATGTAAATGGCTGCACTGGGTGTTAGTTGCGGTATGTGGAAACTTCAGTCTCCGTTGAGGCATGTGGGGTCTTTAGTTTCTGCACATGAGATCTTTAGTTGGCGGATGTGAACTGTTAGTTACTGCATGTGGGATCTAGTTCCCTGACCGGGGATAGAACCTGGGCCCCCTCATTGAGAGCATGGAGTCTTAGCTGCTGGACCACCAGGAGAGTCTCCAGAAGTACCAAGTTTTAACCTATCTATCTTTGCTACTTCCCTGGTGAGTGATTTCTATCTGGGCGGTGGGACAGAAGTGAAATCACATGGCATGATGGAAGCTGGGAGTCATGAGGAAAGGTGGACATGGAAAATCCATCCCAAGCAAAATGCTGCTTTTAGATGTGAGTATAGTAGCTGGACACGACTGAAGCGACTTAGCAGCAGCAGCAGCATAGTAGCCTTGGGACTGGTTACGAGCTTTTACCCGGCTATAGATTGCCGGTCCCCCCTTCCCACCGAGCCGCAGCCTCCAGCTACAGCACAGATCTGTAGGAGTCCCAGGCTAAGAATTCCGGGTGTGGACACAGCCAGTGTGTGCTGGGGGCCCTCAGTCCCACCTCTGGAGTTGCCATAAGTCACATGCCCCTGCAGTCTGCTCCCTACCCCCAGCCAGTCAGCCAGCCTAGTCCATGGCCATGTAACCGAGTCAACTGTATGTGAAAAATCATACAGAAAATGCCTGACGATAGAGCGGACCACAACTGTTAGGAGAGCCCTCTCCCTCTACCAGATCTACTTGACTGTGAACTGCCAGGGGTCAAGCCCTGGAGTACTCTTTTGTCTTATTTCCTTTTTCGTCTCCAGTCCCTGTGCATAATAGGCACCGATGATTTTTTGAAGAACTAATTGCCACGCAGTTTATCTCCTCTGCTGGGTGGTAAATTGAAGTTAAGACACGTGGTGGGATGTATTAGGGTCTCCCATTAGGAAGAGAGCATGGCTCAGGATGAGAGACACGTTGTATTCTGATCAGGGATGACCCAAGTTTTCATTTTAATTTCAGTGTGAGTGGTATTCTTTAGGTCTAGACTTAAAAAATGGAGATAAGAGGCACTGGGGGAAGGGAGATGCATGACCATGCAGTTGTCAAGAGAAGGGAAAAAAAATTTTGCTTTCCTCCATATTCCAACACGTTTAGGTTTATTTATGTATGTATGTATTTGGCTGAGCTGGGTCTTAGTTTCGGCATGGGGGATCTTTAATTGTGGCATGAAGGATCTAGTTCCCTGACCACTACTTGAACCTAGGCCCCCTGCATTGGAAGCACAGAGTCTGAGCCATTGGACCACAAGGGAAATCCTGAGGAGGGGAGGTGGATTTTTAACATTAGATGTAGCCTTTGCAGCCAGGTAGGCTGAACAACGTGCTGCAAGGAGGCCAGGAGGCTACGTGTATCTAAACACACATGCGTGTGTATTTGTTCTCTGCCAGCACTGGGCCATAATGTTACAGGTGGAAGCACTACTTGCTGCATCCGTCAAGGCATGAGTGAAAATATCTACGTCAAGTCCAAGAACAGTCCTCTTTCTAATTTCAATTTTGCTCTTAAACTGGTCCTGTTAGATCGATCATCCTTTATCCCCAAATAGGTGGCAAGAACACACAGAGGGTCACTTTCATTTAATCCTGAGTTCGAGTGCAGTACTCTGATGGGATGGCTGCATTTCACTACTGTGTGGCAAGAAGGTTATTCAATCAGGCTGTTGCTTCCTTCAACTTCATTCCCCCAAATGTGAACTCCTAATTTAGATTAGGTTTATAAAAGCTTCAACTTACCAGGGACCAAGGCTTCATATTGCCAGTTAGGTCATTTTATCTGACTCATTTGGTCTGACCACAGAAGGCAATTTGATTTGCCTGAACTGCAGACCCACTAACTCTTACTCCATGTCTGTGCATTCATTGAACACATTTACTTGCACCTACCGTCCCAGGCATTGTGCTGTTAAGACAGCACGGTTTTACCACGAACTGGTGATGAGCTTTCAAAGGATCTTAGAAAAGAGATGGCAGGTAAACTTAAGATCAAATATTCTTTGTGGATATACCTGAAGCAAATACAAAGAAGGAAGAAGCTAAAAATAAATCCAGGGGGTGAAATTCATAGTCTCTTAGTGAAGGCAGACATGAAACAAGTGAGTAGCCATAAGCTCCAATAAGCGCAAGCGAAGTCCAAAAAAGGGAGTAATTAATTCTTTGAGAAGGGATCAGACTGATGGTCAGGAAAAACCTCTAGAAGAAAGAGATTCCTGAACTGAATTTGGAAAGGTAAATATGAACTTGTCTAGCTGTGTGTGGGGTTGAGGGGAGGGAATGGGCTTTGGGCGAAAATCAATGTGTTAAAGGCAAAGAGGTGTAGCATGGGAGGACCGAGGACGTCCTTGGTGGTCAAGGGGCTGGAACTCTGTACTCCCAATGCAAGGGGCCCAGGTTCGATCCCTGGTTGAGGAACTGGACTGTGCCACAATTAAACCCGGTGAAACCAAATAAACATATAAAATTTTTTTTTTTTTTTTAATGAGAGGACCAGAGAACTAACTACAAGCATTTGGTATTGATGAAGTCTGAGAAGGGTGGTGGTGGAAACTGGGCGGTGGGACAGAAGTGAGCTGAGAGCTTTTATGTTATGCTAAGAAGCTTGGGACTCAGTTTTACCTTAGAGGCCATCTCGAGTCACGAAAGGATTTTAAGCTAGGGATGAAGTAGCTGAAATGACAGCCATTTGTGGATGTGTTGGAGGGAGCCAGGGAGGTCAGTTAGAAAACTGTTGCAATAGTTTCTAAGAGACAGTGATAGAAAATGGCATGTACCCCTAAGCAAGTGACAAGTCACACAGTCATTGTGTGCCCAAGTTGGCCCCACTTATGCAATGGGTTCATTATGAACTTGGGATGAACCTTCAAAGGGACCTTTGGAAAAGACTGGTTAGTAAATTTAAGATCAGGAGTTCTTTTGGGATATACCTGAAGCAAATACAAAGAAAGAAGGTGCTAACATAAGTCCAGGAGAACAAATTCCTTTCCATGGGCTCCAGTCACCAAAGTGCTTGAATCCACTGGGTTTAACCATGAGGCCCTAGCACACGGAACGCTGCCTGTCTAGCACAGCCCAGCAGCTGGCTGTGTGGGATGCTTCAGATGAGAGGTTCCAGGGGAGGGACCACCATTTCCAACCCTTCTCCTATCTAATTCAAGGCTGCAGCCTTGGAGATAGTTCAGCTGAGCCAGCCTCATTCCTCTCCGACATAGCCCTGCTGTGGGATCCAAGATTATCTGGACCAGCCTCTCCACCCCATTCCCACCCACAATTAGGCCTGGGAAGTTAGCTTGCCTGGAATTAAACTTTGAATGACAAGTGACACTGATTTTCAGGAGTAAAGAAAGTAGACACGATCCTCCCTGGTGGTCTAGTGGTTAGGACTCCATGCTTCCACTTCAGGGGGCTTGGGTTCAATCCCTGGTCAAAGAACTAGGATTCTGCATACTGCTGCAAA
>SJXQ01003596.1:350999-369568 GCA_006408695.1 Aepyceros melampus | reverse complement strand
CAGCTTGCGACAGCTGGGACAGGGGTTTCTAGGCTCCGGGAGCACCTGTGTCTCTTTCGCTGGCTCCCTTGAGCTGAGGAAAGTGACGGGGGAGGAGTGGGAGCCCAGGGAGAGTTGGCGAGGGCCTTTGGGCTGGGGAGGCCCGCAGCCGGGAGGACCTGCGCCCTCTGGGCCACCGGGCTGGCAGTGGCCGGGCAGTGCGGCCAGCGTCTCCCCCGCCGGACCTCGGGCTGCACAGCTCTTGGCACCTCTACTTCATGCTTCCATCTTCCTCCTGGTGCTGTTGTCTGGCGACGCCACGGGTGCCACCTCCTTGCTCCCTCCAGTGGTTCTCCTGGGCGTGCTCTCCCGAGGGCCTGGGTTGTCTGGAAAGCAGAGGGACCCCTGGAGCCAGGCAGTGGGCGCCAGTAGGGACCAGACCGAGACATCCCGGGACTGGCCAAGTGCCCGGAGCCTTGCCAGGGACAACGAGAACTGCCTTCATCTAAGCTCCCTGTGGGTCACCGGGGTGATGGGGTGCTTCCAGGAGCACCTGCCAGTGGTGGGCGTGGTGTCCCCTGGGAGAGAGGCCGTCTGGGTTGACAGCGGGCCGCCAGAGAGAGGACTCTGGTCCCGTTTGCTCCCGGAGTGTCTGTGCTTGTGCGAAGGGCGAGGGCTGGGGAGAGGTCCTCTGTGCTCTTGTCCCACTGCGGGAGGAACCCCGGGAGCTCCGCTGGGCATCGTCAGGCTCTATTTGCTGAAGCTGCAGCTCGTGCCTCTTCATTAATCAGTTTATTATTTCCTCACTGGCTGGATGTGTTCCTCAAGGTCACGACCCTTTGGAGAGTTAATCTAATATGCACACATTACAGTGTCTGGGTTTGTTTAATTTTCCGTATTTTGTTCATTTCTCGTGGAGCGAGCCGTCCATGGAGCTGCGGCCCGGGCTTGCCCGTCAGCCTCCAGCCTGCCTCTCCAGCTCCATCCCCATCCTCCTCTGGACCTGCCAACTGAGACCAAAGATGAATCTGGCTCCTGGAGTTCTTGGGAGAGCCTGGTGGAGGAGGGCAGGGGTTAGGGGAGCAGGGTTGAGAGGAGGTTCTGATTTTCTGTGTTTCCCCATCACCTCCACCCTGCTAGGCATCTTGATCATTGGCTAGCATTTTCCCCAGCATCTAAAGTTCTTCCTAGAGACTGGCTCTGCTGCTTGGTCTGGCTTCCCAATGTGGTTTTCCCTGCGGATGGAGAGGGAACTTTATCGGTGGCAGAGAAGCAGGGACTCTGAGGAGAAGGTCCCAGCTGCTGGAGCACAGGACCTCCTGGACCGTGGGCCTCAGCTGTGCCCAGTGTGAGTCTCAGCCTGACTGAGATGCAAGAAAGGAAGGAAGAGGGCAGGATGACCTGTCCTGGGAGACAAGGAAAAACTGCTCAGAAAACAAGAGGAACATCGAATATGAAGCCGGTTGCTGTGCGGCTGGTGCGGGCGGGCAGCAGGCAGAGAATACGCGTGGGAAGCAAACATCTCTTGTTGCTTCTGCATAGTACGAGTCCCTTACGTGGTGATTGAGTTCCGCAGTTTTCCAAATGCTTTTTAGAAAAATTACTCGATCTGAACCAGACAAGCGTTTTGTCTATACCAGTGCCCTTCGGGGAGGTGTTATTGATCCCCTGAAAACTGAGGCTCGAAGAGGTTAAATGACTTGTCCGAGGCTCTGCAGCCACACCTGAAGCCTCCTCTGGACTCCCAGCCCAGCTCTTGTGCTATTGTACGTGTGCTCAGCCACTGCAGCCGTGTCCGACTCTGTGCGACCCTGCGGGCTGTGCCTGCCTCTCTCCTCTGTCCATGGGATTTCTCAGGCAAGAATACTGGAGTGGGTTGCCGTGACACCTTCCCGATCCAGGGATCGAACCTGAGTCCTTTTTGTCTTCTAATATTGGTAGGTGGAGTCTTTACCACTGGTGCCACCTGGGAAACTACTTGTTGCTTTCTAAGGTCTTGCTGCTGTTCAGCCCTCCCTCTCCACATCCCAGGCTTCAGCCCTCACATTCGCCAGTGTCAGCTTAGCACCCCTCCTTGCTGAGGGTGCTGGCTCCCCACCCCTGCCCCGGTCTGCAGCCTGGCTGGTCCATGGTTCTGTGTTCTCCCTGCTCCTAGATTGGCTGTACTGGCGCCCTGGCTGTCCTCCCCCCACCTCCCCAGCCCGTGGCTTCCTGTGGACCCCCGCCTGCAGAGTTCCCGGTTCTCCCAGGCACATGGCCTGGGGGCCTTGCACTCCTCGGCTCCCCCATCCCACCCTCCTGCACCTTGTCGCTTGAGCCTTGGTTCTCTGGGACATTGCTGGTGCCCAGCCTGACCTTTTCCCCCGGCTACTATCCCATGTGGGGCTTCAGTGGCCCAGCCTTGGGTTATGGTAACATAGCCTCCTCTGTGGGCAGGCTGCAGGCACCTGGCCTCCATGCCTGCCTTCCGGTAAAGGATAGTGTTTGGAACATGTGATCGGGTCTTCAGAGCATCAGTGGTCTCCTTGGGTTCCTGGATGGAGTTCTCAGACTGTGGCCTGGAGTTTATGGCATCGACACGCTGGTCCCAACTCTGTGCCTCTGGACCTGACCTTCTGCCCTCTATCTGCCTACCCTCCCCCCAGGCACTCTATGCTTTGTCTTGTCCTTTCCTCCTCCTTTCTGCCCACCCACACCCTCCCCAGCCTTCAGGGTGCCTCTGGAGCCACACAAGGTATAGCCTGGGAAGGAATTCCCTGCTCCCACTCTGGCCTTCCATCCCCAAAGTATGACAGCTTCAGCAGCTCATGTCGGGCAGACTGGGGTTCGTATTCCGGTGTCACTCCTGGGTGTGAACAAATTGCTTAACCTCTCTGAGCCTCACTTGCCTCACCTGTAAAATGGGAACAGTCTCTTCTGCCTGAAAGGCTTGTTGTTAGCATGAATGTGAGCAGAAGGGACTGTGGTTTGTCAGCCTAGGAGGTGCCCGGGGAGTGACCCCAGGTGGCTCCTCCCACACAGCCTCTATGGTTTAGCTCCCACACCTGCCTGCTGTATATAATTACCTGTCCCTGCTTGTCTCCCACCTGGATGGCCAGTCCCCTAAGGAACAAGGCCTTTGGTGCCTTGGCACAGCCTCAACTCCAAAGGGGCAAGCCCTGTCCTTCAGCATCCCCGAAATTGGCCCCTGCCCCTAGTAGGAATGTGAGAAATAGTTGTTACTTGATTATAATATATGGTTACATAAAATAGGGTATGCCTTACCTGTAGCAAATCCAATAGGAAAAAACCATTTTAAGCCGCAGTACCAGCTGAGAGGAATGGTGGGAAGGAAGTAGAGGCTCAATTTAACGTTGTATTGCCTGCAAAGTTGGCTCATTTGTCTCGGGCACCCTGGAGACCCCGTGAATTGGACCTGATCATCTCTGACAGATGAGGAAGGGGGCCCACAGGGGTCCCTGCGGGGCAGCCCACAGCTCAGACCAGGAAGCGCTCCAGAACCCCACCTCCTTCCCCTCGACTGAGGCCAGAAAGGGGGCAGAAGAGGCTCTTTATGAAAAGATACATCGCAGATTTTCTTTAAGCAACTGAGGGTCTCTGTCACCTCCATGCAGCCCAGCAGGGATTGAGGGGTTACCAGCACCTCGGGGAGGCAGGACCCCTTCCAGCAGGGTTATAAGCAGGTGGAGAGCACAGGCGGGCGCATGGCGTGGCTGGTGCGGTTGGCATATGCGGCGTGGGCATGAACCTGCAGTGGCCGCTGGCTGTGCCAAGTGTTCACCCAGGGCTGGAGTGCAGGGATGCACAGGCCGAGTGGGGACAGGGGGTGCCCTGGGACCTGGGTGATGGGCAGAAGGGACGGGACAGTGAGGCTGGGTCCTCTCAGCGGGGAGGAAGGGGGGCAGGGCTGGGGCAGAACTAACTGGAGTCTGCAGAACCCTGAGAGCCAAAGAGAAAGGGTTCAGCATCCTTGGGCAGAGGCGACCTGGTGCCCAGAGGGGGTGAGGGACCTGGATGAGGGTGATGGCAGAAAGGGGGTGCACTTGAGTGACATTTCCAAGGAGCGGCAGACGTGCTGACAGCTTGGGCACGCAGATGAGGGAGCAGGAAGTGTTGGAGGGAACTTCAAGATTTCCAGCCTCGGTTTTCTTTCAGGAACAAGGGAGCCAGGAAGGGAGGCAGGTCTGAAGGAGGCTGGGGAGTATGTGCCCAGACATGCTGGGAGGAGAGCGATGGGGTGTTTAGGGGTCCCCTTGGGTGGCTCTGGGGTCCTAGCTTGCAGCTGAGCAGTCTTTTGCAAAGATGCATGCCTCGGGGCACCTGCTGCCCTGGGGGCTGCCTCTAGGCAGTTCTGATGCCTGAATTTCACCCCCCAGCCTGCTGGGCACCCTCTCGATCCTCCCCTCCTGAAAGTGGGACCCTTGTGCCCAGCACCCCCTCTGCCTGTCACCTCTAGGGGACTATGCCTCGCACAGAGCAGCTCTGAAATAAATATTAATATTTGTCTTATTTAAGTGGCCTCAACTCGTGTTTAACAAATGTCTGTCACGGAGATATATTCGTGGAATATGGTGGGTGAGGAGGGCAGAGGAAGGCTGGGCGGGCCTTCAGCCTCTGGGAGCTGGGGCTCCTCCGCCACTTGGGACCTCGACCTCTGTGACTCTTCCCACCCCGCCGTGGCCCCCTGCTTGGTCCTGGACCTGTCTTTTCCCAGGATGTGGCCCGGGTTGTGGGCGATGGAACAGGGGTCTGGAGGACAGTAGGCCACCCTTTGTTGCTCAGTCCCGGGGTTAACACTGGCCTGCCCCTTCCTGGAGGGGTCCTGCTTACGTGCTCCTGCCTTCTCCTGCGTTTCTCAGGGGGTGGTTTTCAGAGGAAGCAGGGAAAGCAGGTGGCGGTGGAGTTTCTGCCAGGGTGCACTGGCAGTATTTTGGTCAAGGAAAGGCTGGCTGTGCACAGTCTGGCGGGGACATCTTTGTGGAGGAGGGGGCGTATGCTGTGGACCTGCGGGACAGAGCCAACTGGGAAACGGGAAAACCAGGCTACTGATTGCCTCAGTTTCCTCTCTGTAATCTGGGTCATATGATAAGGTCGACCTCTCGTTCTGATTCTGTGAGATAATCACATGGAGGCTCCTTGGGGGAGGGAGTCGAGAAGGGTGTGACCCCTCAGGACAGAAGAATGATTGTGATATAAACACATATTTAGAATTGTAGTTTAAGGGCCAGACTTAAAACAGAGGATTTAATAAAATGAGAAATCAATAGCCCAGAGGATGTTAAGTGTAAGTGAGAGGCTGGTTACAAGGCACACTTAATAAAAAAAGAAAAATTTGAGACGCCGAGGAGGGCTCCAGGGATGCTGGGGTGGCTTCTGCCCTCGGCCTGGCGGGGCTCCCGAGTGGGCAGGCTGGGTTGAGGGATGAAGGGCTGCTGCCACCTTTTGGGGTCTGCTGTCTGCTCCTCTCTGCCTGAGCAGGGCACCCTGTCTCCCCTCGAGAGGCTGTTGAGGGGCAGGGGCGGTGGCTGCTCCTGGATCAGACTGGATGGGATTTCCAAGCCCAGCTCTTCCAGTCCCATGCGGAACATGATACCCACCCATGACAGTCTCAGCAGGGGCACCAAGTGCTTGCTAAATGGCCACAGTTGTTCTTGTTAGAAGTATGATTACATTTTCATCTGGAGAAGGCGATGGCACCCCACTCCAGTACTCTTGCCTGGAAAATCCCATGGATGGAGGAGCCTGGTGGGCTACAGTCCATGGGGTCGCGAAGAGTCGGACACGACTGAGCAACTTCACTTTCACTTTTCACTTTCATGCACTGGAGAAGGAAATGGCAACCCACTCCAGTGTTCTTGCCTGGAGAATCCCAGGGACGGGAGCCTGGTGGGCTGCCGTCTATGGGGTCACCAGAGTCGGACATGACTGATGTGACTTAGCAGCAGCAGAGTCTCTCCAGCCCTGGTCAGTTCCAAAAATGTTATGGAATACCATCCTTAGTCAGGTTGGTGAAAAATGGGAAAGCCTTATTGGGAGGCAGCAGGGGTGTTTTTTAAGTCATCAGAGAAGTCTAGAGGGAGTTTAGTCCCAGCCCCAGGCAGAGGAGGGCCTTGAGGTCCAGGGAGCTTAGGTTAGTTGTCCAGGTTATAAGGCAGGAATCCACCGAGCTGGGGCATCATTTTCACTGGGCTTTGTGGCCTCCACAAGGGAGGGAGAAGGCTGGGAGAGAGAAACTCATAGTCATTTGGTCCTATCCGGGCATCTCAACAAAATCAGATTAGAATTAAAAAGGAGAAAGGTCTTGATTTAAAAAAAATTTTTTTTTCTTGGCTGCACCATGAGGCATGCAAGATCTTAGTTCCCTGACCAGGGATCAAACCCGCGTCCCCTACTTTGGAAACGTGGAGTCTCAACCACTGAACCTCCAGGCAAGTACCTGATCTTGATTCGTTAAGGCAACAGTCTGTGAACTCCTTGAAGGCGGGGATACGGCCTTAGATTTTTGACTCTAGCACTCAGCTGACACATAGTAAATACTCAATAAATACTTGTTAAATGGACAGATGACTTCACAACCATGCCAATGCCAATAATAACAGCTAATGTTCACTGAATACTTAATGTGCCAGGCATGATGGCAAAGTGTTTTCCATATAGGATCTTAGTTCATCCCCTTAATAACTTTAAGGTACTGTTACACCCATTGTACAGATGAGAAGGCTGAGATTCAGATCAGATGATGAATTAGCCCAAAGTTTCATAGTAAGAGGTAGAGTTGGAATTTATACCCAAGCAGTCTGATTTCACACCCTGGGGGTAGAGTTTCTGTGTGTGTGCCTGTGTGGGTCCATACACATGTGAGCACATAGGCGCATGTATGTGAAATATGCGCTGCCTCTCCCCTGATTTCCTAGACTCCCTTCCGGCTCCCTACTCCCCTGTGGGAAGGCCAGGCTCAGAGGAGGTGGCAAACTCTTGATGTACTTCAGTGCTTGTCTTTCTTTAGCCTGATTTCTCTGACCCCTGAGTGAACGGTCGCTGGCAGCACTGGGGAAACAAAGACCACCCCCAGCAGAGCTCCTGCAGGGGTAGCTGATTGTGTGCCAGTCTTACCCAACACAGAGGCTGTCCAAGTGAGGACCTGGCCTGGGTGCTGGAGGAGGGAGCCACATGAAGCCTTAGCCAGACTCTCGTGAGCCCAGAATTTTGAGCTCAGATGAGATGGGTCCCCACAAGGTCCTGGATCCCACTTGGCCCCGACCAGCAAGGGTCTGAGTGTTCACCGTTCCCCCAGGGCCCCAGGTCAAGCTGCCATGCATGGCAGCCCACGGTATGGGGAGGGGCTTTAACCGGGGTATGTTGTACTCCCAGAGGTGTGACAGGACATCTCTGGAGGAAAGCTGAGGTGCCCTGCTGTTATCGTGTGGTGGTTAGGAATCTTTACAGCACGTCCCTCATCTAGTACTGTCCGTAAGGTCGCAGAGAAACGTTCCCAGCAAGGCTGCTGACAGGACCTCTCTCTCTCTGGAGGTAACACAGACTTTTTCAAAGGTAGAGGGGACTAAAGTGGACTTAGGAAGGGCCAGAAGACCCTCATGGAGTCATTTCCTAGGGGGGTTATGGGTGAAGCTTGTCACCGAGCCCACCCCACCCCCAAGCTTCCATCAGTCAGCAGCACCAGCCCTTCGCTGAGGCTGCCGATGCCAGTTCCTGGTGTTTATCACAAATTCAGAGGCTTGTGACGTCTTGGAGATTTCTTCTCTCCCAGGTATCTCACATGGCCTCAAACCTGAAAGGTAGATGCGACAGGTGGGAATTATCATCCCGGACTTTCAGAATTTCAGTAACTAGTCAAAAGCAAGAGTTTATGGGTTGAGAGGTTGGATCAGGATCCAGGCCTGCTGCCCCTTGCCTGGGGCTCTGTCCTCACGCCTGAGACCTATTGAAGGCCACCCAGCCTTTGCAGGTGGGGGAAGCAGGGCTCTTCCCCAGGCTAAGAATATTGTGCTGAATAAAGCAGTATTTGTCCAAGAATGATGATGCCTATTTTATTGCTGGGAAAACTGAAACACAGGGAGGTTAAATGAATCACAGAATCTCATTCCTGGAAGGAACTTCAGATCATTCAGTCAGCATCCTGCCTGTGGACATCCCATCTTGTGGACAGAATCTCTGCTGGCTATTTCCCAGCCTCAGCTCACCCTCCTGCTTCCCTCTTCTCCTCCTCTTCCTCCTCCCCACCTTCTGAAATCTAGCTTTATTAAGCACATACTGTGTTACAGATGCTTTTATGTATGTGTATTACTGTTTATTATTTCTGAAGTCTGGCTTGGAGAATTTTGAGCATTACTTTACTAGCATGTGAGATGAGTGCAATTGTGCGGTAGTTTGAGCACTCTTTGGCATTGCCTTTCTTTGGAATTGGAATGAAAACTGATCTTTCCCAGTCCTGTGGCCACTACTGAGTTTTCCAGATTTGCTGGCATATTGAGTGCAGCACTTTCACAGCATTATCTTTCAGGATTTGAAAGAGCTCAACTGGAATTCCATCACCTCCACTAGCTTTGTTCGTAGTGATGCTTTCTAAGGTCCACTTGACTTCACATTCCAAGATGTCTGGCTCTAGATTAGTCATTACATCGTCATGATTATCTGGGTCGTGAAGATCTTTTTTGTACAGTTCTTCCGTGTATTCTTGCCACCTCTTCTTAATATCTTCTGCTTCTGTTAGGTCCAGACCATTTCTGTCCTTTATCGAGCTCAAATTTGCATGAAATGTTCCCTTTTTATCTCTAATTTTCTTGAAGAGATCTCTAGTCTTTCCCCTTCTGTTCTTTTCCTCTGTTTCTTTGCATTGATCCGTGAACTCCCTGATGTTCAAGCTGGTTTTAGAGGAACCAGAGATCAGATTGCCAACATCCGCTGGATCGTGGAAAAAGCAAGAGAGTTCCAGAAAAACATCTATTTCTGCTTTATGGACTATGCCAAAGCCTTTGACTGTGTGGATCACAATAAACTGTGGAAAATTCTGAAAGAAATGGGAATACCAGACCACCTAACCTGCCTCTTGAGAAATCTGTATGCAGGTCAGGAAGCAACAGTTAGAACTGGACATGGAACAACAGACTGGTTCCAAATAGGAAAAGGAGTACGTCAAGGCTGTGTATTGTCACGCTGCTTATTTAACTTCTATGCAGAGTACATCATGAGAAACGCTGGACTGGAAGAAACACAAGCTGGAATCAAGATTGCCGGGAGAAATATCAATAACCTCAGATATGCAGATGACACCACCCTTATGGCAGAAAGTGAAGAGGAGCTAAAAAGCCTCTTGTTGAAAGTGAAAGAGGAGAGTGAAAAAGTTGGCTTAAAGCTCAACATTCAGAAAACGAAGATCATGGCATCTGGCCCCATCACTTCATGGGAAATAGATGGGGAAACAGTAGAAACAGTGTCAGACTTTGTTTTTTTGGGCTCCAAAATCACTGCAGATGGTGACTGCAGCCATGAAATTAAAAGGCGCTTACTCCTTGGAAGAAAAGTTATGACCAACCTAGATAGTATATTCAAAAGCAGAGACATTACTTTGCCGACTAAGGTCCGTCTAGTCAAGGCTATGGTTTTTCCTGTGGTCATGTATGGATGTGAGAGTTGGACTGTGAAGAAGGCTGAGCGCCGAAGAATTGATGCTTTTGAACTGTGGTGTTGGAGAAGACTCTTGAGAGTCCCTTGGACTGCAAGGAGATCCAACCAGTCCATTCTGAAGGAGATCAACCCTGGGATTTCTTTGGAAGGAATGATGCTAAAACTGAAGCTCCAGTACTTTGACCACCTCATGGGAAGAGTTGACTTATTGGAAAAGACCCTGATGCTGAGAGGGATTGGGGACAGGAGGAGAAGGGGACAACCGAGGATGAGATGGCTGGATGGTATCACGGACTCAATGGACGTGAGTCTGAGTGAACTCCGGGAGTTGGTGATGGACAGGGAGGCCTGGTGTGCTGGGATTCATGGGGTTGCAAAGAGTAGGACACGCCTGAGTGACTGAACTGAACTGAACTGAACTGATTACTGTTTATTATAAGGTAGTGACTGTCATTCCCTGTGCTATACAGCGGCTTCCCTGGTGGCTCAGTCAGTAAAGAATCCACCTGCAATGCAGGAGACCTCGGTTTGATCCCTGGGTGGGGAAGGTCCCCTGGAGCAGGAAATGGCAACTCACTCCAGTATTCTTGCCTGGAGAATCCCATGGACAGAGGATAGACAATAGCCCTTAGACAATTGTCCTTAGTCCAATAGATAAACAACAGTCCTTGAGAAGGAAATGGCAACCCACTCCAGTGTTCTTGCCTGGAGAATCCCAGGGACGGGGGAGCCTTATGGGCTGCTGTCTATGGGGTCACACAGAGTCGGAACGACTGAAGCGACTTAGCAGCAGCAGCAGCAGTGTGTATCTATTCATCTCCTGTTCTCAACCCTCTTCTTCCGCTTTCTCAACCATACCTTTGTTTTCTGTGTCTATGACTCTGCTATGTAAATAAGTTCATTTGTACAATTTTTTAGATTCTGTATATAAGTGATATCAGATGATATTTGTCTTTGTCTGACTTCACTTAGTGTGATAATTTCTAAGTCCATCAATATTGCTGCAAATGGCATTATTTCATTTTTTTTTTATTGTATTCCATTGTGTCCTCTTTATCCATTCATCTATCGATGGACCTTTAGGCTGCTTCCACATCTTGGCTATTGTAAATAATGCTGCCGTGAACACTGAAGTGCATGTATCTTTTCAAATTAGAGCTTCCGTCTTTTCCATATGTATGCCCAGAAGTAGGGTTGCTGGCTCATATGGTACTTCTGTTTTTAGTGCTTTAAGGAACCTCCATAGTGTTTTCCTTAGTGACTTTTCCAATTCCCATTCACACCAGCAGTGTGGGAGAGTTCCGTAGATGCTCTCCAAGTATTACTTTGATCTTCCAGCAACCCTCGGAAGTAGGGACAATTGTCTCATTTTACCAATGAGTTACCTGAGGTTCAAAGAGGTTACATAGCTTATCCAAGGTATAAACTTGGCAGTCTCACCCATGCTCTTGACCTCTCATGAGGCAGGCTGCTCCTTACCAGGTAGCTGTAAACAAGGGAGCATGTGGGAGCTCCCAGCATACTGCCTGGCATGCAGAAGGTGCTCAGGAAACTCTAGTGATTCTCTCCTGAAAAATATCAGAATGCTTTGCCTTATACTGAGCCAAATCTACTCCTCACAAATCCTTGTTCTGCACCCCTCCTTGGAGCCCTGTAAGGTACTTCTACCCCTCTTCTCCTTCCAGTCCTGGGAGTATGAAGAGCCCTTATGAGCAAAAGGCAAAGCCTCCTCTTACCTGGGTTTCTGCTCAAGACTCTTTCCCACGGAGACTTCCCTGGCAGTCCAGTGGTAAGCCTCCAAACTTCTACTGCAGAAGGGCATGGCTTTGATCACTGGTCGAGGAACTAAGATCCTACATGCTGTGTGGCGTGGCCAAAAAAAAAAGGCTCTTCCTCAAACTAGAGTAGCCTAGCAGGAAGATGATGGCTGGAGCTGAGGGGGTGGGGTGCTCTGAGAAACCTACAAGGCTGGCACTGGCCTGGAGGGCAGGTAGGTGCCCGATCCTTGGTCACGTCCATTCCTAGCACACATTTCTCAAGTGCCTCTTGGGTGCCAGGTCTGGCCACAGAGCAGCACAGGGTGGGCTTGCCTACCCCCAAGGCCAGGAGCACAGATATCTTCTGAATCTGTCAGATTCTTGGGTCCTGGGGACTGGGGCCTGAGGACTGAGGTGACAGCCTGCTCCTGTGAACTCCTGTGAGGCCATGTGAGGCTGCAGACACCCCATGAAGGCCAGAACATTCAGGTGACCCAACTCTCAGGGTAAGCAGCTGGGTGGAGAAAGCTCACCCGGGCGATCTGAATGAAACCAGCACCATACCATTCTCCTTTGAAAAGTAGGTGTCTTGCCAGAGTCTGGAGTAAATAGTCTGGAACGTGAGATGTGCCAGGTAGGGTGCAGATCGGAAGCAAACAAGGCGATTGCCCCAGGTGAGCCGTGGAAAGTCAGCTGAGGATGTGCGTTTCCATCAGCGCGAGGCTGGCTCTCCCTCTCTGCCCCGCCCCAGGGGAGGTGGTGAGCAGAAGGGGATGCTCGGGGCTTGAACTCGGGCCTCAGGCGCTGGAGTGGATCTTTGTCCCGTGTTCCTGGGCCAGGAATGCTGCCCCTCTTGTCACGTCTCCACTGTCCATCCTCAAATGTTCCAGCAAATCCTCTCCGCAACTTACACCATAGGGGTCACTGGTTCCGTTTGACCCAGGAGATTACGGATACTCCTGGGTAACCTGCAGCCACACAGCTGGACCATGGCATCGCCCCTTTTCTCTGTATCTGTGTCTTCTCACGGTGGCCAGTGCCTCTCCAAGGACCCAGAGGTGTCTCTGCTTGAGCCTCCAGCCCTGGCAGGGGAGGAACTTAAACAGCCCACCAGTTGCAGAGGGTCCAGGGCAGGAGACTGTGTGGCCAGATACTTCAGGAAGGTCAGCAGAGGTCATCATCTGTCTCCCCAAGAGACGAGCTCCGGCAGCACAGGGGCTGGGTCTGTGTCTCAGCACTGCCTCCCCAACAGCTTGGATGGTACCAGCTTCTAATAGGTGCTTAAGACTTATTTTTGAAAGAATGGCTTCTTCTGGGAGCCCCTTATGTGCAGAGGCCCTGGATGGTGGAGTCTGGGGCTAGCAATGAGCCTCGGCTCTGGAAAGATGGGACTGGCAGCTTCAGCTAACAGCGTGTGGATCCAAGGTCCACCTGGACCATATCCCTAGGCACCTCACTCCCTCCTGGCGTCAAGGGCCAAGGGGGACTGGACGGGGGTGTCTAGTGAGAGTGGGGGTGGCACGTGCGGTGAGAGCTCTGACTTCACTCCTGTGAATCAGGAGGAGACTGGGGAGCAGAGGCCCGAGCCCCAGGGGTGCTACCTTACACACACTCGGTATGAGCCGGGGATGGTGTGCCTCCAGAATTTCATTTCTTCCTGGTAGAATTTTTGTGGGAGGGTTCCAGGCAGGTGAATATAAGGACTGTGGGGGCAGAAAACCTGGGAGAAGACTGCCTTTTGTGGGGGCGGAAGCCCCAGGATGCAGGGCGTGAGCTGTGGCCCTGTCTGCCCTTTCAGCCCCTGGATCTCAGGGCACAGTCTGGCACTGAACATGGATGCAGAGTCCCAGTGACGCCTGTTGCTTGGTGCCAGTGTGTTCAGCAGAGTCTGCTGGGTCTCCTCCTGGGCCCACTTCTGCTGATGGGCGGTGGTGCCTGCAGGCTGGGGTTGAGAGGGGTCTGGGGCCAAGGGTGGGCTCCCTGGGACAGAACTGGGGTTGACTTGGGATGTCTGCCAGGGGCGCAGGGTACAGTGAATTTGTCCAGTGGGATTTAGTCCAATCAGCTCATTGTTTTTTCTAGATTTTACCTTATCTTTAAAAATTCACTGTTGGTTTATTTCTGGCTGTGCGGGTCTTCGTTGCTGTGCGGGCTTTCTCTAGTTGTGGTGAGTGGGGGCTACTCTCTAGTTGCGATGCTCGGGCTTCTCACTGCGGTGGCTTCCCTTGTTAAGGAGCTCGGGCTCTTGGCCCATGAACTCAGTTGCTCCATGGTGTGTGGGATCCTCCCAGACCAGGGTTCGAACCCACGTCCCCTGCATTGGCAGGTGGATTCTTAACCACTAGACCACTGGGAAAGTCCCCAGTCAGCTCATTTTACAAGTGAGGGAAGCAAGACCCAGAGAGAGGAAGAAGCTGGCCTGAGGTTACATGACTTGCAGCATCAGGATTTGAACTGAGGGCCCCTGGTTCTTCCTTGTCTCCCAGCTCTCACTAAACTGGCTCTCCAGGAGCCTCCTCTCACAGTAGGGGAGTAAGCGCCCTGCTCCAGTGCCCCCTCCTGGCGGGTCCGATTCATGGCTACTCCCACCCTCCCAGCTGCTAGCCCACCCTGTGAGTCCCGTACAGGGCAGGGAATGAGCCCTGGAGCAGGCCTTGCCCTCTGGGACTTATGACCCCAAGAGGTGTGTAGAGAAGAGAAGGCAAAGATTTTGTGCAAACCCACAGGAGTGAGTAAACACACACACCCCCAGGGACAGGGATATGTTCAGTCAGCAGTATGGTAAGACCCCAAGTGTCCAGGTTGTAATGGGCAGCATGAGGCAGGCAATCCCAGGAGGCTTCCTGGAGGAGGGGGTTCACCCGCCCACACACACACATTGTTAGGAGGTGTGTGGTCTAGTATGATGTGTGGGATGTAGCCTGGTGTGGTGGAATAGTGACAGGAGAGGGCTTTGGCCAGCCTGGAGTTGGCGACCCCACCTCTTCACTTCCTCTGTGTGCGTGAGTGCTAAGTTGCTTCAGTCAGGTCTGACTCTGTGTGACCCCATAGACTGTAGCTGGCCAGGGTCCTTTGTCCATAGGATTCTCCAGGCAAGATTCTAGAGTGAGTCACCAAGCTCTCCTCCAGGGGATCTACAGCCTTGGACAAGTTTGTTACCATGTCTGACGCCTCTGTTTGCTCAGCAATAAAATGGGGATAATAAAAGAGCTAATCTCCTCAGCCTTGGGGAAGAGGAAATTGGATAACATCTATGGAAGGGCTTCAGTAAGGTGCTTTCAGTATGTACTATACTACTTTATATATAAGATTTGAGAACAGGAAAATAAATCTCTGGTAACAGGTCAGGATAACAGTACCCTCGCAGGAGGCATGGGAGTGCGGGGGGCTCTATGATACTGATAATGCTGTCTCTTGATCTGAGAGCCGATACCTTGGGAAATTCATGGAGCTCTACACTTAATGTGCACTTTTCTGTATAAACATTACACTTTGATTTTAAAACTTTTTCTTAAAAAAGAAAAAAGTTTGAGGGGCTCCAAGGCTTATAGGGGACTTCCCCAGCAGGACAGTGGTTAAGATTCTGCCTTCCAATGCAGAGGGCATGAGTTTAATCCCTGGTTGGGGAACTAGGACTCATATACTGTGTGGTGCAACCAAAAATTTTAAAAAGAAGAGAAAAAAAAAAAATGGTTAGAATGGCCAGACACTTGACAGTGTGTCCTTGAGGAGGCCTGGAATGCAGTTGGTAGAAATAGCTGGTTTCTGTGGAATGTTCCAGGCAGTGTGCTACTGGCTTCACATGCAATTCCTCCCCTAATCCTTCCAACAGCCACGTTTTACAAGGAGGGAAACGGAGCCTCAGAGAGGTTCTGTAAGTTGCCCAAAGTTACACAGCCAACTTGGGGCAGGGGCGGGGGCACAGGCCAGGTGTGACTCCAGAGCTGCCCTCTTGGTGAAGCATGAAGGACCTAAGTGTTGCCCTGACCCTCCCTCAGCTAGCTGGAGGGTGGCTCCTGGGTCTGTGTTGTCTTTTTTGACTCTGGTGATGCCAGGGTTCTGCTGGCCTGCAGCTTGTGGTGGAAGATGCAGAAGGGCTCTGCTCCCAAGCTGGTCCCAATCGGAGATGCCCTCAGAGTGGGAGTAAGGGGCAGCCGGAACCAGATGGAAGCGCTTGTCTGGAGAGCTGCCCATGCAGACAGGGTGGGGTGGGTGGCCTCTGAGGGTCCTGGTGGGGAGGGCGCTGTAAAGGGGCTCCAGGGCAAATGATGCCTAGCTCAGTCTGAAACCTCCAGGGCAGATCCCTGCCAGGTGAGAGGGGAATGGCTGGAGAATTTCTCCTCCCAGCAGCCAGGGGAAGAGGGGAGCTTTTCTGCCTGATGAGAATCCCCTTAGCACCCTGAGCCCTGGATGGGGGATTTGCATCTTCTTGGGGCCTTACTGCTCCCCTGAGGAGCCTGGGGCACAACGGGCACTTCCTTTGTTGCCTTTATTCTTAGCCCAACTCAGACTAAACCGCCCTGCCCTGCGGCCTTATCTAGAGGGAGACAGATTCCATTGTGTTTGCCTTTATATGCAACTGGCAATGTAGATAAAGCCTTATTGTTGTCCAAAATTTCCAATCAGATGGAAAAACGAGGGCTCCTGGCATTATTCAGGTGTGCTGGAGGAGGACAGACAGCAGAACCCCTCACCTCCTCTGGGAGGCCTGCCCTGATTAACCCCTTCAGCTCTTGATGGCTACAGCCCAGCCCTTAGCAAGAAGGCACATACTCTGATTAGAGTAAGCACAGGAGCAGGTTCTGGTTCTTTGTGATGGTTTATGTCTAAAGTAAGTCTGTCTCCAGTTCATTGATCCTGTTACTACCATTTGACTGGAGGTTGGCCGAGCGCAGGACTGTGAGGACCCTTCCCCTGGGCCTCCCTTAGAGATTCCATCCACGTAACCAGCGCCAGTCTGCAGTGCTGGCTGCAGGTTCCCAGTGCAGAGCTGACTCTCTGCCTCAGGACCTTTGCACGTGCTGTATAGCTGCCTGGAACCCCTTCCGCCACCTCCTCTCCTTTTGCTTCTCCATCCTCTTCCAGGAAGCCCTTTCCTGTAACCTGAATGGGGCTCCTCTTGCTGCTCTGGCTCCTCCTGTGCTCTTCCCTCGGGGGCACTCCCCAGCTGGCACTGTAAGTGCCTGTTCACGGTTCAGTTTCCCCCTACTGGGCACTGAGCTCTGGGAAGCCAGGGATGGGATTGGGCTGTCACATCCTCTTCTGTGCCACAGCCTGTAACTCAGAGGATCTTGCTGAGTGTTTATTGAAAGAAGTGAGGCCGTTGAGCACTGAAAAGAGGAGTAAGTCCAGAGCTTCTCTCTGGGCCCCCAGCTGCCGTGTCCACCTGCCCTGGAAGGAATGCCCGTGGCTGTGACTCTCTCTAGCGGAGTCTGAGACCTCAGACAGCTATAGAGGCAGGAGCCTGGAGCCCAGTGTGGGTACCAGTGGCTGTATCTGTTTTGCTCAGTGCTGAGCATCTGACATCTGCCTACAGGTGCCACATCAGAGTGTCCCATGGATATGCCTGGAAATTCAAATGTGTCAGCCCCCTGTGGGGATTGGGGGTGACCAGGAAAGGAGATGCCCATCCTTCATCCTTCTAGGGAACTGGGTGGAGGTGGTTTCAGATGGCCTGGCCTCAGCTACTGTCCCCATTGTATGCAAACGGCTTGTAGGAATTTCACATCCAGTTTCTCATTTATTCCCTCCAGAAACCCTGGGAGGAACATGTTATTGGCCCATTTTACAGATAAGGAAAAGAAAGTTCAAAGTGGCTAAGTGGGCACAGCCCAGGTGACGTAGCTGGTAAGCAGCGGAGCCAGCATTCAGTTTGTCTCTTTCAGCATACAGCGCCTCTCCCCACCCCACCCCCTGTCCCTCAGCTCTCCTTCCTTTTAGATGGCTCAGTGCCTGCTCAGGAGCCAGGGAACCCCAAAGTGTGAGTCCTCAGAGCACCCCACATCCTTGCTTGGCACCTGAAAGTCCATGACCTTGGAAGGTCCGTGTCCTGATCACAGTGGGGAGGAAGTCTGGCTTTGACAAATAGCCCTGTGGTCCCAGGACAGGCAGGGCTAATTCAAGTGCAAACAGTGTATTAGTATTTATTCCTCATGCTCCACTGCTATAAAATATGAGTTTTAAAAATAATGGTGAGCAAATGAATTGGTCGATGGCCTGTGGGGAGAATATGCAGAAAGGATATTTCATGGAGACATGTGACAGGAGGACTAAACCACGGCAGGTTCCTTACTGGGGTGGGGGTGGAAGAGCTTATTTTGGGGAACAGCTCTCCACTCCTGGTCCAGTTTGAGAAGTCGTTAATCTGCATGTTAAAATTTGTTGAAAGTACATTTGCCAACTGCGGCAGCGTCTCCAGGCTGAGGAGGTGGCTGTTGGCTGGGGAAATAGCTCTCCAATGTCTATTTCAGTTATCTATGCTTAAAATCTGTAATTTGGAAAGCTGCTTTCTACAAGGTCCCATGACTGCCATCCAGCGCGTGCCTCCGTTTCTGACACCTGAGTTATAGAGCTGGTCAGGTTCTGCCAGGCAGGGCAGAGACCTAAGAAGGTTCTAAGAAAAATGTAGGGACGTATCATAGGTTCCATGATGCCTGGGAATTAGGAGAGAGAGGGGGCCCCCAGGATGGGAGAGGGGACTCAGAACCACTCCACTCCCCTACAATAGATAGCACCTCTGTCCCTGTGATTCATCGGTTCCGCTGTGCCTCAGGAGCATCACGAGCTGTAAAAAGCATAATTTAAGAAAGATAGGACCTGCTACTGTGTGACTTTGAGCAAGTCATTTATCCTCTTGGTAACTTAGTTTCCTCATCCATACAAAGCGGGTGATGAGAACTGCGGAGCTGGCTTCATAGGATCCAGAGGGAAAACAGGACTGTGTAAGCAGAGGGATATGACAGCCCTTCAGATATTAGCAGACAGGCTCCTGCTTCCCGCAAGAAATTGCTTTGCTTAAAGCTGGGCTTTTGGAGGGCTTAGAGAATGTGAGGGGATTTGGGATTTGCTTGTCTAGGTAGTACCTGCAACACCTTTCAGATTTCATCCATCAGCCATGATGGACGAGCAGAGGCATGGCCCTCCCCGCCCCGCTCCCTTCCCCCTCCCTGTCCCCACATGGGCCTCAGC
>SJXQ01003596.1:262562-350778 GCA_006408695.1 Aepyceros melampus | reverse complement strand
GTGCTGTGGACTCAGCACTCGGCACACTGCTCCCCAGTTCTCAGGCAACCTTGAGGTGGGCACCCGTATTAACCCACTTTACTGGAGCAGGAAGAAACTGAGGCCCAGAGCAGTGAGGGCGCTGCCCAGGGTCACGGTTAGACCTGAGCTCTGCCTGCTCCTTCAGCATCCTGCCGCCTCAGGGTTCTGGCCCACGCTGCCTCGCCAAGGTGGGGTCAGTGACCTCGGGTGTCCCTGTGGAGTGGCTGCCATCCCCCCTTCCTCTCTTTTACCCCCAAATGGAGACTCTCCTGCCCCAGCATCCAGCATCTCAGGATGCTCTGAGCATGAAGAAGACGTCAGTGTCCCTGGCAGGTATTTTACCTTCCGAGTACCATGAACTCCAGGGAGAAGACTTCCAAAGGCCAAGCTGGGGTCGTGGCCGCTTGGACCCTGGGCTGCAGATGCAAAGATGGTTGCCTGATTCTGATTCTGACCTCTTGGAGTCCTTTGTGGCTCCTCCCAGTTCAGAAGTGGCCTGGCCCTGCTGTTCTCAGCATCCTTTCCCCAGCCCTGAGGCCAGACTCTGAGTGTCCACGCAGGCCCACCCTCCACCCCCCGCAACTTTTGATCTGGCTGATCCAGTACCATGGAGTCTGCCCCAGGCATGGACACTGTGGCCTGGTGGCCTGGGATGTTAGCAGGGGAAGTCCAAACAGCTGGGAGGCCTTGAATCCAAGACCTTGGCAGTGGGGGGAGTGGGTATTGTTGAGACATTTTGTATAAATTAGTATTATTGTAGCTGTTAATTGAATGTCCATTGACTGCCTGTCAGAGGTTTGATTTAATCTTTCCCTCCCCCTGAGTCTCGGTCCACTGCTTAAACAGTTTGCTTGATTTGTGCTGTTTTTCTTTCTCTAATGTGGTCTCCTTCCCTGCGTCACAACCTGAGTTTCATCTCATTGGCTTCCTAATGAGCATCTTCTGTGTTCTGGCACTGACTTTGGCCTCCATGTGGCCCCTAGTCCCTCCCAAGTGGATTCCCAAGACTCGTTCCTTAATTGGAGACTCAAGACAGACATAGACTCAGCCTGGTGTGTTTCTTTGGGGGCTTTAAGTGCTTTGAGATATTTTCTGGAAGGGAGTAGAAAGGGCAGTGACCTGGAGACTTAGGGGATGAGCCCCAGTTTTGCCTCATTCATTCATCCAGTGAGACACCAGCTCTCTGCCAGGTGAGCACTCGGGGGGCGAGTTCCTGCGTTTAGCCCTCTGTAGGAGAGACATGAATAGCTGATCCAGTGCAGCATGATGGTCAAGGCAGGGGCCATGGGGACACTGAGAGGACATTGAAATCAGATGTGGGCAACAGGAGAGGCTTCGTGGAAGAGAAACAGTGCCTGCAAAGCAGCTTGAGCGCTTCATTCAGAAGACAAGAGGAGTTAGCCTGGCAAGGGGCACGCCAGGCCGAGGAAGCGGTGGGTACCGGCGGGGCTCCTAAAGAGGTAGCTGAGAGGGACCGATACTCATTACAGTGATGATAATATATGGAGGCTCACTGAGCATCAGGCAGCGTCCAAGGGCTTTCCTTGGATTATCTAGTATAGTCCTTATAACAACCCCACACGCAGATGCCATTGGCATCTCCTTTAATGACTGAGGTGTGGAGCCCGGATCTCACCTGTCCTAGGGAAGGAACTGGAGCCATGGACTCAGGTATCTGATTCAGGGTTGCTGGCTCCTTCAACATTTTGCTGCCTCCGTGTTTGTCCCAGGGATGTCACACCAAGGGTTGGGTCAGTAACCTTGGGGTGTCCTTGCTGAACCAGATTGTGAAGGGTCTTATGTGAGTACATGGAAAAATTATACCTTTATCCTGAAAGCTACAGAGAGCCACTGAGAAATTTTAAACTGAGGAATAGCTTGATTGGGTTTGTTTTTAGAATTTATCACTCTGGCTGCTGTGTGGAGGATGGATGGGGCTTGATCCAGAGTGGAGGCATGGAGAGCAGTTGCTGAGTGGGGCCGTGACCCTGCAAGGAGGGCTGGGGGCTGGCTCAGGCGGGGGAATCGGGGTACACAGATGAGCATGGGCTCCAGAAGCACAAGGAGGCCAAATCTGCAGGACACCTAGGGGTTGCTTGGATGAGGGTGAGGGATGGTGGGCGACGGCAGGGTTTAGATGCTTCTGAGAGTCCTTTTTTTTTTTTAAACCAAAGGTTGCAAAATTTTATTTTTGTAAAGTCTCACCAAAAGTTAAATTATTGGGATTCCCCTGGTGATCCAGTGGTTAAGACTCTGCACTTCTAATGCAGAGGGTATGAATCCAATCCCTGGGCAGTGAACTAGATCCCACATAACGCATGGCCTGGCCAAAAAATAGAAAAGTCAAATTATTACCTATTACATTTCCTCTTTTGGTGTTTTGGGGCCAATTTCCAATGTGTGCAGGAGGGGTTTCCCTCATAGCACCAGGCAATTCTCAGACATCAAAAGGGTATTCAAGAATTCAGCTCAATCCTGATACCATCTACCATGGTCTAGAATCAGATTCCCCAGGTGAAGGGCTCAATCCCCCAAGAGCATCCTCCACCTCAGATGCCGGCATCACACCCAGGTAATGACCCGTGCTTCTGACCCACTGGCTAAAGGATGGAGGGTCCTACCGCTGTGTCTAACTCAGAATGGCTGATGGGCTATAAGTCAGAGGTTCCCACCACCTCCTCCTTGGGGTCGAAGATTTTGCTAGAGTGGCTCACAGAACTCAGGAAACATTTTTCCTACCAGATGACCCGGTAAAGAATATAACTCAGGAACAGCCAGATGGAAGAGATGGGGAGGACGAGGTACTGGGGAAAGGTGGAGGGTTTCCATACCCTCTGTGGGGTGCTGCTCCCACAAGTCTCCTCATGGTCACCTGGGGAAGGGTGGAGGGTTTCCATACCCTCTGTGGGGGTGCTGCCCCCACAAGTCTCCTCGTGGTCACCTGGGGAAGGGTGGAGGGTTTCCATACCCTCTGTGGGGTGCTGCTCCCACAAGTCTCCTCATGGTCACCTGGGGAAGGGTGGAGGGTTTCCATACCCTCTGTGGGGTGCTGCCCCCACAAGTCTCCTCGTGGTCACCTGGGGAAGGGTGGAGGGTTTCCATACCCTCGATGGGGGTGCTGCTCCCACAAGTCTCCTCGTGGTCACCACCTGGCAGCTCTCTGAATCCCGTCCGTTCAGGTCTTTGTGGAGATTATATTGCATAGTCATGATGGATTGATTAAATCCTTGGCTATTGGCAATTGATTCAGCCGCCAGTCCCTCTCCTCTCCCAGAATCATCTAATCATGTGGCTTGATCTCCTGGCAACCAGCCCCCATCCCCAGGGGAGGTCCAGAAGTCACGTCATTAACGAAACAGTAGACACTTTATCACTCATCACTTAGGAGATTCCAGGGGGTTTAGGAGCTCTGTGCCAGAAATGGAGACGAAAACCAATACATATTTCTTATTATAAATCGCAATATCACAGTTCCCAACAAAAAAAAATCTTTATCATAGAATGACTCATATTCCCTGAAATGAGAAAGGAATCCCTTCTAGCTGCAGCATGTTGATTCTGCTGATAAGACTCAAATGTGGCAGGAATCTTGAAGACTGTCAGTTGATAGACCATTGGCTCACTAGCATTAATTTCTTGATAGCAAAATTTCCAAAACACAGAAGAAGATGTGTGTTGAAACTCACTAAACTCACTAAAAGGTACTTCATACCTTCTAAATGTAACTGTAAGTTTTATTGGGTACAGAATTCTTAATAGGAGTTATTTCAATAAGACAAGAGGTTTTTTTTCCTCCGTTCTGTTCCGTTCAGTCACTCAGTCGTGTCCGACTCTTTGCGACCCCATGAATCACAGCACACCAGGTCTCCCTGTCCATCACCAACTCCCGGAGTTCACTCAGACTCACGTCCATTGAGTCCATGATGCCATCCAGCCATCTCATCCTTGGTCGTCCCCTTCTCCTCCTGCCCCCAATCCCTCCCAGCATCAGGGTCTTTTCCAATGAGTCAGTTCTTTGCATCAGGTGGCCAAGGTATTGGAATTTCAGCTTCAGCATCAGTCCTTCCAATGAATATTCAGGACTGATTTCCTTTAGGATTGACTGGTTGGATCTCCTTGCTGTCCAAGGGACTCTCAAGAGTCTTCTCCAACACCACAGTTCAAAAGCATCAATTCTTCAGCACTCAGCTTTCTTTATAGTCCAACTCTCACATCCACACATGACTACGGGAAAAACCATAGCTTTAACTAGATGGACCTTTGTCGGCGAAGTAGTGTCTCTGCTTTTGAATATACTATCTAAGTTGGTCATAACTTTTCTTCCAAGGATCTATTATGCATATATTATGAGATGATTACTGCAGCAAGTTTAGTTAGCATCCATAGTCTCGTACAGATACAATAAAAAGAAAAAGGAAAAATGGAAAAACATTTTTTCCTTAAATCCAGAACTTTTTACTTAAATCCAGAGGGTATATACCCTTACCGACTTGCCTGCATCTCATTCAGTGGTGTTAGCTAGTTATCATGCTGTACATCACATCCCCACTACTGGTTTATCTTATAACTGGAAGTTTGTACCTTGTGACCTTTTTTTTTTTTCCAACACCTCCCCCCCCCACCCCCTCACCTCTGGTAACCACAAGTCTGACTTCTTTTTCTCTAAATTCGGTTTGTTTGTTGTTTAGATTCCACGTATAAGTGAGATCATACAGTTTTTGTTTTTTTCGGTCTGATCACTTGGTAAAATGCTCTCAGGGTCCATCCGTGTGGTCACAAGTGGTAGGATTCCTCTGTTGTTTTTGTTATGGCTGAATAATATTCCATTGTCTGTATATGCTGCATCTTTTTTGCTGAAATACAGCTGATTTACAATGTTGTGTTAGTTTCAGGTGTTCAGCAGAGGGATTCAGTCATACATTATATATGCCATATCCATATGCTTCATCTATTTATCCACTGGTGGACACTCAAGATTGTTTCCATGTCTTGGCTCTTGTGAATAATGCCACTGTGGACGTGGGGGTGCAGATATCGCTTTGACACAGTGTTTTCATTTCTTTTGGATGTATTCCCAGAAGTGAATTTGCTGGATCAGATGGTCATTCTATATTTAATTTTTTGAGGAACCTCCATACTGTTTTCCACAGTGGCTGCACCAATTTATAATTCCACCAACAGTGTGCAAGGGTTCCCTTTTCTCTGCATCCTTGCCAGCATTTGTCATCTCAGAGTCTTTGTGTAGGGCGGTTGGGAGTCATTCACGAGACGGGGTGAACAGGGGAGGACTAGACTGCAGTTCAAGTGATGGAATCAGTTCTGTTTTAGACTCGCTGATTTGAAGTGACTGAGGGATATCCACATAATGTCCAGTGAGTGGATGAATGTAACCCAGAGCCCAGGAGAGAGGCAAGGGCTGGAGATGCCGATTTTGGAACTGGAGCACATAGACGGTGCATGGATTTGGATGAGCTCTCCTGAACATTTAATGTCAGAAGAGGGGAGGGCTGGTGACGGGGTTCTGAAGCCTGCCCACACTGAGGGCCTGAGTCCATGATAAGGACCAGAGGAGGGAGCTAGAGTTAGAAGGACAGCCTGGAGAGAGAGAGAGAAAGGGTTCGCAGAAACCTTGGTAGAAGTGGAGGAATGATCCAGGGTGGAGTTCGGCAGAAAAGTACAGTAAGCAAGGCAAGGGCAGGCTGTGCCTAGCAATTTGGCAACTTGGGGGTCCCTGGGGACCTTTCAGGGAAAAGGCTTGGCGGGGCACAGGGTGGAGGTGATCAGCCATAGAGGAATGTTGGGCAGGATGAGAGAGGACCTGTAACAGGTGGTTTTGGTAGCTTTGTTAGTGAGCGGAGGAGAGACCAGGAGAGCCCTGGGCAGGGGCAGAGATCCCTGGGAAGCCTCTCCAACCTTTAGGAGACCTGGGCACGGTTTATAGTGAAGAAGGGAGGGGATGGTGCCCAACCGTCCTGTATGCCTAGAACTCAGGGTCTCCCCAGGCTCGAGACTAAACCCGGGATGCTCCCGGGCAAACTGGGACGATAGGTCGCTCTGGGAGAGCTGAAGTCCCGTGGTGAGCTGGCTGGTGCTAGACAAGGGGTCGTGTGGGGGAAGCCTGCTGTTCCTATGCTGTGAATACTCTCGCTGTGGTCCACGGAAGCTACCAACATGATGTCACTGAACAGAATTGGGAAGAGGGGTCACAGCCTAGTCTGTGAGCCATCTGGGCTAGTTCCAGCTCCCAGGGCCGGGTGTGTGGCGGGGAGAGAGCCCAGGGAGTGTTCCTGGAGGCAGGAGCGGCTTCCCATCCATGGGGGCCAGTGGGAAGAGGCAGGGGTGGACAAGATGCAGGGAGGGGCATCGGGGCCTTGCCACTCCGCAGCCTTGATGGTCTCCGGGAAGGACAGGTAGACTCACTTTTGGAATGTGAAAGGGTAGGTGCTAGGAGCAGAGGCTTGGAGAGTTTGGAAAAGCCTGTGAAAAGAAGAGGGAGGGAGCGACTGGGGCTCCAAGGATCACAGAGCAGCACAGGTCGGGGTCGAAGCTAGTGTGGAGGCGGGAGGGAAGAACCTGGCCAGTTGGGGTTTGGTAGGACAGGGGCAATCCAAGGCCGGGGGAGTAGGAGGGCTCAGAGTGACGGTTAGTGCAGTAATTAGCCATGGGTTTCAGGCCAGTCAGGGCAGAGAGTAGAGGGAGCCACTGCTTTCAGAGGTTCAGAAATTGAGGGAGTGATGGGCATTAGTAGGCAGGCGAAGAGGGCGGAGGTGCATGTCCTGGAGTGGGTACTGGTTTGGGAAAAGTTGAAACAATGATCAGGAGCCGTGTGGTCCTGTGGAGCCAGGTGTGACTTGAGGGAGGGGCTACAGGTGGGCAGCCAGACCTACACTTGGGTAAATACAGCTGTGCTGTAACCTGGCTGTGCTACGAGGAACGTAGAGAAACCCTCTTTCCCAGCAGGGAAGGCTGAGGCATGCTCACAGAGGTCTGGAGGGAAGCCCAGGAGGGAGGCATCCAGTCAGGTCCGGTTCTGAAGCCCCTGCCCTCCATCATGCCCCTCATTCTAGCCACAGAACTGAATATCTGGTCCAGGAGCCCAGCAGGACCAGCCAGGCCCATCTTTGGAGCAGGGCTCGGCTTTGAAGGTCTTCCTCTGCTTAGTCTCTGTTCTCAGGCATATTTTGGGGACCCAGAGAACAGAACTCTTGGCTGCTGCAGCTCAAGACTAATGACTTGTGGGGTTTAGTGGCCCCGAAGTCAGAGATGCGTGTGCTTGAGTCCCAGTCCTGGCATGTGGACTCATCGGGTTGTTGATTAGGATGCTTAACCTCTCCAGCCTCAGTGGTCTCATCTGCACAAGGGGGATGATAATAGCCCTCACCTTATAAACCTGGGAGGATTCGGTGGACTGCTCCAAGTGAAGTGTCGAGTGGCATACCTGTGTGTGTAGTCAGTGTGAGCTGTGACCACTGCAGCTGTTCCTTTCCAGTGGTTCTTTTGGTTGGTCCTTCTCATCTGTGTCACCTCCTCAGATCAATAGGATAGTCTTGGCTCCTGTTGGCTCCTTGGCTCCTTATCACCACTGCTGGAGGTAAGAGTGAGGCAGCTGAGGGGCCTGCTTTTCCTCTGAAGCACTAGCCAAGTTCCATGGGTAAAGGAACGCTGTCTATGCTGTTCTGGTTGGTACTGTCTAGTTGCAACCAAGCGTTAAGTCTCAGAGATGAGGATTCCATTGCAAAACATTCCTGTCCTTCCCCTATACTCTCTGCCCCTGCCCCTCTTTTTCCCTTACTACCTCTTTCTTACTACCTTCTAATATGTTTTGGGGTTTCCCTGGTGGCTCAGATGGTAAAGAATCTGCCTGCAATGCACAAGACCCAGGTTCGATCCCTGGGTGGGGAAGATCCCCTGGAGAAGGGAATGGCAACCTACTCCAGTATTCCTGGAGAATCCCATGGCCACAGGAGCGTGGCGAGCTACAGCCCATGGGATCGCAAAGAGTCAGACACGACTGAGTGAGTAACACGGTGCTTCTAATATGTTTACTTATTTGTGTTATTTTCCGGCTCCCCTAGAATGTGAGCTCCATGAGGACAGAGATTTCTGTGTTTTGTTCACTGCTCAATCCCCAGTATCTGAAGTAGTGCCTGGTATACAGTTAGCATTAAATAAGTATCTATTGAATGAATGACTAAGCCCCGGATAACCTGCAAGCTTTTTTCTTGCTGTTTTTTGTCAGCTGCCTGGCCCCTACACCCCTGTTTCATCATCTTGCACTGTTTATAAAGCCTGATC
The DNA here is from genome assembly GCA_006408695.1 of Aepyceros melampus. NCBI lineage: Eukaryota > Metazoa > Chordata > Mammalia > Artiodactyla > Bovidae > Aepyceros > Aepyceros melampus. The sequence goes on along the minus strand of SJXQ01003596.1, from coordinate 342,462 downwards.
TAGCCAGTTTAGATATTATGTAGTACAAACAACTTGCTATAGGATTGGAAGGGAGGGAATAAATCATTCTATCCAGGAGGGGAATAGGACATGCTTCAGTGAACAGATGACATTGAACTGGGCTTTGAAGGATGAATAGGAGTTTTCTCAGTGGGGAAGAGGAGAAAGGAGCTTCCAGGCAGAGCCAACAGCATGAACAGAGGCATGAGTGCTATGAAAGTACGTGGAACATTCAGGGAACGATGAGGAGACCCAGATGTGAGGACTGTGAGGTGTGCTGGTAGACTGAAGGAAATGAAGTGGAAATCTTGGGATGACATCTTACTGATTGATGTAAGCAAACTTGCCTAAGAAGAGAGAACAGTAGTTGAGAGCCCAAACTAGGGGGCCAGGCTGCTTGGATTCCGATCCCAGCTGCACCACTTCCAGCTGTGTGCTTCTGTCTGCTGTAAAGAGGAGATAATGAGAGTATTCACCTTACAGGGCTGAAGCGAGGATTAAATGAGTAAAATATACAAGCACTTAGTACCTGAGCATAGTAAGTGACATGAACATTAACTATTATTATTATAGCAGGAACCCAATGAATGCTGAATGCTTTGGGTACACATATCCATGCACATTTGTGCTGCCACACATAATGAGCAGTCCTCAAGTTATGAAACTGATGCTATAACCTACCTCCAATCAGCGGGCATCATTTTTATTTCTCGGCGGCAGGCATGAATGCACTTGAATGCGGTATTAGCAAGCTTGACTGGCTGCTCCTGACCAAGGGCTGCATTTATACCTTCTTGGGCCAAAGCTAGGGATCAATCTGAGATGATGACAAACAAAGGTAACCACAAAGTCATTCTTAAGGGAGCTGCGGACGATTATCAATGCGATTCTAGAAGCATTATGCCGAGAAATTGCCTGGAAAGTCAGAGAGGTGCCAGAAGTCTGAAGACAGGCAGATGTTTTCACAAAGAAGAAAAAGGTAAATTAAAGAATATTATGAAGCAATAAGTGTTAGGCCATTTTCCTCCAATATTTTGGAAGAGCATGTGGGGCAGATGGTTTTTGAGCTCTGGGAAAACAGAGGTGTTCACTGGGGCTGGCAGCGCTCATGAAGAGCAAGCCAAGTCAACCTCATCTTTTCTTTTTTTTTTTTTTTTTGTTCCAAAAACTTAACTGTGTCTAAGTGTCTTAGACACGGTGTCTTAACTTGAGGGAGCTTTGAGCCAAGTCTTGACTGTGTTTTAGGAATACGATTCTTGTTGTTCAGTCACTAGTCATGTCTGACTCTTTGTGACCCCATGGACTGCAGCACACCAGGCTCTTCTGTCCTTTGTTATCTCCCAGAGTTTGCTAAGATTCATGTCCATTGAGTTGGTGATGCTGTCTAGCCATCTCATCCTCTGTCACCCCCTTATCCTCCTGCCTTCAGTCTTTCCCTGCATCAGTGTCTTTTCCAGTGAGTCAGTTCTTCGCATTAGGTGGCCAAAGTATTGGAACTTCAGCTTCAGCGTCAGTCCTTCCAGTGAATATTCAGGGTTGATCTCCTTTAGGATTGACTGGTTTGATCTCCTTACTGTTCAAGGGACTCTCAAGAGTCTTCTCCAGCACTATAGTTTGAAAGCATCATTTCTTCGGCAAATAAGATGAAATGCTGTTATAGTCCTGATGTACAGACAGGCTAGATTCATAGTGGGTTAAATAATTGAATCCAGAGCATTGATTAAGAATTAAAGTGGAGCCAGAGAAAACTCACCTTTGTCTGGGCTTTCATTCAGTTCCCCACATGTTTTCATGACGAAGAGTAACTGAGCCCTTCCTGTAGGTCTCTAGTGCCAAGGGTGTCATCCTTGGGCCTGTCCTGGGTGACATGTCTCTGGATGTCCTGGATGAAGAAAGAGAAGGCAGGTTATCAGCTGCACACCTGCTACCAGGCCGGGAGGGAGAAGAGCCACTCCACTCGGTGACATGATTGCTATGTGGGATGACTGATGGGCAGAACAATGGGCCAAAGCCAAGCCCATGAAATTAACTACTCAAAGTCTCACATCCAGATTTTTTTTTAAAAAATCAATTACGTGAACACAGAATGAGGAGACCTGAGTTGGCCTTGTGAGGGGCAAAGGACTTGGAGATGGGGCTGACCCGAGCTCCTTGTAGCCCCAGTGCAATTTGAAGAAAAGGACCGTGTGTTCAGGCAAAGGGAATGTGCCCAAACCCTGCTCAAGCCAGGTAGGGGGGCACCCTGTGCTCATTACTGAGTGCCTCACTCCGAGATAGGTTGATTAAAACCGTAGACCTTTGGGAGCCAGCTGGTGAGATGGCCAGGGGACTGCAGGAAGGTGGGTGAGAAGATTCAGGGTGAATGCTTCAGACCCTGGAACATCTGCAGCGTGGTTCGAGGAGAAAGATCCTTACTTACCTGCGTCACTATCCCGTATTCTTTGCCCCATCCCCAGACAGAGGGGACCCCTCCTTTTCCTTTCCACGGTTTTAGCATCCCCTCCTTACATGGCCAGCAGTTTCTTTAGAAACAAGAGACTGTGAGGCAGGAGGACGTTTGGGTTGTGATCAGGCAGGGGACTCCTAGGTGGAGATGTCCAGATGCTTCACGAGTCCTTGCCACACAGCAAGCCTCTGAATAAACTGTCACCGTCCTGACTAGCGCTGCCGCCTTGCTTTTTATGGGATGAGGAGAGAAGGCAGCTGAGTGTGTACAAATGTGATGACTGAGATCTCAGCAGAGCAGCTTCTGTACTGCCTGGGGGAGTCCTACCTGGAAACTCACAGTGAAGGCAGCAAATGCAACTGCCTTCTGCCAAAGCCCAAGGCAGAGTTAATCACTGCTGCTTCTCTGGACTCCAAGTCGGTGGTACCTGTCTCCATCAACACTCTGCCGCTCCGACTGCACCCTGGATGGGCGTTCGTACCCCCTCCCCCAGCACACCATGGCTCTGCTTGCGCTCCTTTATAGCCTCAGTCCTGGCCCCGTGCCACACACAAAGTAGCTGCTCAATAATGAATGAGTGAATCTGCTGTAGAATAAATATGTGCTCTTCTGCGTATGGGCTGGAATGCATACTCACTTGTTCTTTACCAAAAACAAACCTTTGAGTGAGTTTTCCTTGTTAAGGGGAAGGACCCAGGGTGGAGGGCAGGGATCTGTATCTGTGCATCATCCAGTGAGGAGAACCACAGAGGGAGCTCGTGACTTATGGCCAAGGCCAACATTTAGACAGAAACCTGGTCTTAATTATTTAGCCTTAATAAACAAAAGTGTGTTTTGAGGTCATAGCCACAGACTTTAATATATCACATACTCTAAGGAGAGCAGAATGATTTCTTTTTTTAAATTAAAAAAATATTTATTCATTTTTCAGTGTGCTGGGTCTTTGTTGCTGCTGGTGGACTTTCTCTAGTTGTGTCGATGGGGGCTTCTCCTGTTGTGGAGCACGGATCCTAGGGCATGCAGGCTCAGTAGCTGCGGCACGCTGGCTTAGTTGCCTGGCAGGCATGTGGGATCTTCCCAGACCAGAGATCAAACCTGTGTCCCCTGCACTGGCAGGACTCTGAACCCCTGGACCACCAGGGAAGTCCCAAGGATTTCTTTAGAGCTAGGAAGAAGCCTGGCTATCAATCCCACTCATGGTCTCAGAAGCTTCAGCACATCCCTCCAGACACGTGCCTGTCTCTAAGCACCTTTGCTTCTCCAGACAGGTTTGGTACCAGACCAGTGGGAGGGGGTGTGTTTCTGGAGATTTGTTTCCTCTTGATAAGGGGTGGGGCACAGGAGTTACTTAAGGTAAGTGCTTATTCTGAGAAGTAGCAAATGTCCAGATGACACCCCCTACCTCCAACACCACCTGACTGGTCCGCCAGATAACTGTCTGTCTGATTCCCTTCCCATGAAGTCTGTGTTATAAAGGCCCACTCTCTCAGGACAGGCCCATCTAACCACTCCACATCCTTGGGACTTAACATTCCAAGCAGATTTCCCTTTTCTTTCTTCCTGAGTTGGCATCAATTTTCACATTAGTAATGAGATTGTGTGTATTGCAATAGCCATCACTGTTGGCTTCCTTACCACTTAGAACTGTCTGAGCTGACTGCCTCGGGTCTGGTCTCTTCAAGTGCAGAGGTGGGCCAGGTGCTGGAGTATGCTGCTTATCTGAGGCTTTTAAACTGGCAAGCCCTCCTGGTGATCAGCCACCTAGGTCACCCCAGAGGCGAAGGAAGTCAGAAGGAAAAAGAGATTGCGTTTCTCGAATGGTGAGTCAAGGCAATCCCAGGAAGTCTGCAGGACAATTCTGATGATACCAGCCAGAGCTTGGGGCTCTGAGTCATCCCAGGATGGGCTGGGGTCCTCCCAACGGAGGCATCAGAGAGAAGGCCAGCGTCCTCAGCGGTCCACGAGTCAGATGAGGTTTCTTCTGTTCTTACTCCCCAGACTGGGGAATTCTGTTCAAGGGCAGGCAAGCAGCACTGGGATTATCCAGACCAGGGCCATGTCCAGAGCAGGTGAGAGGCGCTCAACCAGGCTTCTCCATGGAGGTGGACTCCTTAAGGTCAGAGGTAGTGCCCGGGACACTCTGCTTAGCGGATAGCGCCTGAGGAAGCCGTCCTTGTGGAAGGAGAGTCCAACCCCTTTACCAGTGCTAGGATGGCTTCCAGGGGCCCATGGGACCGTCCTGGGCCTGTGTTCTGGCCATCTTTCTTTTTCGGTTTGTTTCCTCCCCCCTCTTTTTTCCTTTTTCTTTTATTTATTTATTTATTTTTAGGCTGTGATGCTAATTTTGGCTAAGATCCTAACATCAGGATCTCAGTTTCCCAACTAGGGGTGGAACCTGTACCTCCTGCATCAGGAGCGCAGAGTCTTAACCAGACCGCCAGGGAAGTCCCTGTTTCCGCTATCTTAAAGAGGTACCAGGTGAGAGGCGTGGCATATCACAGGGTGGAACCTTCGGATGAGTAGGGAGCATCTTAAATTCTTAGCGATTGTCACCCCTTGTGTTATCTCCACTGAATAATAGCCCACGAAAAGAAGCGTTTTTGCAAACATGATCTCATGATCTCGTGCTTTTCACAGCAGCACAGTGGGAAGGAGTGCTATCTGCCCCTCCTTGCAGGTGGACTCCAAGTCCAGTGCTCTGTCTGAGATACACAGCTGTCCCTAGTGGCTCTCAACTGTGGGGGAAGCTGGCCAGGGATTGAATTGGAAGTACTTTGGCTTCAACAGATCTTATTTGATCTGGAGCTTAAGTCAAGCTGCCATCGGTGAAGTTATTATCATTACCACGAATTTAAAGTGGTTAAATATTTAAAGCCATGTCAGCTTTTCTCCGCTGAACAGGGTCACCAGACATTCAACCAGATGCCTCCACTGGGAGCCCGACATTGGGTCTCTGCACCAGGAGGGTGAGTGGGTTCCCTGATGGGAAAGGAGGCAGCCAGGTAAAGAGGAACCTGCAGCTCCAACCTGCTTGGCTTCTGAACTCCTTCTCAAGGTTGCCTGCCAAAGCAGTTTTTAAATAATCAAGTTACTGTGGGGCTGTGACTCTGACTCTCACTGGTGGGGAAGCTGGCAGCAGAAAGGGGTGGGATGGATGGGCAAGGAATGGAGTGTTTCCTACGCGGGGAGTACCTTTGGGAATGATGGTAACCCCAGGCTTGTTGGAGGCTCTTCCTGACCTCTGGGCACAGATCACTGAAGGTCTTGCCCACCTATTCAGGTGGCTGGGAAAGAGCAGGGTGGCTTTAACACAAGTTAAGTGTGTCAGGATGCTTCTAGGGCAGAATAACCCACACCTTGGAGTGCAGGGGCTGAACGCCTATTACCAGGTTTCTTCTTGAGGGTGCTTGCCCAGGGTTCAATACCTGGATGTCATAAGTGTGCAGGCGTCACGGGTAGAGTCCAGGGCTAGGAAGACTCTGGAGTTGGATGCAAGTTTGTGAAACTATGCCTTTAATTTAATTTTTTTTTTTTTTTTTTTGGCCACATCTTGCAGCACTCGGTGGGATGTAGCACTTCCCAGGTGGCGCTAGTGGTAAAGAACCCACCTGCCAATGCAGGAGACTTAAGACATGGGTTCAATCCCTGGGTCAGGAAGATCCCCTGGAGGAAGGCATGGCAGCCCACTCTGGTATTCTTGCCTCGAGAATCCCATGGACAGAGGAGCCTGGTGGATTATGGTTCACAGGGGAACCTGTGAACCTACTCACAGAGAGCAGGACATGACTAAAGTGATTTAGCATGCACACACATGCCATCAGGAATTTAATTCTCTGACCAGGGACTGAACCCGTGCCCTCTGCAGTGGAAGCACAGTCTTAACCACTAGACCACCGGGCAAGTCCCAAGTGAATCTGTCCCTTTGGAGATTCTCAAGAGGGCACAAAGCACCACTTGTTCGTGTGCTGTGAGACCCTTGCCAGCGTGTTGCATCACCTCCCCCCAAACCTGGGGACCAGGCACCAGATTTAGGTGCAGCTTCTCTGAATGCTGTGGTAGTTCACAGTTCAGGGCCTTTGCCGGGGCTGTTCTGTCTGTCTTTGCCTCCTTGCCCATCTGCCAAACTCCTATTCATCCTTCAACAGCCAGTTCAAGCTTTTGCTGGTCCCCTCTCCATGGACAGAGCCGATTGTCCCCTCTTTTGTGAACATGCATGCTCAGTCTGTCATTCATGTGTGACTCTCCATGACCCCATGGACTGCAGCCCACCAGGCTTCTCTGTCCATGGCATTTTCCATGCAAGAATACTAGACTGGGTTGCTGTTTCCTTCTCCAGGGAATCTTGCCAACCCAGGAATGGAATGTGCATCTCTTGTGTCTCCTGCATTGGCAGGCGGATTCTTTGTCACTGTGCTCCCTGTTTTGAGCCAGCATCAAACTTTAAACAGGTTTACTAGAGCTTCTACCACTCAGTGCTTTCAAACCATTTATTCCTGTGTTTATTTCACCAGGACGAGGTATTTCTCTTAAAAAGAAAAAAAAAAAAACCCTACACACTTATTATATTTATTATTTGTTTATTTGTCAGCTCCAGTCTTAGTTGTGGCATGCTGAATCTTTAGTTGAGGCACGTGGGATCTAGTTCCCTGACCAGGGATGGAACCTGGGCCCCTGGAATTGGGAGTGTGGAGTCTTAGCCTCTGGTCCAGGGAAGTCCCAAGACTAAGTATTTCTTGAGGGCAGGTGAGCTCCTCTTCATTTCTGAATGGACCTTTTGAGTATACCTTTAATAAAATGTGTTAAATTGATTTGGTGAGGCCCTTTCAACCCAAATGGCCACAACCGGGTAGGTATGGAGAAAAACGCCCTTTAAGTGTGAAGATTGGAACAGTTGCAGCACAGCTGTTATGAGGAAGCTGTGTCCCTCCTTGCAGGTATTTCCTTGGGTTTGGAACAGGTGAGTTTGATGTACGAGGGCAAACATGGAAGGAGTCGTCCTGTGGGTCATCAGAGCTCTGGTCCTAAAGGAGGAGAGGGGTCAGGGCTGGACATGGAGACTTAGGATGTTATGGAGGAACCACGTGTGGCCCATTTCACAGATGGACTAAGGAGAGGACACCAGGCAGCACTCGGGAGAGGGAACCTGCGGTGGTGAGCACATCCCGGGCTCCTCCCGGTGCCAGGCGGGGTGCCCATGTGCCACACAGGAGCTGCACAGCAGCCCTCTGCCCGAGGGTCCCGTTTTCTCTAGTGTGTGGATGGGGAATCTGGGCCAGGGAGGTTGCACTGTTGGCCCGAGGCCACATGGCATGGCTGCGGCGGGGTCAGAACTCGCAGCTGCAGGAGTCCAGCTGCGAGTCTGGGCACCGCTAGAGAATGCACCTCCGAGCCAGAGAGGCGTGAAGGAACCAGAGGGGGCCTGAGCCTGGCCGGAGGCCCCTGCCTCACCTCTGGGTAGAACTCTTCACCCGGCGTCATGAGGAGACTTGGGAGTCATTTTGAAAAAGGGGCCGGGAGCACGTCTGTGCATTACGTAGTCACACCAGAAATGGAGCTTTGCTCACTCCAAATCTCCTTATCTCTAGTCTTTAGAATGTTCTTTTGGCTGAAACTATGTTGAATTAATTTAATTGAAGTTTTTTTCCTGAGATAATTTTTTTCTTATTATAAAATGATATATGTTCATTGAAGAGAGTTTAAAATATAGTGAGGCAAATTTAAGAGAGTGGGAATCACCCATAATTCTACCATGTATAGTAATGTTAGTAATCATAACTGATGTGTTGAATGCTATGTATTAAGTACTATACTGAGGGCTTTGAGGTACTGTTTTCATTAACCCTTTTTTTAGTGTGTGAGGAAAACAGACTCAGAGAGGTTAAGTAACTTGACAAAGGTCACACAGCCAGGAATTGATGGGATTTTAATATGCACAGAGTGACTCCAGGGCTCTTAAATCCTCTTTCTTGTGTGAAATAGCACAGCAATGAACTGGAAAGGGAGGCATTGAAGCTGTTTACTGGATTTTGCCTACTTAGGACTGGAGAAGTTGTGATTATAGTGGTCAGGTGGGGACCACCAGTTTCAGGAATCTTTCGATAACAACACCTCGTGGTTCTTTAACTCAGGCTTTATGAAGACAGAGAAGGAGTTACTGAAAGCCAGAGGCATGCTCCATTCTGAGCTTTCCACTCGGTTGAGGCTGTGCACACACGGGGGCACCAGGGACAGTCTCCCTCCATCAAGGGCGGTGGCTCTGGGGTCTGGTGCCCACTTCACGGCCTGGGCGCCCTCCCTTTCTCTCCTCAGTGCTCCTGTAGCCAGTGACTAAGAGTCTTCAGTCCTCGGGGATTGGTCCAGGTGTTGACCCCGAGGCGTGGCGGACCTGTGCTGTGCTTCTCACAGGGCCCCTTGGGGTGTCATCCTCCCAGGGGAGCCAGTGTGTGGAGGAGAAGGGAGGTGTCTGCGGGTGGTACTCCTCTCTGAAAACCACGCCTTATGGCATCCACACGACCGTTCCTGTTCAGCTGCTTCATCCCCTGTGGACGTGGGTTTGCTCATGCATTTCTCAGGACTGCAGCTGGTCTGGAGAAATGATCAGGGCTATTTTCAAGGAGGGCGAAGGAGTAGGGAGAGGGTGAGCCGTGTGAGAACAGACCAAGTGGTCTGGAGTGGTTCTTTCTGGGATGGCAGAGGACTTCCTGGGGGCTGTGTCTGTTTCCCGCCAGGCCCTGGGTGCATAGCTTCCATGCCTGCCGGTCCAATAACCATTAACCCTGAGTGCCCAGTGTGTCGCTCCCCTTTCTGAGTCACAGGTGCCAACTCTCCCAGAGTCCCCTCCCCACTCTGTGGTTATTATGAATAAGGATGAGATCGGGGCAGTGCTTCAGGCTTCCATGAACTGGATATGAAGATGATTCAGAATCTTGCTAGAGGAACCAACTATGACCTCAACCCCAATACCATAGGTTCCGGGCCTGAACACAGCTTTGGAACAATGAGGAGGCCTGGCATTGCCTGACCAACCATCCAGCTTAAGCCGCTTCTTGCATGCAGAGCCCTGCGTCCCTCCCCTAGCAGCCTGCCCCCTGGGCTCTGCGCCATTCCCTCAGAGCTCCTTCGTGGATCACCCCATCCCTTTTGCATGGCCATCCCATCTACTTGAAGTACCTGTCCCCTTCGCCCCGCCTCCCGCCCCCATCCTCAGGAGCCAGCTCACTGTTCATCTCCCCCATGAAGCCTCGTCTGGAAGCCTTTACTAGAAAGGGACCCCTCTTCTTGCCCCCAGGACACTGCAGGCTTGCATCCACTGTGGCCTTTAGCATCTGTGCTCCTTTGCCTTGACATCTCTTTGCACTTAGACTGTGAGCTCCGGAGGTCAGTGACCTTGCCTCAGGCGTGTCTGACTCCTAGCAGCAGTGACCTCAGCAGGTGGTCGGATGGCTGGAGGGACAGAGAGGGATGAATACTGTGGCAACGTGGGGGCGGGGCACAGGCAGCATCATTGGAGGTGGTCTGACGCCTAAACAGGCACACAGTCTCACACACACTTTCAAGGCAGTGATCACAAAGGTGGAGAAGACGGTTGCAGTTGGTGAGACCAAGCAGGGAAGCATTAGCCCAATTTCCAGCCACTCAGGCGTGGGTTTTGTCCCAGCGTAAACACATGGTTTTTCCATCAAAGTATCTTGCATGGGAAATCAGAAAATCTTTTTTAGGGAGAGACCAAAAATTACAAGAGCTCATCATTATTATTTTTTAATTAAAAGAGAGCAACTGCCTGATATTCGGTAAATTCAGGCCCCTCCCATGGGTCCACTAATGTGCTGAAATCTGGGTTTAATGTGCTGAATTTATTTTTTATAAGAATCTGTTGCTGAATCTGCTCGATGAAGAGAGCCTGGTTAGAGCTTTAAGAAACTTCTCATTAGTGGGATAAATGTGCTGGGTGCTTGGGGAATCTGCAGCCTACCTCTGCTGGGCCACTGCCAGGGTGAGTGGGGCTGCTTGGCCTTATGCTGGGGAAATCCAGAGGGTCCCCGTGGGAGGGCACTCGTGGGGGCCAGACCCTGGGGAAGTGCACGCACAGGTGTCCTGATCAAAGCTGTTGCGTGAGTCATCGCCTGTTACCTGGTGCTGGAAGCATGATGCTGGCTCAGGCTGCCAGACTCCCAGGCGCTGCCTGGCACCCAGGAGTTCTTCTGCCTGTTGTGTGAGAATACGCCTCGTATCGTGAGTGCTGGTCTGTAGAAGGCAGGTGTGTAGAAGGGGACCCAGTATATGGATGCCCAAGCAACCCTAGTTCTTATGGCAGTGGGGATGAGCAGAGATATGTGGAGGACACTGGAGGTGAGAACTGCACAAGGTGGAGACATGTGGTGTGAAAACAAAGGGACTCCAGGCAGAGACAGTGAAGGTGGGCGGCATGGAAAAGGGAAGGTGGTCGGAGACAGCATGTCTCGCTTGGGTGGATGGCAGGCTTACAGGAGAGGAGATGGGAGCAAGCTGGTTCCTTGATTGCCTTACTAGGGGATTCAGACTTTCTTCTCAGCTGCTGGGTTCTAGGAGAAAGAACAGTGTGAGCCCGTTGGCGTTCTGGGACGAGCTGATGGCAGTGTGGAGGATGCACAGCTGTGGGTTAGAGGGAGTCTTGCCACCTGGGCGCGGCCCTGGAGCAGAGGTGCGGCCCTGGGCATCTGCCCCCCAGCCCCAGGGCCCTCTGAATTGCAGCACCAAGCTTTTTCCTTTGAGGCCAGGCCTTCTGAGTGGAATCACAACTCCAAACCAATATTCTAGGCCACAGAACCTGGGGCCACACGATGCTGGTCGGAAAAGCAAGGGTGAGTGCTCGGCCTGGACAGCTGTTGGACCCTGCCAGGGGGAGGGGGGAGGTTCCGAAGGATGCTCTCTTTCTTGGCTGCTTCTTATTAGAAGACACATGCCCCCTACCTCCAGCCATGAGATATTGTTAGATGGTAGCCATGGACAGACACAAAGTTGAACCAGGAAAGAGGGAGCTTCATGGGAGCTGCAGCAGCCTGTGTTTAAAGCTCTCTTTCTGGGACTTCCACGGTGGTCCAGTGGTTAAGACTCTGTGCTTCCAATGCAGGGCTCAAAGGTTCGATCCCTGTTGCGGGGACTAGGATCCCACATGCTGTGTGGTGCAGCCAAAAAATAAAAATTGAAAAATAAAATAATCTTTGAAGAATGAAAAAGGACTTTTTCCTTTAAAAAGGACCTGTGGTTAGGGAGAGGATGGGAGAAGCACAGTGACTACCACCCTTAGCCTGGAAAGGTTGCGCATGCTGTCGATTCAGTCGTGTCGGACTCTTTGGTGACCCCGTGGACTGTAGCCCTCCAGGGCCCTCTGTTCATGGGATTCTCCAGGAAGGAATACTGGAGTAGGTTGCCATGCCCTCTTCCAGGGGATCTTCACGACCCAGGGATGGAACCGCATCTCTTATGTCTCCAGAATTGCCAGGCGGGTTCTTTACCACTAGCGCCACCTGGGAAAAGTTATTTGCCACAAGATGCTGCTGGGCTCAGGGCAGAAGCCTGGGACTGGATTGTGCAGAGGCTGAGGAGGGTGGCTGTGGGCAGCCGGTGGAGCCGGGGTGCAGAGGAGGGCCTGGGACAAGCAGCTGCCATGAAATGAGGGAAGACCAGGGAAACCTGTATGAGAAGAGATGCCCAGGGTCTGAGACTCCAGTCGGATGTCAGGGCCGTTTCTGGCTTCCAGGGCCCTTCGTGGTCTTTAGAAAACCCTCCCTTGGATGTTGAGGTGCGAAGATATGAGGTCTGCAACAGCTTCAGACATTTTGCTGTCAATAATTTAGTCTTTATCATTTAAGCCAGTTTGAGTTGGGTTTTCTGTCACTCGCAATGGATTTGGTTCCAAGTGCAATGAAAAGCTATTAAAGGATTTTGAGCTGAGGAGCACATGATCTCATTTACATGTTGAAAAGATGCCTCTGGCTGCCGCTGGAGAATGGGCTCTAGAGTGGCATGAGTGGGAGCAGGGGGCTCCTCGAGAGGCCGTTGTAGCCGTTCAGGTGGGGAAAGAGTGGCTAAACTCGGGTGGTCATGGTAGAGTGGGCAGATAATGCCAGCAGAGTCCTGGGGTAGCTGGTGCAGGATTAACAAGACTGCTGTGGGTGGACTGGAAGGACTGGAGTGACTGGAGGAAGATGGAGCTGTTAGTGAGGCTGGTGAGGAAGGGCTGCAGGAGTGTTGGGTCGGTGGGCGGGACAGGTTGGAACTTCTTTTTTGAGCAGATTCTGTTGAAGATGCTAATCAGACAACTAAGCAGCCATAACAAGTCAACAGTTGGATATCAGGCTCTTGCCCAAGCCAAGGGTCAGGGTTAATTTGGGCGTCATCAGTGGTTAAGAAAAAAGTAAAAGTCATGTAGGGAGAAAATACAGAGATGGAGAGAAGAGGGCTGAGGGCAGAGCCCTGGAGTTTGCCAATCTTTGAGCCTGGTAGAGATGGAGAAGCCAGTGATGGAGAGAGAGTGATGGAAATGGAGAGAGAGTGGCTGGACGGAGAGGAGCCCAGGCAGTGGGGAGCCACGGCACCCAGGAGGGAGAGGTCAGCTGTGTCCAGGGGTGCTGGGGGTGTCACACCGAGGAAGAACACAGAAGCATCTGCAGGATTTGGCAACATGGCAGTCATCGGGGACCTCGATAAGCCAGACTGGGGTGACTGAGGAGTGAGCAGAAAGAGAGGTGTAGGGGTGTGATCACTGAAGTTTCTTTGAGGTGAGCTGTGACCAGGAGCAGGTGATGGAGCTGGGGTTGGAGGGGGATGTGGGTTCAAGGAGGGCATTTTATATTTAAAGACAGGAGATGGCGGAGTGTGTGAATAGTGATGGAAATGGTCTGGTGTATGGGGGGATACATTGATAATACAAGAGAGAGGGGGAATCCCTTCCTGAACGAAAGGGAGGGCTTCAAATCAACTGATTTGGCCTCTCCTGGAGGATAAGTGGAGGGATGACAGAATCTGAGAACAGGAGGTAAGGCTGTCAACTTGGTGGTGAGAAACTGAGGGGTTTCCTCTTTCCTTGTTTTCTCAGTGGGTTACAGGGTAGGCAAGGGGCTGAGAGTCCCAGGGGCTGTTGAGGAAGGAGGAAGGGCAGAAGACAGCAGTCTGAGAGCAGGGGGTAGAGTAACCTTACCTGGGATCTGTAGGAGGAGTTCAGGGTGATGCTGAGTGCCTATCTGAAGCTTGTGGTTATAAAATTAAAGTGCGAGCAGTCAGCCTGGCTCTGTGGTCGCCTCCTGAAATGTTCGGTGCCTGAGGTGCAGACGTGAAGGCAGAGAGTTGGATTCAGGTGGACTGGAAACTTAGCCCAGGGAATGGAAGGAGGGTGGAAGGGGAAAAGAGTCTGAAGTCATTTGCAAGGGAGAGATTATATGGAGCCATAATTATGCGTGTTCAAGAACTTCCGAGATAGAAAAGATGTTGGAGATAAACATTTAGGATCATTAGCTAATGGGCAGCAGGTGAAGGGTTTAGATGAGATTGCCCAGAAGAGGGTGTGACTTGAGAGCATGAGAGCAAGAGGGCCAGCGATCAGACCTATCAGACCGGGGGAGTCAGCGTTCCAGGGGGGAGGGGGGGAGCCTTGGGAGGAATGCAGGAGGTGGTGCCATGGAAACCAAAGGAGGGAAGAGCAGGAGTGACCAACCATCCTGGAGCTGGAATTGTTACTTTAGATGTCACTGGTTACGGGGGTGAAGGTGGAAGGGGAGGGAGTGGAGGCAGTGAGTGGGGTCAGAGGGATGAACAGCATTAGAAGCGAGACAACTTGACCGGATATGGAGAAATGAGAAGTGGGTTAATTTTCCAAGAGGCGACAGAGAAAGGAAGTGAGGACCTGAAGTCCGCGGTTCTGTTCGGAACCAGAAAACAGCACTTGGCTCCCTCAGGGCCTGGAGCTGTGAGAGAGAGGACCCTTTGTGCCTGGAGAAGGAAGGAGGTGCGAAAAGGGGTCAGGGACCAAATGTAGGGGCCATGTTATGAGGACTGTGTCCTGTGGAATCTGAACAAGCAAGTGAGTGTAGATTGCTTGCCCACGTGTCTCTTGTGCCCGGATATTTCTCTCTTCTTCTGGAGCAGACCATGTTTTCCCAAAGCCGGCAGAGTTGGGAGTGGAGTGGGAGGGACAGAGCTGAGGAAGGTGCAGTGCCCGGGCCAGGCTTTCACACAGAGAAATCAGCTTGGAAGGGGCACAGACGTGACAGGGCTGGGTGCATGTGGACGCTAACACTGGGGAGAATGTTAGGGGTCAAACACACACACACAGTCCCTGGAATAGCTTTGAACTATAGGCATCTGTAGGCGCCATGAACAAAAGGAAAGTGAATGATTTCTAACATTAAAATCCTAGGGTCAGGCCCCAGTGGGACTAGCAGAAGGCTCTAGACTGTGTGAGGTTTTGGAGCCCAGGATACCTTGGCAGAAACAATTTATGCTCTAAAAGAGCCCTGGCTCATCAGAGGGGCAGTTCCCTCATTTTTCTTGCCATGAAGGCCTTTGCAGTCTCACAGCATGTGTTGCCGTCTCTTTCAGTGTTGGGGTTGCGGTCGGGTGTCAGGGCTGGACCATAGCATCTCCCCCTGCGGCCCCTGCAAGAAATCCTGTCTCCACTTTGGTTTTGTTTTCCTCCCAGGTTCGCTTCTCCACTCCCCAAACTGCTGAGTGGCATGAAGTCACGGGGAGGCCTGGCTTCCTCCTCCTTTCCAGTCTCCTGCGAGTGAGCTCAGGTGGCGCCATGCCCCTTTCGCCCTCCTTTCAGATGAGGAATATCTGCTGGGTTTGAGGGTGTGGCAGGGAGACTGCAGCCACATTGCTACCCAGTGTCGCGGAAGGAAGGGAGCTGTCCACGGAGGTCCGTTGAACGGGGTGCTTGCTTCAGCTGCCTGGGGGTCCCGAGAAGGTTCTCTGCAGCCCACGTGTCCTCCAGCCCACGCACACTTGGGTCAAAGTGCAGGTGGCCAGTGACCGTGCACTATCTCCCGATCTTTCCCATGACTCCACGCTTAACTCCTGCAAATGGAGACATTTCCAGCCTCAGAAAGCCTGAGTTTCTGGTGGTTTTCACTGGCGGGGATTCTGAATGCAGAGCCCTCGTGTGGCTTCCTGCTTATTCATTGGGTCTGGGCGCTCTCATTACTGGGTGGTGAACCAGAAGCCACAGCGAGGTGCCGGGCCAGATGAGGGTGGAAAGGCTTTCTCTCCGGAGCTGACACAGCAGTCATGGGTCTGGCTTGTGTTTCTCCAATTCTGATTTGCATCAAGGTTGCTAAGAAAGCTTTCCACCCAGGTCTGCTCACGTCCTCCGTACGCCCAGCCAAGGCTCCCAGACCTTCTTCTCTGCCATCAGTGGAATTCAGGTTGGGGCTGAGGTTGCTCCGAGAGGCACACAGCAGTCACCCTTCTCACTCACAGTCCACCTGCCTTTCCCTTCTGGGTAGCTTTATATTTGACAAATAGAATTGAGCAGCACCCAGGGTCTAGGTGGTGGGGTGGGTAGGGCACAGGGGATGCAGAGAGAAGATCTGCCCTTTATCCCTGGCTCTCTGCACCTCTCAGGAAAGCTGTGAGTGGCATCAAGTCTGCAAGTCCCTGCTACCTCTGTCCCCAGAGGCTCATCATGAGAGGCCTTGGGGCCTTCTTCCCACTTTGTCACTATCAAACCAATCCTAAAAGAAATCAACCCTGAATGTTCATCAGAAGGATTGATGCTGAAGCTGAAGCTCCAATACTTTGGCCACCTGATGCGAAGAGCTGATTCATTGGAAAAGACCCTGATGCTGGGAAAGATTGAAGGCCAGAGGAGAAGGGGACGACAGAGGATGAGATGGTTGGATGGTATCACTGACTCAGTAGACACAATTTGAGCAAACTCTGGGAGATAGAGAAGGACAGGGGAGCCTGGTGTGCTGCAGTCTGTGGAGTCGCAGAGAGTCGAACATGACTTAGTGACTGAACACCAACAACTGGCCCCACCGCCGAGAATCACAGCCTCACAGCCTGGCTGCGCTCGTTAATCTTGGAGGCAACAGAAATTGCTTTGCCTTGAATTTGACGGTTTAGGCAATGACAACATTTATACAGGCACTTCCCACTTACGTACAGGTCATATTTCTGCAGTTTATTTATAAATTGGCTGTTGGCTACTTGAAAACAGTTTTTCTCGTAGAAATACATTTTCAGGTGATGGTTAAGTTTCCCTGCCAGCACCCAAAGGGCTATTTAACTTGGATTAAAGTAAATTATCAGCTAGTTGAAAGAGGTGGGTCTAGGTCAAGATTTAAATTGAAGAGGAGATTGCTGGGGAGTCAGGGTCAGCCCGAGAGAATGAAAAGTCATTCCATTTGGTGTACATACAGTACAGCCAGTCTGAGCCATACATTCACTGATGGTTCTTTATCTCACAGTCCATATGCATCAACAGTCCTGTTTGTTCTACCCGAAAAACAGACCTCAAATCGAATCACCTTTCACCTTCTGCTAGCCACCATCGCCCTAGATGGAACTACCACCCTCTCTTCAACTCCCTGTTCCTGTTTACCCCGGCCCCTCCCCACAGCCCGTCCTTCACAGCGCTGGCAGAGTAAACCTTGAAAATGGGAGTCAGATCAGGTCGGTGCACAAGGTTAAGGCAGGGTGCATCCAGAAGGCAGCACCTCCCTCTCCTCTGCCCCCAACCCCAATAGATCCACTTACCTCCTGCCAACTCCACAAAGAGGTGGGGATCCGGTGCCTGCTTTTTGGGGCAGCTTCCTGGTTTCCTTTCGGTTCACTCACACTATAAAAGTCCCTAGGTTTCTGTGTGTATCCTCGGTATCTGGGGCTTAAACCCCCTACCCTTTGCTTTAGGAGGAAAACCCACCCCCATCACCTAGTGTGTACATACAAAGGAGGACACTTAAAAAAAAACTGTGCTCCATAGGTTCACAATTACAGTAATTCATCTCCTCTGTGCTCCTCCATTAATGGTGACCGGCAGTCACGTTCCCAGCCCTGTGTGAATTTCTCTCCACTCTGCACTGGGCCGCTGATTCTTGCTCATTCATCACTCTCCATCCCCTCTGGTGGCACAGGGACCCTGTCCTGGGGACCTCGCCTCCCAGTGGACCTCCTCTTCCTGGTGTGAGCTGACTCCATCTTGGAGCCGACCCGGTGCAGACAGCAGCCTGCTCTCAGGAGGCCCCGACCTCCAGCTACTGCTGTGCCAAGGTGGCCTGTCTGAGGCGTAAATCAACCCCGACTGCAAGGCCATCGGCCGTGTTCTTGGAGCTGCCTGCTGACAGCATTCAGGAGTCCGTGCTGACTCTTTCTTTCCTGGCTGTAGCAGTGTGGGCCATGTGTTATGACCACAGAGGATTCAGCGACTGGAAGGAGCCCTCTGAGGTCATTTCGCCTCCCTGGCTCCTGCCCTCAGCTAACACCTTCTGACCATCTCCATAGGAGAAAGAACTCTCTTCCCATGGAGGCTCTTCGTTCAGTGCGGCGCCCCTCCCAGCTGCCTGCCCTCTGCTCCCGCGCTTGTTGCGTTGGTGGAAGGAAAACAGTACCTCCTGCTGATGAAGTCACCTGCCTCTGGCACCGCACTCCTACCATCACCAGCTTCTTCTCTTGGCCACTTGTTTACAGTTTCCCAGCCTCTCTGCCGTCTGGGCGACAGGAGCACCCAGCCAAGACAATCTGAATTAATTTTGCAAGTAAAATTTAATCAGACGACCCATCAAGCGCCCCACTAAATCAAGACATATTACATTTCGTGTGAGCCCTGAGCCCATTCATCATGTAAGGCAGCCCCTGAAATGCCAGCCAGGGTTAGGGCCAAAGGGAAGAGCGTTCTTGTCTGAAGTCAGAAGCAGTCTTCCGTGTCCCCAGATTAGCTCTTTTGCGGGTGACAGCATCAAGAAGGTGGTATTGGCATTGGTGGCATCAGAGTCAGGGTCAAATGCTCCTGAAACAGATCTCTGCTTCAACACTTGCTAGCTGTGCAATTCTGCGCAGCTTACTTAACCTTTCTGAGCCTCAGTTTTCTTATATGTAAAATGGGAATGATAGCCCTCTTAGAGGGCTGTTACGAGGGGAAATGAGGGAGACCTATGTGAAGTGTCTGTATTATACTAAATGTTCTATAAATGGTAGTTCCTCCCTGCCTCTGCCCCCGCCTCCATAAGAAGTAAGTTAAAAACCTCATGGATGTTTTTGGTTCAGCTAGGCCAATATAGTGGTATTTACACACAACATAAATAATGGAAAATTAACAGGCAAGTACATTATATACAAGGAACAGTTGAATGAATTCAGCTGACTGAGGGAGATGGATTCAGGGGACGTTTTATGTTCACATAGAAAGAAAATGGGCCGAAGTTTTCTCCATCAGATGTGGAGCGGGTTTCATAGGTTGATCTCTCTTTGTGTCGTACTTTCTGTCTTGTTCTGACTCACAAACTGTGAGCGTCTGGTTTTCCAGAGATTTCTGAGATCCTTAGTAAAGCCTAACCATGGTGGTGGTGATGGAGCCTCATCTTTTTGTTTCGTTTACTTTTTCTGTTACCTTTCTAGGCTGCAACAGACTAGAGCCATTGAGGAACAGGCATAGGGAGATAGGGGGCTTTCAGGGGGTTCAGTGGTAAAGAATCCACGTAACAATGCAGGAGACTTGGGTGTGATCCCTGGATCGGGAAGATCTCCTGGAGGAGGAAATGGCAGCCCACTCCAGTATTCTTGTCTGGAGAATTGCAGGGACAGAGGCGTCTGGCGGTCTAAGTCCATGGGTTGCAAAGGATCAGACACGACTGGGCACACATGCTTAAGAAGATAGAGAAACCTCGCACATTATCTGCTGACAGCTTTGGTTAGGATTCCTTCTAGAGAAGTCTGGGAGTGGTGACCCTCAGGGGGCAGCAAAGGTCCCCTTGGGTTAGGTGGTGGCAGTTCTGCTCTCAGTGTGGCCTCCAGGGAGCTGGGGAATGAGGTCTCGAGCTCCTCAGGACTAGCTTTGGGGGAGAGGGGCTCCCTAGCTTCCCCTACTTTCTCAGCCATGTGTGAAGGAAGTCCCAGCAGCCATGGGTCTCTCATCTCTGATTGAGTGCTTACCTGAGCCCTGAGCAGAGAGGGCCAGACAGAATCTTCATCTTTGTTTTTTAATTAAACTTTGTATTTTGTATTGGCGTATAGCCGATTAACAATGTGTGATAGTTTCAGAGGGACAGCAAAGGGACTCAGCCATAAATATACATGTATGCATTCTCCCCCCAAACTCCCCTCCCCTCCAGGCAGAGTCTTGTTGTCCAACATGAGCTCCCAGTCCTGACTGACTGTGGTACTTATAGAACCAGTGACAGAACGTAACTTACTTCTTTAAGGACCAAAACTTAAAAAGATAATTTGGCCGCTTTAATGAAACCTTTCCATCTGAATGGACATAAGAAAAGTAGGACTGATATGCATGCTTTCTTTTCTTTAAGGTTTCATTCTGAGCTTTTTTTAAAAAAAAATTTATTTTTAATTGAAGGATAATTGCTTTACAGTATTGTGTTGGTTTCTATCAAACATCAACCTGAATCAGCATAGGCATGCTCTCTTAACCAGTGTACTCAGAATACAGTTGGATTGCTTTTTCCTTTCTCAGGGTTGTGATCATAAATGTTAGCTACTACCCGGGTGCTATGGGCTTCCCAGGTGGCTCAGTGGTAAAGAATCCTCCTGCCGACGCAGAAGATATGGATTCTATCCCTGGGTGGGGAGGATCCCCTGGAGGAGGAAATAGCAACCCACTCCAGTGTTCTTGCCTGGGAGATCCCATGGACAAAGCAGCCCAGCAGGCTGCAGTCCAGGGGGCTGCAAAGAGTTAGACACGACTTAGCAACTAAACAGCGACAGCGCTGGCTGATAATGAACCAGTGCTCCAGAGCCTGGTGGGACAGCTTTTTTTTCCCCCACAGCGGACCTTCCTGGGTTCCTGTGACTTTTCTCTTTTCTCCTGCTTCATAGGCTGCCTCTTCTTACTCTTGCCCACTTGTCTGCCTCCCTTTTCCTCTTCCCTCTTCTGCACTTAGTGTGAATAAACTCTCTCAGCATTAGCTTAGAGTGGGGCCAGGAGGGGTCTCTCTTGTTTGCTCTGAGTCCTTTTTGTTTCCTCCTTTATCTCAGTAGAGTTGAGGCCCCTAGCTGGGTGGTATTATGGTACTGCCTGTGTGGAAGTTGCATTGTTGCACATGTGCCCAGCTTTCCTGATAGATTTTTAGATCGTGGTCCACAAGGGACCTGACTACATTTGTTTTCCCCGCAGCAGTGCTCCGTGGATAGCAGGGTCCCTTCACAAATGTACAGGTTGACTTTATCAATGAATCTATTGGGTTGGCCAAAAAATTCATTAAGATTTTCCATAAGAGGTTATTAAAACACCCAAACAAATATTTTGGCCAATCCAGTATTTAATGAGATAGGGAATTAAATGGAACAGTTAGTTCCATTGGAAATAGAAATAGTTACACCACTAGAAAGAAAGAGAGCATTTCCATCATGTATACAAAAGAAGCAGTCTGATAGTGGCTAGGAGTTAGTGAAACGGGGTTCTAGTTGGGTGATCTTGATTACTCCATGCCTCACTTTCCTCACTTGAAAAATAGGATAATTATACTGGCTGCGTCATAGGGTTGTAAAGATAAATGGGGTACTGGCTGTTAAAATTGCTTAGTACCGGACTTCCCTGGTGGTCGAGTGGCTGGGACTGCCAATGCCAGGTGGTCCCGGGTTTGATCCCAGGTTAGGGAACTGGATAAATCCTGCAACTAAGACCTGGCACAGCCAAATAAATATATAAATAAAAATAAATATTAAAAAAATAAAATTACTTAGCTCAATACCTGGCACGTAATAAAGCATTTGCTGATGTTAGTAATGATAATAAAAAAGCTTTGATGTGTGATTTGGTGCATCTGGTGGGGACGGTGTGTGCTTCCTGGGGGTCTGTCTAGGGGCCCTTCCTTTCTGCCCTGGATTGCACCCTCCTCGTTTCCCCGCTTCCATGCCTCTGGGAAGATCTTTATTTGGCCTCGGTGTGAGATGGATGGTAAGGCAGAAATGTTAGGTCTGGAGATTTCCACAGCCTTTGAATAATAGACATTTGGAAAATTAAATATTTCTGTCAAGTGTGCCATAAATCTTGGCTGTTTAGGAAGGTGAGAAATTAAAATTGCAAATCAGCCACAGAGGGAGCGAGCTGGTCCAGCTCCTGGTGTGTGGTCTCAGGGTGAGGGTGGGTGGAGTAGGGGCTCCCAGAGGCAGCAGCTTTGGACCAGGACAGGGAGCAGACCCCGGGCTGAGGGCAGCCGGGAGAGGGCTGGTTACTGCAGGTCGTCAGCCCGGCGTACTTTGAAGTTCAGAAGGTTTTGATGGAGGCTTCCCCCTCTGTGTTCTAGATCTGCCCCTACTGGGCTTCAAGCATTTCTCTCTCTTCTTTCCCTCTTGTTTTGGCTTTCCTGCCTATCCACCCACACACCTGCTGGGCACCCTCCCTCCCTCCTCCTTCTTCAGAGGAAGCATCAGTCCCAGTAATTCCTGGCACTGCTGGAGAGCCATTTGGGGAGCCAGGAGCCTGTTGTGGGCTTCCTCTGCCCCAGCAATGGCAAACCGTGAGAGGGTCTCACGAATAGAAATGGTATCCCAGACTACACAGAGCAGCCAGTAGATAAGCTGCCAGGCTTCTCTGTCCATGGATTTCTTTAGGTAAGAATATTGGAGTGGGTTGCCATTCCTTTCTCTGGGGGATCTTTCCGACCCAGGGATTGAACCCAGCCCTCCCGCACTGCAGGCATCTGAGCCACCAGGGGAAGCCCACATGTATCTCTAGGGCTCAGAAAACATCAGAGGAGGAGATTTGGGTGAAGTGTATATAGATTATGAACGACTCCCTGTCTCCTCCGTCAAGCCCCAAGATGACCCAAAGATAGGCACCCACTTTCAGCCCTGTCTGTGTGTCTCTCTCCTGCCTTCTTACCCACTCATGTATCCAGATTGGACTCTTGGATGACTACAGTATATATTATGTTGGCAGAAAGACTCACTTGGATTTTTCCATCACATCGTACAGGAAGACATGAACAGATTTTTGGGCCAACCCATTAAATCTGATGAGAGCATGTCAACTGGGCACCAGTTCTTTGTGACCCACTTGAAAAGGGCTACAAAGAAACCAAAGTCTATCTAAGGAAGTTTGGCCAGGTGGTGAGGAGACTCAGAACCATGTCATGTCCTCCTTTCAGGCATTTGTTTCATTCAGCCATTGTGAGTAGGTGGCTAGAATGTTCCAGAAGCACTGGTTGCTGAGGAGAAACAAGTAATAAAGAGACGAGTCCATCTTCTCTGTGTCAAACATTGTCCTAAATTCTGTAAGCACAATAATTCATTTAACACTAAGAACCTTAAGATATTACTATTATTCGTTTAAGTAAGAGAACTGTGATTCAGAGAAACTAAGCAACCTTCACAGATGGAAGAGCTGAGAATCAAACCCTCATCTGACTTTCAGTCACTTTGAATCACTTGCTAATAAGGGCTTGCTGAAAAGTTGAGGGAGCTAAGCCTTGCCCCTGAGGAGCTTGGGGTCTAGTTGGAGAGCAGGTGAATACATTTGAGTGGGGAGCTCAGCCTTGGATGGATGACAAAGAACCAGGGAGGGCTTCCTGGAGGAGGTGATGCAAAAGCTGAATCTAGCAAGATGTAGAGGAGCCAGCTGGGGAAAAATGGGAGGTAGGCTATCATGAGATTGGGGAAGAGTTTCAACACATGCACAGAAGTGAGGATTTGTGTTTAGGTCCTAGCAAGCAGTGGGAGCCAAGGTACAAGCGGAGAAGCCAGGGAGTGGGCAGGGATCAGATTGTGAAGAGCCTTGTATGTCAGACTAAAGGTAGCAGGAGGCCGCTGCGGGGATTTCTACAAAAGGGGACAGGTTGAGATCCACTCAGCAGCTGGACAAGAGGCAGAAAAACCATGAGGCCACTGTGGACATTAGTGTGAAATGTGTGTGTCTTAAGCTAAGGTCTGGAAGTACACAAATCTGCAGGACCTAGAAAGGAGAATTGATAGGACTCTGTGCTGGTTAGTCATTTGTGGAGAAGGGAGCAGCCAGGTCTGGGGGAACAGAATGGGTAGCCAAGTCCCCAGATTTGTGTGGCCTGGCTGCTTGGTGGCAGTGGGGATCCTCACTGTGGACCCAGGCCTGTTCATGTGGACGAAGTAGATGTATTGTGATCACTGGGCTAGGGGATCCTTGTGATATTGAGATATCAGTCATGCAGGCAGGGACCCAGCTGGCCCTGCTCCCGGGAACTGAGCTAGGGAAGTGTGCCTCTCCACCCCATCCTCCCCCCAGGCACAACCTCTTCTTTGTCAGTTACAAAGGAAGTCAACTCTGTGTGTATTGGACATATGGATGGTGTCTATTCTTGTCTTCTTTTCCTGTGTGGCCTAAGGATTGCTTGGCCAGTAAGCTTGCTTTTGGCCCTACTTTCTCCTAGGATACTAGCACATGGCTGTTTGGAAGGCAGCTGCCCTGAAACCCTTAGTCTAGCGTTGGGACGGCAGCTGTGAGATCATGGGGTGGAGGGGAGGTCGTGTTTCCAAGTGCCAGCTTCTCTGGGCTCTAGGGAACAACTTCTGGGTCCTGGGTGAACTCTGTGCCCAAGGTTGTTTAGTTGCCAAGTCGTGTCCAACTCATTTGTGACCCTGTGGACTATAGCCTGCTGTGCTCCTCTGTCCATGGGATTTCCCAGGCAAGAATACTGGAGTGGGTTGCTATTCCTTTCTCCAAGGGATCTTCTGACTCAGGGATTAAACCTGGATCTCCTGCATTGCAGGCAGATTCTGAGCCACCAGGAAAGGACTCTGTGCCCAAGGAGAAGCTTATAAAAGGAAATAAGACAATCTTTATATTTTTAGGACCCTAGAAGGGAAGTAGGATGGATGGCAACCTTGACTTTCTGGAGTAAAATGTGAACTTCTGAAAACTGAGGACCAAAGCTAGGTCCAGCCTTGGCCATGCATAGGCCAAGGGCTGGGGGCAGAGCAGCAGCAGCCCTCTTGCAGTTGTGAGGGGGATGGGCAGAGTTGGTCGCCATCCAACTGGCCTCCTCCCTCAGCTCAGCAGACCTCAGTTCCAGCACTTCTGGAACTCTATCCTTTGATCCAAGTGCGCCATCATGGGCGTCTGCTTTCTCCAGCGCCGAATTCCTCCCCACCCTTCAGAAAACCCCACCTGTTGTTCATACAGAGTTGAATCCCCATCTGCTTTCTCCCTGGTATGTGAGCCAGTTCTGGCTCCTACCGCACCTGGGGTCCTGTTCTGTCGCCGGGCCCGCCATAAGCATAGCTGCAGTCCAGTTTGACTCCAGACTGACTCCCTGGGCCTGGCACATTATCCATCTCGGACTAGGTGCTCCAGATGTGTCTCCCGAATGTCATACAAGCTCTCAGAGAAACTTTAAAAGGCTGGGGTGTGGGGAGGGGGCAGGATCCTGAGAGCGCCTACAGAGTGGAAAGATGGGGACGCGGAGGCAGTGCTCCCGAGGAAGGGCTGCCGGTCCTGGAAGGCGGCGGCGAGCCCTGGAGCCCCAGCCCGCTCCCTCTCCCCACGTGTGCGCTAGGCTTTCGTTACTCTGGCAACTGGCCCCGCTCAGACGGCAGCAGGCAGCTGAATCCAGCCCCTTGTTGCGGGGGAAAATGCTCTCATTGAAGCGCCCGAGCGGAGCTTCTGCCTTTTATTGCAACCGGCGCCACCGGCTTCCATTTGTAAACTTATTAGTGTGCGCGCGCGGGGAGAGGGCCGGGGAATCCGGGCCGCCGCGCCGGGGGACGGCAGGGGCGACGGCAGCCGCATGCTAATCAGCCGGGCGAGCTGAGCCGAGGGGCGGGCGGGGCCGCCTGGCCCCAAGCGCCCCCGCCCCGGCGTTGACCTTGGCCTGGCCTGCTTTGATTCCCCGACTTGGCGCTAGGAGGGGGATCGTTGCGCACGGAGGGAAAGGGCCTTAGGATTCAGAGAGGAGACAGGTGTCTCCTGGGGGAAGGGCCTCTGTCCGGCATAGGGACCGGGCCGGTCCCCGCCCTGCCCTGAGGTTGCCCTAGCCCGGGTCCCGAGGCTTCCTGCAGCCACAGTCAGCCGGCGCCTGCCCAGCAGGCCGGGGGAGACCGCCTGCGCCCGGAATGATAATGCGCCCGCCCGCCCGCGCCTCATTTGTAAAGGGCAGCAGCCTGGCTGCCGTGGCAGGTAATTAGCTGGACAGATGGGGACCGGCGCGGAGGTAGATGTTCGCAGTGAAGACCGGGCCCTCTCCCTGTCTCGCTCCCCGAAGGCTCGGGAGTGGGATGACGAACAAAGCGTGGGCCTTCCGGAAGCGGGCGGCTTTGGACCCGTCTCAGGACTTCACACAAGGGCAGCTCTTTGTTTACAGCTCCTCTTTCCCTTCCCATTTCCTTTTCTTCCACCTCCTCCCCTTTTCCGGTTGTCTGCTCCACCCCGGGGACGGGGATGGGGCGAAAAGCCGGGAGCGGGTGGGGGGATGGTTCCTGTCAAACCGACCCCCTTCCCAGTCGCGGTTACTCTGGTGGGTTCTCTTTGCCAGGGAGACTGTCACACACACATCAGAGGCAGTGACGCTGGGGCGGTGTGGGAGGACGGACTGCGGAACCCACGTCATCCAGCCCCAGAGGAGTGCTGAGCTCCTCTCCTGCCTGCGGGCACCTGGGCAGCCACCAAGCAGGGCTTTGCCTGCCGCGTTGGCCAGCAGCTGCTGACCTCATTAGGGCTCCGATCATGGAGGCGCAGGCCATTAAAGGTCCATAAGAACCAGAGCTAAGTGGCTGCAAAGATATTGACAGCCTCCCTGGAAACTCACTTTCCAATAAGCTGCTGCATCCCCTCCTCCTTTAATTAGCAGGAGGGAGCTGGACAAGTTGTTACAACTGCAGGGAAAAACGATAAAAGATGGCTTTGTATTAGTGTGGCAAATTTTATTAAACCGAGAGAAAGGGTAACTGGAATATGACAGCCGTGTGTGTAGTGCCTCCTGAATTTGTAATAACCCAGTCTTGCTCTGAATCATCCCTGCGTTGGCAAACCGAATATAAAGCGTTGAACAGATCCGATATTGTAAGAGGAACAACAGAGAACAGCCGAATGCCCAGGGACAGGCAGGGGAAGAGGGTCTCCAGCCCGGGGCAGCAGTCACTGGTTAATGAGCAAAAATATAGGGTCTGGCCTAAGGCTTTGTCTCCTGAATGACTCCCCCCACCCCTTTTTTCCTATGTCCCTGTCTTTTCACTTATAATTCAGAGGCAATATCTGGCCCAAGAGAAAACTTATCTAATGGCACATTAGTTGGCAGGGAGTGGTAAAGCCATGTTTTCCTAAAGGGAGGAAAGGGTGAGACAGGAAATCTAAGAGAAAGAACTGAGCCACATGGTGGCCCTGGGCTTGGAGAGCTCTTTGGTGCCCAAGCAGGAAGGGGGCGATCTTATGTTTACTCTGCACTGGCTGGGATGCAGGTAGCTGTCATTGTTTTGATGACAAGAGATCTGAGCCAGGCTTGGAGAGGTTAAGTCCTGGATCTCCTGAATGATAGCCTGGACCTGTACTTTGATCTCTCCACCTTCAAAGCCTGTGCTTTGCCTTTTACCCTAGGCCTTAGATTTTAGTTGACAAATGAGAAGGGAAAAATAGTCTTCATTTGTAGAGGCCATTTTGTGAGGAATTGTAGCCCTTGAGCTCTAAGGGGTTTTGAGAGATTTTCTGATGAAGGTGAGATATTGTCTCCTCTGTTTTTCAGAGGAAGTCACTGGGGTCCAGAGATGTTAAGCAGGGTGATCCAGCCAGGAAGTGACTGAGAGAGGAGACCAGACCTCACATCCCTTCCAACTGACGTTCGGATGTCAGATAAATCCATGCTGTCTTAAGACAGAGTCTACTTGGGATAATCACAAACTAATTTGTGGACTGGTCAGGCCAACATATGGTGTGGTTTTAGACCTCCTAGAGTTGGAATAAAGAAGGTACTTGGAATGGACGTGGGTTTCCCGGGTGGCTCAGTGGTAAAGAATCCACCTGCCAGTGCAGGAGACATGGGTTTGATCTCTGGGTTGGGAAGATCTCTTAAAGTAGGAAATGGCAATCCATTCCAGTATTCTTGCCTGAGAAATCTCATGAGAGGACCATGGCAGGCCTTTGTCCAGGGCATTGCAGAGGGTCAGACATGACTGAGCGCGCATGCATGCCTTTGGAGTGTATATCACAAACTATTCCAACAACATGCGAACTATTTTTTGACTTTAGGTTCAGGTTTATTTTTTTTAAGATTTTTAAGATTTATTTTTACAATAAACTAGAAGGGGAGGTACAGAGATTTCCCACAAAGCCCCTGTTGCCACATGTGTAGTGTCGCCCATTATCAGCATCACTACCGTCAGCATCGCTGGAATGGTGCACTTGTTACCAAGGATGCACCTACAGTGACACTGTAATTACCCGCAGGTGCACGGTTGCCCTAAGGCTTCCCGCTTGGTGCTGTACATTAATGGGTTTGGACAAATGGATAATGACACATATCCATCACTACAGTATCAAGCAGAGTACTTTAACTGCCCTGAACATCCTCAGTGCTCTGCCTACTCATCTCTCCCCTCATCACCACCCCTAGAAACTGATCTTTTCATCATCTCCATACTTCTGCGTTTTTAGGTTCAATTTTCTGAACGGGAGATGGTAGAGTTGAGCAGTTACTGGGTTGGTGTCAACCAGAAGGGAGTTCCTGGGAGCATGTATCAGGACTTTGTCCTTCTTCTTTCCCACTTCAGTGTTTGTGATGTGTTGATGTTGGAATTAAGACTCACAAAGCTCTCAAGCAGGATGGGAGAGGGGCTCGAGAGGGCATTTCTGTGGAAGTCTGCAGAACTATGGGTGTGGAACGGACTCATGGACACATGATTGAAAGCCTTGCCGGCCAGGCCTGCATGAGAGGCTGTGGAGTGGCCGGCCAGCCCTTCTTTAGCAGAGGAAGAGACTGATGATGTGAGGGTCTCCAGGACAGAGAGAGAAGCCCGCATTCTCTTCCAAGACCCTCGTGCCTGGTACCAGAGAGTCACCTGATGTCACAGGAGGAGTTTCCTAGTATGCCACACTGTTGGGCTTTTCATGGGTCATCTATCCCTCCATCTGCCACAAGGCAGATATGAACCCAAAACACGCCATACAAATGGTTGTCTAGCCCCATAAACTCTCTAGGAGATGTGATCAAAGGCTCACTTCCGGGCAGTGAGACTGGTCCTCCTGGGGTTCAGCCTGACTTCTCGCTGCTGCTTCTCCCTTCCCTTCTGTCCTCAGAAGAGACAGATGTACACTCCATCTTCCCCATCACTCTTTCTAGATGTGAAGGCTGGTGTTGCAGTCTCACCTCTCCTCTCACTCAAGTTCTTGCCACCGAAGACAAACTGGACCCTCGGAAGGGTTCACACCCAACTCAGGAGTGATTGACGTGTCCGCCTCCTCAGTGTGGAGTGGAAATGAGCAGAGCACTTCTGTTCAAAAACAGGAGACAAAAATATGTAATACAACCCCAGGCTCCAGTTTGGGTTTGCAAAGTGGAAAACAAAACAGAACCATTTTCCAGGTACTTTTATGTTATTGCCTCTATAATGTGCCCAAAAATATTTTCTGAGTGATTCATCTACAATCCAATAAGAACAACGGCTGTTGCCATTTGTATGAGAGGAACAGAAGCGCATTCGTGAGCGGTTTTATTTTACGGAGGGGAAATGGCACAGGTGTTTGGAACCATTTGCCTGAGGCATGGAGATCTGTGCCCAGGGCATCGGCAGCTCTAGGCGGGACAGCCCACACCACTGCAAGGAGGAGGAGAGACCTACCAGGCAACTCCCCATGGTTACCATGGGAAAGGGCTACCCAAAATTGAGGCTTTTAACTTCATGTACTCATCTCCTGCCACTATCTTTAAAGATCTCTGTATCGTCTGCTAATTTTAAAAAAATCGTATGGGGGAAGTGCGAAGGAAGTTCAGGAGCAAGAGGATATATGATACATATAGCTGATTGCCCTGGAGAGGGCATGGTAAACCACTTCAGTATTCTTGGCTGGAGAATCCCCATAAACAGAGGAGTGGTGGGCTACAGTCCTTGGGGTCGCAAAGAGACGTGACTGAGCGACGAAGCACAGGAGCTGATTCACTTCACTGTACAGCAGAAAGTAACACACAACACTGTAAAGCAATTATACGCCAATAAAAAAGGAAAAGACATACAAATTAGTATTTATAGTAATCATTCACATTTCTAAGTTTTTGCAACGCTGCCTTCTATTCATCTCTGTCCTGATCCTGATAAGCACCCTGGGATTGGAACAGACCTGCAGTCCCCATTTGACGGATGAGGGAACTGAGGCTTTGGGATGTTTACTGCTTTGTTCAAGATTAAGACACTCCCCGTCTCTTGTTCTCCTATTCTTCAAGTAAGGTGCCCCCTTGTAAATGTCAGGGGTTTCGTGGTGCGTTCTGATTTGGGGGAAGGGGTGTGAGCTGCCCCAAAGGGTCGTGCTATGGAGTGTCAGTCACTGAGAGAAGAGGAGCGTCATTAGCCAGGAGACAGGAGTGGCTGGGAGGACCCCAGGGTACCAGGGGAGGAGCTCTGGGCCCTACTCTTGTGAGTATACACTCGGGGGAGGAGTCTGGGCATAGGGAAAGCTGCTGTTTCCCCACCGGCAGGCAGGGTCTAGGTGGGAAGAGTGAACTGGAGAGAGTCGACCATGCCCATAAAGGCCAGGTTCCTTGTTCCTTTGCCCTTTGTATTTCCAGGCTGTTAGAAAAGTCATCTTTAATCATTCCAGTTTCATTAGTTGTGTTTCTTGAGAGGAAGGCAGAGGACCTGTGTCTACAGCAAAGCATTATTTGACCACCTTGTTGGTGTCAGCATCATGAGTGAGACAGGACAAGATGAAGCTTGGGTGACAAGGCTCAGGGTAGAAGGTGCCTGCTGCCTTGCCTCACTGGAGAGCATCCCTGCACGGCCAGCACTGGAGGGTCAGGGTTTGAGGATTTTAAAAACTAATTGTACACGACAGTGTGAGTATACTTAACACTACTGGACTGTATGCTTATAAACACTTAAGATGGTAAAGTTGATGTTTTGTGTATGTTACCATAATAAAAAAATGAAAAATAACTGATTGTAATCACTGTTCATAGTTCATAAGTCAAATAATATTAAAAGGCTTGTGATAATAGATATTACTTCTTTGCCCTTAATCTCCCTTGTCCCATAGCTTCCCTTCTGAGAAGTAATGGCTTTCAACTTTTCACTTGTTTCTTCTGATGTTTATGTATCTTCATAGTTCTAAATAATATATGTGTACTGTTAAAGTTTAATGCATTGTTGTGTTATTGATTGACCATTTGTGGTAATGAGGATTTAGCTCTCTCACACTGCTTTCCCCTCTGATTCTTAACCCTTATATAGTGTATTCAAATTTTAGTTAAATCAGTATTGGGGATTTATTGATACATTGTTCAGTTCAGTCGCTCAGTCATGTCCAACTCTTTGTGACCCCATGAATCACAACACGCCAGGCCTCCCTGTCCATTACCAACTCCCGGAGTTCACTCAGACTCACGTCCATCGAGTTAGTGATGCCATCGAGCCATCTCATCCTCTGTCGTCCCCTTCTCCTCCTGCCCCCAATCCCTCCCAGCATCAGAGCCTTTTCCAATGAGTCAACTCTTCCCATGAGGTGGCCAAAGTATTGGAGTTTCAGCTTTAGCATCAGTCCTTCCAATGAACACCCAGGACTGATCTCCTTCAGAATGGACTGGTTGGATCTCCTTGCAGTCCAAGGGACTCTTAAGAGTCTTCTCCAACACCACAGTTCAAAAGCATCAATTCTTCGGTGCTCAGCCTTCTTCACAGTCCAACTCTCACATCCATACATGACCACTGGAAAAACCATAGCCATGACTAGACAGACTTTTGTTGGCAAAGTAATGTCTCTGCTTTTGAATATGCTATCTAGGTTGGTCAAAGCTTTCCTTCCAAGGAGTAAGCATCTTTTAATTTCATGGCTGCAATCACCATCTGCAGTGATTTTGGATCCCCCCCAAATAAAGTCAGACACTATTTCCACTGTTTCCCCATCTATTTGCCATGAAGTGATGGGATCAGATGCCATGATTAGGTTTCTGAATGTTGAGCTTTAAGCCAACTTTTTCATTCTCCTCTTTTACTTTCATCAAGAGGCTTTTTAGTTCCTCTTCATTTTCTGCCATAAGGGTGGTGTCATCTGCATATCTGAGGTGATTGATATTTCTCCCAGCAGTCTTGATTCCAGCTTGTGCTTCTTCCAGTCCAGCATTTCTCATGATGTACTCTGCGTATAAGTTAGATAAACAGGGTGACAATACCAGCCTTGACGTACTCCTTTTCCTATTTGGAACCAGTCTGTTGTTCCATGTCCAGTTCTAACTGTTGCTTCCTGACCTGCATGTAGGTTTCTCAAGATGCAGGTCAGATGGTCTCATATTCTCATCTCTTTCAGAATTTTCCACAGTTTATTGTGATCCACACAGTCAAAGGCTTTGGCATAGTCAGTAAAGCAGAAATAGATGTTTTTCTGGAACTCTCTTGCTTTTTCCATGATCCAGAGGATGTTGGCAATTTGATCTCTGGTTCCTCTGCCTTTTCTAAAACCAGCTTGAACATCTGGAAGTGCACAGTTCACATACTGTTGAAGCCCAGCTTGGAGAATTTTGAGCATTACTTTACTAGCGTGTGAGATGCGTACAGTTGTGAGGTAGCCCAGCTTGGAGAATTTTGAGCATTACTTTACTAGCGTGTGAGATGCGTACAGTTGTGAGGTAGTTTGAGCTTTCTTTGGCATTGCCTTTCTTTGGGATTGGAATGAAAACTGACCTTTTCCAGTCCTGTGGCCACTGCTGAGTTTTCCAAATGTGCTGGCAAATTGAGTGTAGCACTTTCACAGCATCATCTTTCAGGATTTGAAACAGCTCAACTGGAATTCCATCACCTCCACTAGCTTTGTTCATAGAGATGCTTTCTAAGGCCCACTTGACTTCACATTCCAGGATGTCTGGCTCTAGGTGAGTGATCATACCATCGTGATTATCTTGATTGTGAAGATCTTTTTTGTACAGTTCTTTTGTGTATTCTTGTCACCTCTTCTTAATATCTTCTGCTTCTGTTAGGTCCGTACCATTTCTGTCCTTTATCGAGCTCAAATTTGCATGAAATGTTCCCTAGATTCTCTAATTTTCTTGAAGAGATCTCTAGTCTTTCCCATTCTGTTGTTTTCCTCTATTTCTTTGCATTGATCACTGAAGAAGGCTTTCTTATCTCTCCTTGCTGTTCTTTGGAACTCTGCATTCTGATGCTTATATCTTTCCTTTACTCCTTTGCTTTTCACTTCCTTCTTTTCACAGCTCTTTGTAGGCCTCCCCAGACAGCCATTTTGCCTTTTTGCATTTCTTTTCCATGGGGATGGTCTTGATCCCTGTCTCCTGTACAATGTCAGGAACCTCCGTCCATAGTTCATCAGGCACTCTATGAGATCTAGTCCCTTAAATCTACTTCTCACTTCCACTGTACACCTATTTGAATAATATTTACAACTGACTGCTTTATTATGGTTATGCTTTGTTTTTTCCCCTGAAGTTAGTAACTGCCTTGTTTTGCTTAACTTTGTGGCTCTAATTTTCTTTGTATCTACAAATAGCCTCTCAGAATAATTTTCCTCAAGATTACTCTCATTAGGCAATGCATCAGTTTCAGAAGGTTTCTCAGAAACTTTGCTCCTGGACACCTCTGTTCTGTCTGGACAGCTTGTTCCCAAGCCTGCAGCTGTGTTATCCAGGGACCTCCCTCTGCTCTGGTCCTGAGAATTCCCTTTGCCCTTCTGTGATTTGCATTCTCTGTGTCTAGGATCCTGCATCTTCTTCTTTTTTGGTTTGCTCCATTGTTTTTTGTTTTTTTTTTGCTCCATTGTTTTGATGGAGCACATTCTCCAGGAGTTTTCTCAGGTTTGAAACGTCCAGTGTCCAAGGGCGTGGTGATGACGGTCTGCTGGGTGGCACCGTGCCCCCTGGACCGGGGCCTTCTGTACCTGGTGCGTGGCAATCCCCTCTTTCTCCTGTTTTCTGTAATCCTCCTTCATCTTGATGGAGGATTTTGAGTTTAGGAAGGCCAGTTGGTGGTAGGGCCCTTGTATATGTCACACTCGTAGGTGGCAGAACTGTGACTTGGACCCAGATCTGCTGGTTCAAATCCGGTGCCCTTCCTCACTCCTCACAGCGCAGATCCTCACTCCTCCCACTGTCACCAGAACCAACGCTCCCTGGCCTCAGCTGGCCTCACTCACAGCCTCGCCTCTCCTCCTCGTCCTCCTTAGCCAGCCCCATTATTGGTGTCTGTCTCTATAACACCTTTGCTTAGCTCTGTCAAGGATCTGGTCTCCTAGAGGACTTCAGGGTCTGTGTGGTGACCTGGACATTTTATACCTTTCTGGATGGCAAGGCTACTTGGAGGCAGGGAACATGGTTTTTAAGGATCACTGCCCCTTTGCTTTGCCTGTTGCACACTCACTTTGCTCATACCCCATCCCCCTTTAAAAAAAATTAGCTATAGTTGATCCAAAATATTGTATTACTATCAAGGTATACAGCTTCAGATTATTTTTCATTATAGGCTATTACAAGATACTGGATATAGTTCATACAGCAAACCCTTGTTTACCTATTTTATATATAGTGATGTGTATCTGTTAATCCCAGACTCCTAATTTATCCCCCCCACCCCCCGCCTTGCTTGTGCCCCTTTGAATTGGCAGGAAGTCAGCAAAGTCTCTACAACATGTCTACTAGCCTTTACCTGGAAGAATTCAGACCTGAATCCTGCAGGTAAAGGAGTAGAGATCATGGGAGAGAGTCAGGCTCTTCTGAAGTGCATTATAACTCTGTAGGTAAGAGCGTGTTGAGATGGTGAACAGGGCAGGAGGGCCGTCTGCTTTGCAGGCTATCTCTGGGAGGACTTGCTGGGCTTGCTTTAAGATAGCGGCTTCTTCCTTCCCCAGTCCCTTCTGTCCCTCTTTCAGTCCCCACCTATTGCAGTACCTCTCTTGGGATATTTCCCAGGCTAAGTGGAAGCAAGATGGCAGTTCATGGCAGGAGTCTTGCATAAATAAAAACCCACAGATAACTCCCAAGAAGCCTGGCTGTAGCCATCAGTTTCAACCTTTCTTACCCACCAAACCTGGAGAAGGCAATGGCACCTCACTCCAGTACTCTTGCCTGGAAAATCCCATGGACAGAGGAGCCTGGCGGGCTACAGTCCTCGGGGTCGCAGAGAGTCGGACACGACTGAGTGACTTCACTTTCACTTTCACTTTCAAACCTTTCCCAGAGCTGCTGCATGGAGCAAGACTTGAATGATCCGTGTCTTTCCTCTTTTCATCCCCTTGCTCCCTCCTTCTGCTCCTGAATGAGGTACAAATTAGCAATGAAATGACCCAAGTAAGGCCATTAAATATTGTGTGAGAAGATGGAAAAGCAAGAGGCTTCAGTCATCCATAATTAAATAATCAGACTCATAGCCCATGGAAGGTGACTATTTACTCATTCATTAATTTACTCAGTAGTCTTTTATTCATCTAATAAAGTTCTAGACTCTGGCATTATAAAAGCCCAGTGTCTTTCAATTTGAGGTATTTAAAGTGTATTTAAAGCAAACTGACCCTTGGTGAGTTGTAATTATCCTGAGGTCATGAATCTTTGATTGGTTTTGCTGATTGCATATGGGGTCCCCTGGGTTCACGGTTTGGGCCGAAGGACAGGCAGCTGCTGGGAGCCATATCCGCATAAATGTTTGTTGTTGACGACACTGGTGCTTGATCAATAAAGCTAATACTGCCATTGTCATCAGGGAATAAATCTGTACTCATGTGTGTGAGAATTTCCCCTTGAATGTGCTTCTGAGGGTGCTCAATCAGATTTTTTATGGTTTCCAAGAGCTGGGCCTGATGAAAAAGGCCTTGGCAATTTATTGCTGGGGAGAAGTTGAGCAGAAAACAAGAAGTCACTGAGCTAGTCCAGTGTCCTACCCCCAACATCCCAAAGTTTCTGGGGACCCTGGACCCCAGCTCAGGGCTCCTCAGCTGTGCCTCGTGGGTCTTTGGTGCCCAGCTCAAATCTTCTCTGAGTGGAGGAGGAGGTGCACATGGGGATGGAAAGTTGGAATCGGAGCCTGTGGGATTCAAAGAATGGTCATGAGCAAGTATTTAAGAGGACAAAGCAGGAAAGGAAAGAGGCGTGGGGTGAGGCTGCATGGGGAGTCAATAGGCCCTGGTCCTGCCGCCATACATGGTGTGCAGATGGACCTGAACTGTGAGCCGGGCAACAGCCAAGGCCTGGGGCCTGGGGCTCAGGACCCTCTCCCAGCGCCTTATATCTGGAGACGGCTAAGCCTGTACTCCCACTCTGGCCCTCTGTGGGGCCCAGACAGAAGGCGGCTGAGGGCCAGGCCTTGGGACTCGTGCTGACTCATCTCTGTTGGCTCATGGACCGGGAGCTGCTGCCCTGGGAGGGCCTTACAGCCCTGAGAACATCTCTTGACAAATCCTGTCACCTCCAGGGCCAGCACCGATGCCTCGGGGACCAACTGGGGAACGTGAGGTGTCTTCTCTCCAGCTTATCACAAGCTTTTCATGAACGTGAACATGCCCAAGTCCACAACATGCCCCAGCATGTACCCAGATGCACTAGGGGCTCTATAAATGCTGTATGAATTGAGCAGTAGCCACACTGTGCGACTGTCCCTGAATGGGCAGGGGACAGTGCTGGGAACAGCATGCAAGACTAAGCTGCTCAGAAGGATGGACCTCTGTGGCAGAGGCCTTCTCCCAAAGACGGAATGATGGAGGGATGATAATAATAGCAGTAGTAGGGACTTCCCTGGTGGTCCAGTGGTTGAGAATCCTTCTGCCAAGGCAGAGGACACTGGTTCGATCCCTGGTCTGGGAAGAGTCCACTTGTGTAAGCCCATGCAGTGGGCTTCAGAGCAGTGCCCCTAAGAGCCCATGCTCCACAGCAGGAGAAGCCACTGCAATGGGAAGCCCGCATACAGCAAGGAAGATACAAAAGAAATAAACATTTTTTAAAAACAACAAAAATAGTAGTAGTAATAGTTGTTAGTGTTCAGTTGCTCAGTCACGTCTAGCTCTTTGCGATCCCATAGACTCAGCACACCAGGCTTCCCTGTCCTTGATAGAAGCAGCAATTAGAACCAGACATGGAACAATGGACTGGTTCAAAAGTGGGAATGGAGTATGTCAAGGCTGTATGTTGTCACCCTGGTTATTTAACTTATATGCAGAGTACATCATGCAAAATACTGGCTGGGCTGGATGACTCACAAGCTGGAATCAAGACTGCTAGAAGAAATATCAGTAACCACAGATATGCAGATGATACCACTTTAATGGCAGAAAGCGAAGAAGAACTAAAGAGTAATGGTAATAAAAGCAAACACTTATAACCGGGGTCTAGACCGGGTAGAACATCTTTGTATGTTATCTACTTAATTCTCACGACAACCCTATGAGGCAGGCATTCTTTTTTTTCACTTAAACTTAAAAAAAAAAAAAAACTAATAGTTTTGACTGCACTGGGTCTTCCACGCTGCGTGAAGACTTTCTGTAGTTGCGGTGAGTGGGCTTCTCATTGCAGTAGCATCTCTTGTTGTGGAGCAGGGGCTCTAGACACACGGTTTCGGTAGCTGTGGCCTGTGGGCTCTAGAGTGTGGGTTTTAGTAGCTGTGGCACATGGGCTTACGTACATGTGGAATCTTCCTGGAACAGGGAGCAAACCTGTGTCCCCTGCTTTGGCAGGCGATTCGTAACAACTGGACCACCAGGGAAGACTGAGGCAGGCATTCTTATTATCCCCATTTTACTGATGAGGACGTGGAGGCACCTGACTTCCTGCTGTGCTTTCCTCAGGCCCCAGTTTGATTCTCTTCCTCTGGGGGGAGGCTTGTAGCACTTTACCTCCCTCTCAAAGCATTTCTCACTGCTCTTGGCTGTTTGTTTCCCTAGGAGAGTGAGTTCCATCAGGTCAGGGCTATGCCTGCCTTCCTCATAGGGAACCCCTGGTACTTGACACAAAGGTGGTATGGAGTAGACACTCAAAGAATGTTTTTGAATGGATGAATGAACACGTTCTGAGAGCATCACTTGCTGTCCATGAAGAAGTCCATCAATCAGTCTGCAGGGAGGGGGGCTCTATCCTCTGGGTCTCCCTGCAATGCCCACTAAGCAGAGGGGTGTCCCAGAAATAAGCCCCTCTATTTAACACGTGTTTATTGTGGTTCAGGTGCTAAGTCATGTCTGACTCTTTATGACCCCATGAACTGCAGCACACCAGACTTTCCTGTCCTTCACTATCTCCCTGAGTTTGCTCAAATTCATGTCCATTGAGTCAGTGATGCCATCCAACCATCTTGTCCTCTGTCACCCCTGTCTCCTCTTGCCTCAATCTTTCCCAGCATCAGGGTCTTTTCCAATGAGTTGGCTCTTTGCATCAAGTGGCCGAAGTATTGGAGCTTCAGCTTCAGCATCAGTCCTTCCAATGAATATTCAGGGTTGATTTAAGATTGACTGGTTTGGGGGTTCAGGATTGGGAACTCATGTACACCCGAGATGGATTCATGTCAATGTATGACAAAACCAATACAGTATTGTAGAGTAAAATAAAGTAAAAATAAAAATTAAAAAAAAGAATATATAGATCTAAAACAATAACAACAACAACAAAAAAAGATGACTGGTTTGATCTTCTTGCTGTCCAAAGGACTCTCAAGAGTCTTCTCCAGCACCACAATTCGAAAGTATACATTCTTTGGTGCTCAGCCTTCTTTCTGGTCCAAATCTCATATCCATACATGACTACTGGAGAAACCATAGCTTTGACTATATGGACCTTTGTTGGCGAAGTGATGTCTCTGCTTTTTAATACACTCTCTAGATTTACCATAGCTTTCCCTCCACGGAGCAAGCATCTTTTAATTTCATCATTGTAGTCACCATCTGCAGTTATTTTGTAGCCCAAGAAAATAAAATCTGTCACTGTTTCCACTTTCCCCCATCTATTATGTTTATTGAGCACCTACTATGTGTCCTATACTAAGTGGCAGAGAAGAGGCCCATGACCTCAAGGAGTTTCCAGTTTCTTGCTAGGAAATCCCTTCATTTGAATTTCTCCTAAAGCTGTCCTGTGTTTTTGCTCAATGGCTCCTGCTTTGCCCTCTAGGAGTTCTGGGAAGGGGGAAATAGGTATCTTGCTCAGCAGCCTTTTCCATTTCAGAGAGCCCTGCCACACCCAGCATCCCTCAGACAGATTACTGCTACTGCTACTGCTAAGTCACTTCAGTCGTGTCCGACTCTGTGCGACCCCATAGATGGCAGCCCACCAGGCTCCCCCGTCCCTGGGATTCTCCAGGCAAGAACACTGGAGTGGGTTGCCGTTTCCTTCTCCAATGCATGAAAGTGAAAGTGAAAGTGAAGTTGCTCAGTCCTATCCGACTCTTAGCGACCCCATGGACTGCAGCCCACCAGGCTCCTCCATCCATGGGATTTTCCAGGCAAGAGTACTGGAGTGGGGTGCCATTGCCTTCTCCGACAGACTGATCGAGATAATTCAATTATGCGTGTTAATGCTGGGATCTATCATTCCCTCCATTTGTGGACGTGTGCATTTTTGCTAATTCTGAAGAGTACAAGTTTTCTGCTCAGCCTGTGGTGGGCTGAGGGTGCCGCCATGGTGCTGGTATCTTTTCCATGTATTGTCTCACAGTTCTGCCTCTCCCTGCCTTTTTCCTGATTTAATTTTCATGCCTTATTCAGTGGCTCCTTGAGAAACTCTTCTACACCTCTTCCCTCTGACCTATGGGTCTTTCCACCATCTTCCAAGCTCTTCTCCCCTCTGGGGCATTTTTGCAGGAAATACAGAGGATTTTCTGAAGGGCTTGTGCTCTTGAGAGCCTGAGCGTGTGTTTGGGGCCTGTGTATCACCCACCCACCCAGGTTCAACTGTGTGTATGACTCCTATTCTCGCCTCCGCGATTCTCCCTTCAGATACCTCCAGCCACTCTGACCTCCCGCTGACACCCTAGGATGCTGGCAGATCCAGGCATGGGCATCCAGCTCCCTCCACCCTTCTCCTGGCGCTTCTGAACCGAGCAGCAGAAAGCTGTCGAGTGGGACCCTGAGGAGCAGCTCAGAGGCGGTCCAGACAGCATCCTGCTGCAGCTGGAAGAAGCAACCCCTTTTTCATTTTCTGGGTGACGACCATAGGAAAACAGAGTATGAATGGCCATAATTTACTGGGCTCCTGGGTAAATTTGTATTTCATTCTGATTATTGAATGTGTCTCCTAATTGCAGCTATAAAAAGGAATAGTCCATCTTCCCCCTTGAAAGCCTGGTGCTGGCTGATTGTTGTTTAATTAGTTGATGCCAGTGGTCGAGGGGTGAGTTTGGAATTACAATTACAACTCCTATTATTTCAGGGAGATTCTGAATTAATTAGTGGGACAATAGGATTCCTCATTGTTGACATCTTAAGAATCCACAATAATAACTTTAAAATGGGCTGCGATAATGGGAGTTTGTAATGGATTTGTCTTCTCTGCTGGGAGAAGCTGGACTTCAGGAGGACGGAGGCTTCCCTTCTCTGGCCCCCTCCCAGGGAGAGGTGGGAGTGTGGAGAAGCAGGTGCTCCTGACCCGGGGAGAGTTTTGAGTGGCTGGATTGGTGAAGCAGGGAGGGCTCACACGCTCATCCTTAGCTTTCTCATGACCTGGCCAGGTGGAGACCAAAGGTTATATTGTTGTTTCATTGCCAAGTCGTATCCGACTCTTTTGCAAACCCCATGGCCTGTAGCCTGCCAAGCTCCTCTGTCCAGGGCATTTCCCAGGCAAGAATACTGGAGTGGGTTGCCATTTCCTTCTTCAGGGGATCTTCCCGACCCAGGGATCAAACCAGTGTCTCCTGCATTGCAGGCAGATTCTTTACCACTGAGCCACCAGGGAAATTCAAAGTTTCCATTAGATAAGAGAATAACGAGAGACGAGAAAGGGTCCAGGAAAGAGCATGAAGTGTTTAGTTTAAGAAGGTACCTTGCTTATAGCTCTGAGGGTCATGGACAGCCCCTCTGGCCAGGGCCCAGGGGTGGTACCTCCTGAGGCAGGCCCAAGTGGTGACAAGGTCAAGTTCATGCAGGGAGCTCTTGGAGGTGGGTGGATGGAGTCTGGTGAGCCTTGTTCCCAAGAATCCCTCTGGGACCACCAGTCTGTGCTGGGTTAGGGACGAGGCTGACTGTCATTTGGAGTGGGTGACCTTCAGCCTTCCACTCAAGGTCTCCCCTGAGTTCCTGCTGGGCATCCAGACGGCCCGTGTCAGGGGTGGGGGGAGCTGGAGCGATCCTGCTCCCTCTCCTCATGCTTGCCTGCTCCTTCTCTTTCTTGAAATCCTTCCTGTCTCCCCAGGAGCCACCAGAAGCATCTTTGCTCTGGATATAAAAGAGAAATATTGCACTTAGCTTCAGCAAGAGAGGTGATAATGAGAATATAGGAGAAACTGTTTATCCAGGTAGTTAATATTTGAATAATCCTGAAGGTCACGTGGCATCTTTCTTTCAAAGAGCGATTTCTACCCTGGCCTGGGCTGTGTGCATGGAAAGTGGGGCAGGGCGCACCTCCGTCCCACATTTATGCCTAGTTGGTTTCTGTAGCCTAGAGACAGAAGTGGGCACCTGGGCTGGAGGGGGCCAAGTGGGCTTCAGAGTGGGTGTGTAGGCTGCAGTCTGAGCAGAGAGGAGGGTCGGGTCCTGAGAAGCGCAGAATGGGAAGACGGAGAGCTCTTGGTTTAGAAAGACCTGTTTGGTTCCGGTTCTGAAGATGGATGCCCAATGAAAGATGTTGGGTGGGAACCCTTACCAGACACCATCTCTTGGGTATTCATCTCCCCCTTTCTCCAGCCAGCACCCCACCCTGTTTTTCCAGGGCTCGGTGTCCTCCAGGGGACAGAAGGCCTGGGGAGTTTCTTGGAAGGCAGATCATTAAGATTTAATGAGATGTTTCCCGCCAGACAGGGGAATCATAAAATACAACTAATTTAGAGAGCTAAGGGATCACAGAGTCATTTTGCCTGTTGGTTAGGAAAGGCCAGACATGAAATTATGCCAGTCCCTGCCCTCCTCTCTCTAGCCTTCCCCAGCCGCACCGCTGGGCTGCAGATGAGCTGGCCCAGAGCACCTGCTGGACAGAGCCCCTCCCCGCTGGCGATGAGGTGTGCAGCCACGGCCGACTGGCAGACTGGTGTGCACTTAGCAAGGCTGAGGGCTTCGTGAGGAGGGGTGATGCTGGAGCCGAGTCCAGGAAGCCAGAGCCCCTGTGCACTACACGGACATCTCAGCTGCAGCCCAGCGAGCCATAACTATGGCCCGGACATCCTTTTGCTCCTTTGGATCCCTTGCAGCAGGTTATCCATCGCTTTAATCTGTCATGGTCCTGTCCTCCAGGCAGACTGAATTCAATAGCTGAAGGGAGTGAGTTGGAAAGGGGTGTTGACAGTATGCAAGTGTGTTTGTGTGTATATGTGTGTGCACGCATGCATGAGTTTGCATGGATGGGGCAAAGATATACAGAAAGACAAAGGGAGAAAGATGGGGTAGATGGAGATGAGGGCAGGAGAAGGGGAACCACAGGCTGGGGGCAGGGAGACTGAAGGGCAACAGTTGCCTTCCCAAGGGCAGGGACATTTGGTCCCTTAGCTATGAGTCTATACCCACCAGAGATGGGCAATGAGATCATGAAGGGACAGAGGTGGGCACAGCCCAGGGGCAGCAAGGGGAGGACTAATGTTACAACAGCAGCAGGATCCTCTGGGCTCTCTGTCTGCTCCCTGACTCTTAGACTGAGAATGTGCTGTGTTGGTGCTCCCCAATAAGCTGGAGAGGGGATGGGTGTAGAGTTGACCCTAGGCATGTGATGGAACCAGCTCTAAACAAGGACTCTATTTGTCTAAAATTATTAGAACAGGGGATACCCTGGCAGTCCAGTGGTGTTAAGACTCTGAGCTTACACTGCAGGGGGCAGGAGTTTGATTCCTGGCCAGAAAACTAAGACCCTGCATGCTGTGTGGCAAAAAA
This sequence comes from Aepyceros melampus, assembly GCA_006408695.1. NCBI lineage: Eukaryota > Metazoa > Chordata > Mammalia > Artiodactyla > Bovidae > Aepyceros > Aepyceros melampus. Next base: position 299,719 of record SJXQ01003596.1, on the reverse strand, counting down.
AAAAAAAAAAGTTATTTTATTAGTACCAGCAAAATGGGTTTATTTGGCAACAGCAAAGAATTGCAGTTCAGAACATGCAACCTTTGGGGAACCACAGGCATGTCTAGATAATAAAGGAGGGCATCTTACTTTTACAGGGAAAGTGGGGGCATGGGAAGTGCTGTTCTAAATGAAAGTTCATTGGTTGGAAGTGGGAGACACACAAAGACAGATATCATGATACCACTTACATGTGGAATCTAAAAACAATGGTACAAATGAATTTATTTACAAAGCAGAAATAGTCTCAGAAAACAGACACAGAGAACAAAGTTAGGGGAAAGAGAAGAGGGCAGGGCAAGGGCGGACAAAAGCTTGGACAGGGTGGTCCTGGCGATAGCGGGTGCCTGCTAGGCAGATTCCAGATATGTGTGCTGCTGTTTTTCTGAAGGACACTTTACATGCAATGAAACTCACTCTGTTTAGTGTAAAGTTCTATGCGTTTTGATGGCCGAATGTCTTTGTGTGAGCACTACCACGGTCAAGGTACGGTGACTGTGGTTACCCCAACTCCCCTGTGCCCCTTCGGTCATCCTCTCCCCTGTTTTCCATCCCTGGCTGCCTCTGATCTGCTTTTTTTTTGTCCTGTAGGTTTGTCATTTCTACAGAGTCTCATAAATGAAATCGTATGGTATATAGCAGAGGGAGTCAATATAATGCGCTCTCACTTAGCATCGTGTGTTTGAGAATCTTCCATGTTGCTTCATATATTAGGAGTTCACTCCTTTTTCCTGCTGGGTTTTCCATTCTATGGAAATACCAGTTTCAATATTCATTCACCAGTTGAAGGACATTTGGGTTGTTTTCAGTTTGGGGCAGTTTCAAATAAAGCTCAATTTCAATAAAGCTTTTTGGCATGCACATGTTTATGTGAATGTTTGACTTTATAGGAAACAGCCAACCTGTGTTCCAGAATGGCTGTACCATCTTGCATTCTTATTGGCAGTGTATGGGAGTTCCAGTTCTCTGAAAGCTCACCAGCATTTAATATTGTCCTTTACATTTTTCTTCCTCCACTCTGATAGGTATATAGTGGTATCTCATTGTGGTTTTAATTTTCATTTGTCTAATGGTTCATGACATAAGTATCTTTTCATCTACTTGTTTGTAATCCCCTTATCTTTTTGGCTCACATATCTTTTTAAAGTATTTTGTACATTTCTGTATTCTTGTTGGGGTATTTTTTTTTTTTTTTTTGAGAGTTCTTGTATATTCTGGATACATCCTTTTTCAGGTATGCAGTTTGCAAGGATTTTCTCCCAGTCTGTGATTCTCCCCACTTTTCCTCGCTCCCTCTCTCACACTCACTTTCTCTTTTAAGTCATAAGACTAAGTACATTTATGAAAACAGAACCAAGACTAAATATATAATTTTAAAAAATCAGAGACCACCAATCTGTTGTCATTCAAAGAAGGTTCCAGAAGACTGCTTCTTCTTAAGATTTGTTGGGAATCTTATCTTGATGGCCTAAGTTTCATAGTTTCTTTTTTTTAAGTTGTAGTAACATACATAATTTTTACCATCTTAGTCTTTGTAAAGTGTGCAGTGCAGTAGCACTGAGTACATTCACAGTACTGTGCAGCCAGTCTCTAGAACCCTTTCCATCTTTCAAAACTGAAATTCTGTGTCCATTAAATGAAGCTCCCCAGTGCCTGTCAACCACCATTCTACTTTCTCTCCTTCTGCATTTGACAGCTCATTAAGTGGAATTGTACACCATTTATCCTTTGCTAACTGACTTATTTCACTTAGCATAAGGCTCCCAAGTTTCATCTATCTTGTAGAATGTAGCAGACTTTCCTTCCTTTTCAAGGCTGAATAATATTCCATGTATGTGCAAAGACCACATTTTATTTATCCTTTTTTCTATACATGGACATGTGCGTTGCTTCCATCTTTTGTCTGTTGTAAATAATGCTACTGTAAAATTGGGTTTAAAGCTGTTTTTTGGGGACCCTGCCTTCAGTTCTTTTGGGTTCTTTTCAGTCTATTGACAGTGCTTTTTGAGGGACAGGAGTTCTTAATTCTGATTTTAAAATTTATCAATTTTTATTTTTTGGTATCTTGTTGCTTGGTTTTTTGATGTTGAGTTGTAGGAGCTGTTTGTATATTTTGAATATCAGCTCCTTATCAGTCATATCATTTGCAAATATTTTCTCCCATCCAGTATGTTGTTTTCATTTTGTTGATAGATTCCTTTGCTGTGCAAAAGCTTTTAAGTTTAATTAGGTCCCATTTGTTTATTTTTATTTTTGTTTCCTTTGCCTTAGGAGACAGATCCAAAACAAGATTGCTACGATTTATATCAGAGTGTTCTGACTGTGCTTTCTTCTAGGAATTTTACGGTTTCTAGCCTTACATTTAGGTCTTTAATCCATTTTGAGTTAATTTTTTATATAATGTGAGGAAATGTTCTAATTTCATTATTTTATATGCCCTGTCCAGTTTTCTCAGCATAATTTATTGGAGAGACTATCTTTTCTCTGTTGTATATTCTCGCCTCCTTTGCTGTAGATTAATGACCATAAGTATGTGGGTTTATTTCAGAGCTCTCTATTTTATTCCATTCATCTATGTGTTTTTGTGCCAGTACCAAATACTGTTTTGATTACTTAACTTTGTAGTATAGTCTGAAGTCAGTAAGCTGATACTTTCAGCTCTGTTTTTCTTTCTCAAGATTGTTTTGACTATTTGGATTTGTGTTTCTGTACAAATTTAAAAATTATTTCTTCTAGTTCTGTGATGAATGCCATTGGTATTTTGATAGGGATTGCACTGAATCTGTAGATTGCCTTGGGTAGCAAGGTCATTTTAACAATATTAATTTTTCCAACCCATGAACACTCTATATTTTTTCATCTGTCTGTGTCTTCATCAGGTTTTCTGAGCATAGGTCTTATACCTCTTTAGGTAGGTTTATTTCTAGGTATTTTATTCCTTTTGATACTATTGTTCTCTTCATTTCTCTGTCTCATAGTTCATTGCGTTAGAAATGTTTTGAGATAGGATTGACAGGACATGTCTTTGGATGTGGAACTTAGAGGAGAAGGAGGAATTAGGGGTGACTGTGAATTTTGGCTCAGGTGACTGGTTGGATCAGGGTGCTGCCTTCCTTGATGGGGTACCCTTAGAGAGAACAACTTGGGGACTTGGAATTTTTGAGTTATGTTTTGGAAGTCCTCTAAGATCATTTGGTAAGGGGAGAGCTAGACATATGTGTCTAAAGTTCAGGGCAGAGATACACATTTTACAAGTCACTGGTACTAGAAACAGACAGGTAAGCTGATGCTTGGAGTGCTGTGTGCCAAATGCAGAGGTAGACGTGTGTGTTCAGTGTGTCAGAGCCCTGTGGCAGGAGTACATGGTGGAGCAGAGAAAGGCCCCAGAGCAGGTCAAGTCAGGGGGTCTTAACAGATGAGTAGGAGTTTGCCGAGAGAGGATCTTGGGAGTGGAATTTAGGGGAAGGATCAGATTGTGCACAGGCTTTGGAACATGAAGTGGAGGGTGTTCAGGAAAATTCAGAGTTTGAAGCAGTCAGAGAGAAGGTGCCTGGATAGGAATGTGGGTGGGGAGTCTGGAAGAAGGGAAGTCCAGTGCCGGAAAGAACTTTACATAGAGAGAGCAACTTGGCCTTTCTTGTGTAGATATCTGGGAAATGAACCACAAACTTTCTGTGTGTGGTGGGCGGAGGGGATCATCCCATCCTCCCTCGGATGTTTGTTTGTGGACCAGGGCCAGGGTGTGAATTAGAGGCCATGAGACAGGAAGCAGGAAGGTCAGTGAGGGGGCGCGTGTTCACTGTGAGATGCTGAGTGTCTGAACTTGGCAATGGCTGGAGGGATGGAGAATCAGGGGTCATGGTGTGACCTTCAGGACGAGCTCCCTCTACTCCTGGTCTCCCCTCCCTTAGTCCCACCAGCAAGGCTGCCCTTCCTGTGACCTGTCGAGTGTGCTTCTCCCCAGGGATCCCTTGATTAGATCAAGCCCCACAATTGAGGTGAGTCTCTGTGCTTCAGCCTCCCCCAGACCTGACATGCAGTTGGTATCAAGACACCTGCCCAGGTTTGGAGGTGAGTGGGGTCCAGACACGTCAGGGGACTGGAATCAGGTCTGAGCCTTCATCCGTCTGCCTAATCAGACCCTGTCTGTCCTGACAGGAATATAGATTCGATGCTCCTTTTTCACTCTGTCTGAAATAGCTCCGTAATAACGGCAGGAGTTAGAGAGGCATTTTTATTGATTAAACAATCGAAGCGATTTGTCTTTACAAAACTGAAAATATAGAGGTGTCTCTTTCTCCCTCTGTATACATTACGCATGCTTATTTATTGGAGGCAACAGTCTCTGCTTGTAATCAAGCTGATGTTTATGATGGCGCTGCTTTATAATGCCAGGCTGAGATGATATAATGGGAATTGGACTGAAAAGAAGCCTAATGTAACAACACTGGCAATCAGGGGTGAGAGGCCCTGGGGGACGCGGCGGGCCGGGAGAGGGTAGCTGGAGGGAGCCAACTGTGCAGCCATTTTGATATGGAAAAAGGATTCTTAGAATGTCACTTATAATTCTGATCATGTAGGGAGAAGAGCCGGGGCTTTGCATGGCTCAAGGTTTGAATCCTCACTTTCTTCCATTTATTGCCTGTGTCACCAGGAAGAAGTTACTTCAAGTCTCTGACACCCAAAAAAGGGATAATGATGTCTACTGAGAAGGCAAATGTAAATTGCCTAGGGCAGGATCAGACATACATAGTTATTATTATCTTGATCGTTCCAGCACGAGGTTCTAGGGACTCCCCTAGTGGTCCAGTGGCTAAGACTGTACGCTCCCAATGAAGGGAGCCTGGGTTTGATTCGTGTTCAGGGAACTAGATCCCACATGCCACAACTTAGAAGTTCACATGCACAACTTCAGAGTTTTCTTGCTGAAACTAAAGATGCTGCATGCTGTAACTGGACCTGGCATAGCCAAAGAAATAAATATTAAAAAAAAAAGGTGTTCTAGGTAGGAATGGGTGTACTAAGGAGCTTGGACTAGGCATTAGTGAAGGGAGCAAGTCAACAGCTCTTCAGGACTGACTCTCAGGCCGTACCCATTCATCCCAGACACTGTTTGCAAGTGTCAGGGAGCAGATTTGGCACCCCTGATTGTCTCTTTGGCACATGGACTCATTTAGGCTGAATGTTTCTAAGGCCCCAAAGACTGAAGCGAAACCTCTGATCTTTCCCCAACTGCCTGAAAGAATGTAGATGTAAGACTTGTTCCAGAACAGGAGCCGTCAGCATAGCCCACTGTAGTCTGAGCTGGAGTGTAGACAGACGGGAACCCAGCACAGTCTGTTGGTTAAAATTCCTCTCTGTGTCCTACAGTCTCTGCCGAACATTTCCCGAACACTGACTCTTCCAAGTCTCAGTGAATTACTTTCCTCCCCTGTAGTCCCAAACCACTACCCCCAACATCCTCTTTTATCTTTATCTATTTATTACTTATTTATTTAACAGGTAGATTTTTTTTTAAAGGTATTTATTTATTTAATTTATTTACTTGATTTCACACGTGGGATCTAGTTCTCCGACCGGGGGTCAAACATGGGTCCCCTGCATTGGGAGTGTGAAGAGTTAGCTATGTGACCACCCAAGAAGCCCTCTCATTTGTTTTAGCTGGAGACAGCATTTGAAGTGAGGGTTTCAGGCATTTTGAAGAGTTTTTCAGTTTTTCTGGGTCCCTCCTAAGTTTATATGTTATTAAACTTTTGTTAGATTTTCTCCTATTAATCTGTCACAAGTCAGTTTAATTCTTAGACCAACCAGGTAAAAGCTAGGAGGGAAGAAAATGTCTTCTCCTGAGGCTGACTGGGCTGTGGCTCAGATGGGCAGGTATCCTAGTGTTATAGTGTCTCAGGCCTGCTGGATTACCTGGCCGGGTACCTGGAAGTCTTCATAGGGAGGGAGCAGGCACAGCAGTCATGTATGGATGTGAGAACTGGACCATAAAGAAGGCTGAGTCCTGAAGAATTGATGCTTTCAAACTGTGGTACTGGAGAAGACTCTTGAGAGTCCCTTGAACAGCAAGGAGATCCAACCAGTCCATCCTAAAGGAAATCAACCCTGAACATTCATTGGAAGGACTGATGCTGAAGCTGAAACTCCAATACTTTGGCCACCTGATGGAAAAAACTGACCCTGATGCTGGGAAAGATTGAGGGCAGGAGGAGAAGGGGACGACAGAGGATGAGATGGTTGGATGGCATCATTGACTCAATGGGCGTGACTTTGAACAAACTCCAGGAGATACTGAAGGACAGGGAAGCCTGGTGTGTTGCATCCATGAAGTCACAAAGAGTCAGACACGACTGGGCAACTGAACAACAGGGCACCAGAAGACTGCCGAGCTGCCTTTTGAATCAAGAGGAGGAGCTCAGCCCTGTGGGACAAGGTTGCCTCTCAGAGCTACTTGCTGCGTTATTGAGATCTTTCTAATTCCAAACTGATAACGGTGTAATTGTTGCAGCCCTGCAGGGCTCATGTGAAAACCTACGTCAGTCTCTGAGGGGATTTGCCAGACTGTATCCGTGTTTTTAATATTATGGGCCTGGATTGTGGGCTGTGGTGGACTCAGGAGGGTGGGCAGTCTGCGGTGAGCCAAACACAGAAGTCCAGAGCTCCTGTCTCTACTGATTGTGTGACTGGACTTGGCCTTCTCTGGAGGATACCAGAGACCTGGAGGGAGGTGAAATAGCTTAAGGTGGGGGTGCTGGGCATGCCTCTGGCCCTCAGCTTTCTCAGCGCCTGGATTTAGGGTCAGTTGGGGCAGAAGCTCCTTGGAGTGTAGTGTTCTTGGTGTTGGAGTATTAGGGTGCGGTGATCACCCTGCCAGTCAACTCCCTTTCTTACTGCCTGGCAACTAATAAACACACACACATCTGGTACTTACTGTGTGTAAGCATAGGGTTTCTGGGAGGTGGAGGCAACAGATATAACATAAAGTCTTTACTGGCTAATCTAGGTTTTCAGAGGACAGGAGAACTACTGTGAACGAGACTTGTTGAGAAACCCTTACAGCAGAAGTGGGGTTTGCAGGAGGATTCAGTTGGGCATGGGGGCCCGGGAGGCATTCTGGGAGGTGAAGTGATGTAAGCTAAGGGCAAAGCATTTGGAATAACGAGTGGAAGAGTTTGATGTCAGGAAATAGTGTAGGACTGTTGTTGTTCAGTTGCTCAGTTGTCTCTGAGTCTTTGCGACCCCATGGACTGCAGCAGCCCAGGCTTCCCTGTCCTTCACTGTCTCCCCGAGTTTGCTCAGACTCACGTCCATTGACTCAGTGATGCCATCTGCTATCTCATCTTCTGTCACCCCCTTCTTCTGCTTTCAGTCTTTCTCAGCATCAGAGTCTTTTCCAATGAGTCAATTCTTCGCATCAGGTGGCCAAAGTATTGGAGTTTCAACATCAGTCCTTCCAATGAATATTCAGGGTTGATTTCCTTTAGGGTTGACTGGTTTGATCTCCTTGCTATTCAAGGGACTCTCAAGAGTCTTCTGCAGAACCCAGTTCGAAAGCTTCAGTTCTTCAGCACTCAGTCTTCCTTATGGTCCAACTCTCACATCCGTACATGACTAAAGGAAAGACCATAGCTTTGGCTGTACGGACCTTTGTTCAGAAAGTGTAGGATAGGGTTCTTGACATTTCAAGTCAGATACTTCTTTGCTGCGGTGGCGATCTGGGCATTGTAGGATCTTTAGCAGTATCCTTGGTCTCTACCCACTGGATACCAACAGCATCCCCTCCAGTCCCTGAGCTGTGACAACCAAACATGCCTCTAGACTCACCAAACATCTGGAAGCAAAGTCACTCCCACTGAGAACCACTGGCTGGCCTAGGGGGTGGTCAGAGATCATGGTGGAAAGGTTGGCCGGGCCAAGTCTGGAAGAGCTGTGGGTTTTATGTTAAGAAAATTGGGACTACAACTCAACAACAAAAAATCAAATTACCTGACTAAGAAATGGGCAGTAGACATTCCTCCAAATATGTACAAAGTGCCAGTAAGCATCTGAAAAGATGCTTGATGTCATTAATCATAGAGAAATGCAAATCAAAGCCACCATGAGATACCACCTCACACTCATTAGGATGGCTGCTGTCAAAAAATAGAAACAACAAGTGTTGGCAGGGATACCAAGTTGGAATCCTTGTGCACTGGTGGTGGGGATATAAAATGGTACAGCCGCCATGGAAAACTGTATGGCAGTTCTTCAAAAAATTAAAAATAGAACTACCATACGATTCAGAAATCCCACTTCTGGGTATATATCCAGAAAGAATTGCAAGCAGGGTCTGAAGAGATATTCTTACGCCCATGTTCACAGCAGCATTGTTCCCAATAGCCACGAGGTGGAAGCAATCCAAATGTCTCTTGATGGATGACTGGATAAACAAAATATGGTATAGAGTATATATGATGGAGTACCATTCAGCCTTAGAAAAGAAGGAAATGTTGTCATATGCTCCAACATAAATGAACCCTGACGACATTAAGCTAAGTGAAATATTGAAGAGTAAGTTTTACTTGTAACTTCCAAGTAAACACTGTAAGTTTATTGAAAAGTAAACATTGTATGATTCCACTTATATAAGGTATACAGTAAAGTTCATAGATACAGCAAGTAGAATAATATTGTCAGGGCCTGGGGAGAGGTGGGGCGAAAGAGAATTCTCTAAGGAGTATAGAGTTTCAGCTTTGCAAGATGAAAAAGAGTTAGGACTTCATTCTGGAAATAAGGAGGCGCCTTCTATTAACAGATGATTCAGAGAAGCTATGGTATCAGCAAACTCTCACAAGGAGCTTTGCAGTAAACTATACATAACTTAAAATTTAGCATTTTCCAGTTTATCCATTTTTAAGTATGCTGTTTAATAGCATTAAGAAAATTCACATTGCTGTGCAGCCGTCACCAGCATCCGTCTCTGGATGGGGGCTGGGGGAGGGGAGGATGGGGAATCAGTATTTCATGAATACAGACTTTCCATTTGGGAAGCTGCTTCTACTTTCTGTAAAGCTATTTCTACTTTCTGTCTCTGTGAATTTGATTACTCTAGCTACTTCATGTAAGTGTAATCATACAGTATTTGTCTATTTGTGTCTAACTTACTTCACTTAGCATAATGTCTTAAGCTCCTTCTGTCTTCATTTTAAACTTAATTTTATTTTAAAATGTTATTTATTTTTTAGCTACCTCATATTGTTTATTTTTTATTTAAGTATAGTTAATTTACATTGTTATGTTAGTTTCTGGTGTACTGCAAAGTGATTCACTTATATATATAATTATATATATTTATACATAAACTTACTCTTTTCAGATTATTTTCTATTATAGTTTGTTATAGGAGATTGAATATATTAATAGTTCAGTGTGCTATACAGTAGGTCCTGGTTGTTTATTTTATATATAATAGTTTGTATCTGCTAAAACCAAACTCAATCTATCTTTCTCCTCTTTCCCCTTTGGCAACAAATAAATTCAGACTTAAATTGAAGAAAGTGGGCAACACCACTAGACCATTCAGGTATGACCTAAATCAAATCCCTTATNAGGGAGGCCTGGCGTGCTGCGATTCATGGGGTCGCAAAGAGTCGGACACGACTGCGCGACTGAACTGAACTGAACTGAAATTTGTTTCCTATGTCTGAGAGTGTTTCTGTTTTGTAAATAAGTTCATTTGTATCATTTTTTAGATTCTACGTACAAGTGATATCATATGTTTGTCTTTGACTAATGCTGCAAATGGCATTATTTCATTCTTTTTTATGGTTTTATTCCTCTGTGTGTGTGTGTGTGTGTGTGTATGGATATTCTTTATCCATTCATCTGTCAATAGACATTCATGTTGCTTTCATGTCTTGGCTATTGTAAATAGTGCTGCTATGAACATTGGGGTATATGTATTTTTTTAAATTATTGTTTTCTCTGGATGTATTCCAGAAGTAGGATTGCTGAATCATATGGTAACTCCATTTTTAGTTTTTTGAGGAACCTCCATACTGTTCTCCATAGTAGCTGTACCAATTTATATTCCCATCAACAGTGTAGAAGGATTCCCTTTTCTCCACACCCGCTCCAGCATTTATTATTTGTAGACTTTATGATGGCCATTCTGACCAGTGTGAAGTGATGCCTCATTGTAGTTTTGATTTGCATTTATCTAATAATTAAAAGTTATGACCAACCTAGATAGCATATTGAAAAACAGAGTACATTACTTTGCCAACAAAGGTCCGTCTAGTCAAGGCTATGGTTTTTCCTGTGGTCATGTATGGATGTGAGAGTTGGACTGTGAAGAAGGCTGAGCACCGAAGAATTGATGCTTTTGAACTGTGGTGTTGGAGAAGACTCTTGAGAGTCCCTTGACTGCAAGGAGATCCAACCAGTCCATTCTGAAGATCAGCCCTGGGATTTCTTTGAAGGGAATGATGCTAAAGCTGAGGCTCCAGTACTTTGGCCACCTCATGTGAAGAGTTGTCTCATTGGAAAAGACTCTGATGCTGGGAGGGATTGGGGGCAGGAGGAGAAAGGGACGACTGAGGATGAGATGGCTGGATGGCATCAGGGACTCGATGGATGTGAGTCTGAGTGAACTCCAGGAGTTGGTGATGGACAGGGAGACCTGGCGTGCTGCGATTCATGGGGTCGCAAAGAGTCGGACACGACTGCGCGACTGAACCGAACTGAACTGACTGAATAATTAACAATGTTGAACATTGTTTCTTGTGCTTATTGGCCAGCTAGATGTCTTCTTTGGAAAATTTTCCGTTTAGGTCTGCCTTTTTTTTGATAGAGTCATTTTGTTGTTGTTGTTGTTGTTATTAAGCTGTATGAACTGTTTGTATATTTTGGAAATTAATCCCTTGTTGGTTGCATTACTTGCAAATATTGTCCCCACACTGTAGGTTGTCTTTTCACTTTGTGTATGTTTCTTTTGCTGTGCAAAACCTTGTAAGGTTATTATGTCCCATTTGTTTATTTTTGCTTTTATTTCTGTTGCCTTGGGAGAATGACCTAAGAAAATATTGGTATGATTTATGTCAGAGAATGTTTTGTCTATGTTCTCTTCCAGAAATTTTATTCAATCATATCTTATATTTAAATCTTTAAGTCATTTTGAGTTTGTTTTTGTATGGTGGGGGGTGTGTGTCCTAAATTCACTGATTTACACGTGGCTGTCCAGCTTTCCCAGCACTACTTGCTGAAGAAACTATCTTTTCTCCATTGTATAGTCTTATCTCCTTTGTGAAAGATTAATTGGCCACAGTTGTGTGGATTTATTTCTGGACTTTGTCTTCTGTTCTGTTGATCCATATATCTGTTTTTGTACCAGGCTGTTTTGTTTACTATAGCCTTGTAGTATTGCCCGAAGTCTGGGAGGGTTATGCCTTCAGCTTTGTTTTTCTTAGATTGCTTTGGCAATTCTGGATCTTTTGTGGTCCCATGTAAATGTTAGGGTTTTTTGTTGTTCCTTTTTAAAGCTAAATAATACATCACTGTAAGTATGTGTGTATGTGTGTGTGTGTGTGCGTGCGCGCACGTGTCTGTGCGTGCACACATCCTCAGTTGCTGAGTCGTGTCTGACTCTTTGTGACCCCATGGACTGTAGTTTCCAGGCTCCTCTGTTCATGGCATTTTCCATACAAGAATACTGGAGTGGGTTGCTATTTTCTCCTCCAGGGGATCCTCCTGACACAGAGATTAAACCTGTGTCTCCTGCATTTTCAGGCAGATTCTTTACTACTCAGCCGCTGGGAAGCCCCCATGTATAGAGATCATATTTTATTTATCCCTTCATCTGTCAGTGACCCTTGGTGATCAGGAACTTTTGCTTGGAGTGGAACTGTCTTCTCTGCCACAGATCATAAAGTCGGATGCAGTGTGGAGCCCAGCTGACTGGTGACATAAAGGCACCAAGTTGAAGACAATAGTTATTAAAACAGCTTGTGTTGGGCCCAAGGATGACCCCTACCTGTTTTATTTCTCCATGGTTCTCAAACTTTACCAGGCACCCATATCACCTGGAGGAGTTTTGTGAAAACAGATTGCTGGGTGCCACTCCCCAGAGTTTCTGATTCAGTAGAGGCTTAAGAATTTGCATTTCTTGATTGAGAAAGACTGCCCTAATTGTAACTCATTGCCCAGACAGGATGTGGGTGTGTAGTGCCTGGCTTCTTCTAGAAGAGGTCAAAATCCTACCTAGGCCACCATCTAAATAGTAAAGATGTTGTAAAGTCCACGTGTCTAGGGTGGACTCCGTACCCTGGCTTTTGGCCCAGGGTAAAATCTCGGGAACTCCGCTTGGCTCAGCCCCAGAAACTTCCTTGGTGCTGACTGCCTGTGTCTCATGCTGCCAGTCAAGCTTGAGGATTAGATGCAGCCGCTGCAGAAGGACAGGGCTCAGAAGGTCTGAAAAATGCACAAAGGCGTTGAGCCTAATACCCTTCGCTTTGGGAGCACTCTGGCTCACAGGGGGACCTCAGAAAACAAAACAGCACCTTCCCTACAGAGACTCCCCCAGGGCCTCTCACTAGCCTCCCCCACATCCAGCCCTGCTCCTCATCCACAATAACAACCATTCTCAGCAGGGCAGAATGTTTGTTTGTTTTAATATATATTTAAAAGGTATTGATGGCCAAAAAGGCTGGAGGGAGGCGCACACAACCTGCTTGGTGGTTGGCATTTCCACATGTAAAGGCTTCTCTCTCCATCACTCCAAGAGACCCAGAGCAGGAAGGGGTCTCAAAGGACATTCTGCCCAAACCCCTGAGGCCTGAGAGGGAGGTAAGGGTTGTCGGGTTGTGGCAAAGGAGGGGCAGAGTCAGCTCTGGACTCTTGCTGTTTCTAACTGATGTCTCCAGCCCATTCAAGGACATAACCTATCTCGAAGGTCAAGGTCTGGGTCTGGGAGGTCTCAGTGCTTTTTCTTTTTTTAAATCCATGAAGCATTAATTCCCATTGGTTTTTTTTCTTCCTTCTCCGCAGTGTTTCAGCCCCTCCCCAGACTGCCATTTACCCCTTCCTCTGCTTCCTTTCAGCTTGGCCCTCCCTGTATCCCGATTTCTCAGTTCATCGTGCCTGGGCAGCACATTTCCTCATAGCCTCAGGCTTTGTCTTCCCCAGATAAATAGAATGAAATCGGCAGACTTCTGCTGTGCTACCCAGAACAAGCCCTTGGCCACGCGTATCAGCCTGGTGGCCTGATGTGGGCGGCTCCAGATGAATCTTTAGTGATGAGTCCTTGCTCCCTGATGCCCAGGTGTCCCTTTCTCCTGGCCTGCCGCCTCCCTCATGCTGTATTTCTAGGCTGCATACAGTGCCTGGCATGTAATTCGCATTTAGTTTGATTGTACACTGAGTCAGGGGAATGCATGAATACAGTTTACTCACTTCCTGATCTGGACTCGGGCCACTTCTTAGGAGCCCCAAGGCTGACGCAAGGGAGGCTCAGTGACTCGTGTCGGTGGGATCTGATGGCCTTTTGGTGGCAACCTCTGCAACAGAGTCTCCTCACCCTAGATCCCACATAGCCTTTGTGGAGTACTTACTGAAGCCAGCAGCATGCTGAGTGATTTAACCATGGTGTTGGTTCTCCCAGCAATCCCTGGGTTTGGTCCCACTATCTCTCTTTTAAAGTGAAAGTGAAAGTGAAGTCGTGTCTGACTGTTTGCGACACCATGGACTGTAGCCTACCAGGCTCCTCCATCTATGGGATTCTTCAGGCAATAGTACTGGAGTGGATTGCCATTCCCTTCTCCAGGGGATCTTCCCGACCCAGGGATTGAACCCGGGTCTCCCGCATTGTAGACAGACACTTTACCGTCTGTAAATGAAGATGTCGCGAAGTTAAAGATGATGTAACGTAATTAATCCTCAGCTCCCTCCCTTCCCTGGATTTCTACAGGCTGACCCTAACTAAAGGCCAAGAGACACAGTTGTGATGGATGTTGTTCAGTGGTTAACTCACAGGAGATCTGCCTTCTTAACCTGCTTCCTTCTTGACTGGAGGGGTGAAACTGAGGCCAGCACCATACTGGGAGATCAGCCTCATCTGTCTCTCTTCCTCCTAAGCCTGCAGCTGAACTTTGGCTCTGGCAGATGGTCCTGAGTCTGGCAGTGCCACTGGTCAGTAGGGGAGCTACTGTTTTGGGAGGCACCATCTATCCACAGTTACTTTCTCTGTATATAACTTGATCACCTTCTCTCACCCTACCTCTTGTTATCTGCTCATTGTAGCCATAGTGCTAATCATGTCAGGAGTTTAACTTACAAGTGTGTTGGTGGGGTTCCCCATGGATGCGCTCAGTGTGTGCCCTGGCCCCCTCTGCCTCCTTCCCTCTCTTTCCTCTTTTCTCCTCCTTCTTCTTGAAGGTTCGGCTGCTCAGGACCATCACAACAGCTTTCTTCTCTCCCTGTCTTTGTCCCAGGTGGCTCTGGTATTCCTTTGCCTCTGGATTGATGCTCATAACCATTTTGAGTGTAAGTCAATCGCTGTTGCTTCCATTGTGATAAGTTGCAGACTGTCTGTTGCAAGCCTGCTCTGTCAGCATCCCCACCTCCCCTCTGTATTCGCATCGGCCCGGGAGCTCTTGTTTCCATCAAATGAGTCAGGGGAGAGATCTTGGAAGAGTAATTAATTTGAGCAGATGTGTGTCAGTGTCCTAGGAAATAAAAGATGTCAGTACAAACCACCTGTGCGTGCTGTGGCCACAAAGCTGCAGAACGCAGGTGGGCCTCTCCTTAGGAAAACCTCCAGGTCCAGGCTATTTGCATTTCAAAAGTCACTTGACAGAAGGATTTGCTGCTAGATCCCTTAAAACTGGAGCTCCTTTGGTTTATTTAAGTCATTTACAGGCCATTAAGTACTTGACAGAAGGACTTTAGGGACGGGAAAACTTTATGTTCAAGTTTAAGAACCAGTACCAATTACAGATGGCTCAGAAATGAAGATTAAGCATCCCAGAAATTGTATGTAAAGCCAGTGGGGAAGTGCAGGCTGACTCATCAAAAACGACCCCACACACCCCTTCAGAGATGCTTGCCAGGGACCGTATAGAAAAGTACCTGTTTTTCTGTAGTGATGAGCCCTGACATAGGAACTATGATTTCTGCACTGTTTTCCTGATTGATCCCTGTTCTGCTCAGCCCGGTGTTCCCTTAGGCTGGGTGGAGATTGCCTAACTGAAAATCAGAGTCCCAGTCAATGGCCTTTTAAGGTTTTTTATTGTCTGATGTTTCTCTAGTAGACTCCCTTTCACTCCCCAGGACTCCTGTTTCTTCCCTTCTCTGACTTCAGTTCTCCACCTCACCTCCCAAACCGCACTCTGAGCTCTGCATCTCACTTCAGACTTCACGGAAGTGACAGAGGAGAAGGAGATGGAGGCATCTGTGTGGGGCCGCCTCATCTCCGTCCAGCCCCCAGGTCTGTGAGCCTATCGCAGCCGAGCTTGGCGTCGTCCCTCCTGAAACTCCGAGGCACAGTCCTTCCACCTGTGCTCCAGCTCAGCCTCTCACCTTCTCAAGGACCTCACTTGGGATCTTTCCCAGCAGTGTCCAACCTTCTCTCTTATCTGTCATCTGTGACAAAGCCACAAGCTGCCTGCAACTGTACCTGCTCTTTCAGCTCCTGCTCCATCTCTGCTCTTCTTCACGGCAAAACAGCTCAGAAGAATTGTCGGTGCACGCCGCCTCCACTTCTCCAACTCCTCATCACCCTTCTGCCCACTTCAACCTGCCATCCGTCCCCACCAGGCCACTTTACAACTCGGGCAGGTTACTGGTAGCTTCCGTATAGCCTCCTCCTGCCCTGCTGATGCTTTACTGTCTTTATCTTGGCTTCTCAACAGGATTCCACACCCTCTCCTGCTCAAGACATTTTTTCTGGGCTCCCGACGCTGGGCTCCTCTGCCCCTACTCCCTCCCTTTCTGTTTGTTCCTCCTTTTCTCTTGTCTAAATAGCGAATGTCCTGACTCTTGGTCCTCAGCTTGCATCTCCATCTACACACCCTTGCTAGGTGTTACCAAGCTTAAGTGCTGTCTCTGTAGTGATAACTTCCAGATTCCTCTCTTGGGTCTGGTCTTGGGATTCTGTCTCCTTGAATTTTTCATTTGAATGTGCTACAGATACCCCAAACATGTGAAAGGGAGCTAGACTCTTTATTTCACTTATCTATGGCTGTCTTCATTGTTGTGTCTGGGCTTCTCCTCGCAGTGGCTTCTCCTGTTGCAGAGCATGGGCTCTTGGCTCACAGGCTCAGTTACTTACAGCTCACGGGCTCTAGAGTGCAGGCGCTATGATTGCGGCCCACCGGCTTAGTTGTCCCGTGGCATGTGGGACCTTCCTGGACCAGGGATCAAATCCGTGTTCCTTGCATTCTTTACCACTGGACCACCAGAGAAGTCCCCAGAAACCAACCTCTTGATGTCTCTTCTCCTGTCTTTTTCTCCCTAAATCTCCCATTTCAGGAAATGGCAGCCACGTCCACCAATTTGCAAGGCCAGAGACATGGGAGTCCTCCCTGTTTCTTTCCCTTACCCTCTCCACCTCACTTCCCACCAGATCCTTCCAGTTAACCTCCAACGTGTATCTCCAGTGTACACTCTTCTCTCTGTCTGCCCTGCCCACCCTCCCATCCATGCCACCATCATGTTCTTCCTGACCTAGGACCATCGCCTCCTAATTGGTCTCTTTACTGCTATTCTTGATCCCTATTCTTCACACAGCACAGCATTTCAAAACATAAATTGTTTCGTGTTATTCCTCTGCTTAGACCCTACAGTGGTTATTCATTATCCTTAGAATAAGGACACTCCTTGCTGTGTCTTATAAGGCTCTGTGTGATCCAGCCCAGCCATCTAATTCCCCAGCTTCATCTTGCTTCCTCTCCTTGACTGGCTGCCCTCCTAACATCTGTTTCCTCCCATCTTCCATTGTGATAGAACCCCACTTTTGTTCAGAAAAGTGGTTTTTCATGAAAAAGGTGGTGACATTTTCGGGAAAGGTGAGTCCTTCTCTCTTCCACAGGAGATGACCATGATTTGTTAATCCAAGCTAACCGTGGTAATGCCATGACTCTATGTCCAGTGATTGGCTAAGGGCGGGTATGTGATTGGTTCTGCAACATGGGACCTAAGAACGTCTCCTGGCGACTTCTAGCAAAGATGCACTGCCCTCCTGGGAGAATTAGACATGAGGGGGAGATGCCTCCAATCCCCGCTTCCCACTTTTCCGGTGTTGGTGGATGAGGATGCGGTGCCTGGGTGCCATGATGGTAGACACAGCCACACACTGAAGATGGTAGGTGGTGGGGGGAGCAGGTCCTGATAGACTTGGGTGAGCGGCTGGATCTACCCTGTAATTGACAGCATCTCCTTCAGGTGATAATATATATCTTAATGGTTCCAGTTCCCCTGAAGAACGTTTTCCGTTGCTTGCAACTGAATGCATCCTAACTGAAACCCTTTCTCTTACTCCACCCTCGCTGGCCTTTCAACCTGTGGACGTGCGGAGCTCTTTTCTGCCCCAGGAGTTTTGCATATTCTGTTCCCTCTGGAGCATCTCTACCTGCTGTTCACATGGCCGATATTGTGCATCCTTAAGGCTCAGATGGCTCTCACATAAAGGTTTTCTTGCATCTATTATTTCCTTGTGTCTACTTCTTATTAGTTCCATTCATAGCCCTTAGCCCCGTTTGAAATAATTTCTGACATTCACTTTTTCCTTCCTTTCTATTAACTCCATAAGGGCAGAGATTGTATATCTTGTTCACTACTGTGGCCCAATTGTCTGCGCATCACAGAATACAATGCATTACAGGGAGAGGGGGCTCACTTCCTGTTTGCGGACTGATTGCATGAATGGAGGACCAGTCTGATCATGCTCTTCCTTCCGTTATTCTCTTCTACTTGGTGACACTTACACCTTGTGCTCCAGCCATTCTGACCCATGAATGGTATTATATAAACTATATATCTGTAATATAGTTTATAATGGTATTATTATAAACTATAATACCTATTATGGTATTATAGTTTCTTGAACATTGCTTCATCTCCCTGACCTCTGGACTTTTGCATGTGCGGCTCCGTCTGCCTGGAAGAGCTCTTTCTTTTCACCGGGCACCTCCCGTGCTTCCTTAGGTCTTGGCTGGGCTGCCGCATGTCCTGGACCTCCCCTCCCTGGATCATGTACCCTTAGGTCCCCGTTCACCCACCACCGCACTGACCAGTCTGTACTGTAGGTCCCCCTTGTCTGACTCCCTTAGACTCTGAGCTCCTTGCGAGAATGGCTTCTTTATCACATTTTAAATCCTTGTATCCCTAATGCTCACAGAAAGTGAATAAAAAATTCCCACTCTGACGATGGCTTCTCTTGTCGGGCTCTCAGGAGGACTCAGGGACGGGGCGAGCATGCCGGCACAGCACCTCTCCCAGGTCCTGCCTCCCCGGGAGCTCGAGACCTTCCTGTTCCCCTTCCTTACTCTTCCGCTTTTTGGCTGCTCTTCCCAACAGGTGTTGACCTGCCCCTGCTCCCTGCCTGAGCCCAGGCTCTTCAGCTGAGCCCAGCAGTGGGCTGCGAAGTCTCACTGTACCATAAAGGCGATTTCTGTAGCTGCTTCTTTTTAAACAACAAAAAT
Organism: Aepyceros melampus; assembly: GCA_006408695.1. Classification (NCBI taxonomy): domain Eukaryota; kingdom Metazoa; phylum Chordata; class Mammalia; order Artiodactyla; family Bovidae; genus Aepyceros; species Aepyceros melampus. The sequence continues at coordinate 281,003 of SJXQ01003596.1, read as the reverse complement.
AAAATTGCCTCTCCGTCTTACTTGGCTGCCTGAGCCGAGCGCCTTGCCAGCGTGTTTACATTAAGGCATCTGCGGGGGTCCTCCAGGCTGTGGGCTGCGTGTGTTTTGCCTGTTTAGTGCGGCTCCCACTCTGTCTAATTTCCTAATACAGCTCAGCTTTCTAATTTTTTCTCCGAGGCTGTGGACGGGAAAGGGAAATTGAGACTCCAGATGAGCCCTTCTTCAGACTCTGAGATCCCCCCAAAGTCAGCCTCCAGCCCAATTAGAAACCTGCCTGGCTTTTTAGGAGCCAGAGTGCCTGCCGACGGAAGATTCCTGTTCCGAGCCCTAATTGCCGCTTGATGGAATGAATAAAGACATTGTGTTTTCTACATTTTACTTACAGAGCTGCTGATGCGGTGAATGTTGGATGAAGCATCTCTTTCTCAGAGAGATTAAAAACCGAGTGCCTCAGCGACAGATCGGAGCCGCTGTCTTAGCGACAGGCTTTCCCCTCGGCCTTGAGAGCCCCTGTTTGAGCAAGTCTGGGGAGTCAGGGAGAGCAGGTCCCTCTGGGGACCCTTCCTGTGCTGTCCGCTCCTCTGAACTCAAGGTGGAAGCCGCCAGGACCATCTAGTCTGGCTGAGTAACAACGAGAGAAGTACTTTTTGAGTGGTGGTTTTTCCAGACAGTCTCTCATTTCCTTCCCCACAGTGACCTCACGCCTATGGTTTCCTTTGTGCAGACGCGGAAACTGGGGCTAAAAGACTTAGGTGGCATCTTGCCCAGGTCTCACACAGGTAGCAGGGAGCAGAGCAGTGGTCTGGATTCCGGGTCCTGGTGCTGAAGTGGTCTTTCCCCCTTGGCCTGGGATGCTTTCCTGCTGGGTCCAGTTAACCCAACCCCCGAGAAGCTGCCTGTTCTTTTCCTTGACAGTGAATGGCAGGGAGAGTGTAGCAGGTAACTGCTGCTGCATAACAAACTCCCCCCCAACTTAGTGGCTTAACAAACTTTTCTGTTTTTCTTGGCTCCATGTTAGCTATAAGGTTCCTAGAGTCTGGGACTAGAAGGTCTGGAATGGCCTGTGTCGATATCAGCTGTGGTGAGACCCAGATGGTCTTATTTTCCAGGAGGCTAGCCCCAGCCTGGCCTCTTCTTTCATGTATTTCGAATGTAGCTGTAACCATACATATAGATGTAGGTTCATCTTTGGAAGTAACAATGCCGGATTGAACCTCGTTTATCTTTACTTGCTCCTGTGGTAGTGCAAAGTTGCTGGCAGCAGAAGAGGGAAGCCCTAAGCTACAAGCACTTTCGGAGCCTCTGTTCGTTCATGTCTTCTAGCGTCCAGTCGGACAAGGAAGCCGCGTGTCCAAGTCCAAATTCAAGGAGTGAAGAGTAGACTCTGCCTTTTGATGGGAGAGGCTGGGAAGCCCCATTAGAGCGGGCCTCATCCTGAGATGGAAAGCTTTTGCCGTCATTTTGCTCTCCCACAAAGGGTCATGTTCCTCAAAAGGCCGTTTCATGATTCCTGCTCCGGTCCTTAGGGGCTGGAGAGGGGACTGTTGATCCTCTGCATCTGGACAGGATGTCACTGTGGCTGTTTCCAGACAGATGTTTCATTTTTTGTTGCTATATTGTTTTTAACATGCAGAGAATAAGAAAACAAAACCTCCCTTTGGTAGTTTATCCACGTTCTCATAACCGGCCATTATCTTTTGTTATCTTTATATCTTTGGACCAGATGCTTCAGCTTGCCTGGGAGCGCGTATCTGGACGTGTTGGTAGGGACCATCCTGCCTCTATGGCTCATAGTTGCAGGATGGAGGAGGCGGCAGCTCTGTGTCCCTGCCTCATCCCTTCTCTAGGGCTCTCAGCATGCTCTGCTTTCTCCATCTGAACTTTCCATGGATTTCCCCCCATGATCTGGGAAATGCAGACCAGAGGATTTTAGGCTCTTTGAAGGAGGGAGAGGTTCAGAGGAATCCATTCTGTGATTGAGTCTCTTATATACCCTGACAGCTTTATCTCAGATTCTGTTTTCCCAGCCCCCCAGGCTCTTTCCTGTGCTTCCAAGGCCATGATGACCTGTTTTCTGGGTAGAAACTGCTTTAATCAGAGGTTTGTGGGAACCAGTTTCAAGGTAGCCTGCCTCAGGTATTATTAGGCCCTCTGGTCTCAATTCAAGGTTTCCCTATAACCTTCCAACAGGGAAAGAACAAGGCTGCAGGAGGTGTAAACACCATGGGCTTTTCCCCAGCTCAGCCTTTCGGATGAATCCCTCTGGGAATTTTGTACCTAGCTGGGCCCCAAGGCCTGGGACCCAAATGTGAAAGGCCTCTGGTGCCACTTGCAGCCAAGACTGGTTACAATTATTGGCTGATTTTGGTCTCATTCTTTTGTGCAGTGGCTTGAATACCCACCACAGGGCCTGGCACAGGAGGAAAGCTCCAGAAAGGAGCTCACCCCTAGACCACGATGTCGGCGACTGAAGCCCTGTGGCAGAAAGTTCCAGAGGGATGGTGCTGGTGGCGCTGGTTTAAGTGGAAATGAGCTGGTTGCTCCGTGGTCATGGTGGGAAGGGGAGAAGGGGGAGGTGAGACCCCAGCGTGGGGTCTGAAGGCTACACCACTGAAGACAGCCTCGTCTGCCTCTGGAAGAAGGGAGTGCCCAGCGCCACCGCCCCCCCACAATGGCTAGCGGGCTTCTCAGCGCAGCTGGCTCCTTGTGCATTGTCAGCCTTTGTGTGTCCCGTTTGAGCCAGAGAGCTAAAGGTTCTATGAGGGTGGCTTTTCCTCTTAAAAAAAAAAAAAACACCCTTTTCCTGCAAATTAAACAAATGTCACATCAGCTTTGGTTGCCTGAATGGCAGCCTTCCAGAAGCAGTGCCTCAGGCTAAGCTGGAGGAGCTGGGTTTCTAGTCTCACGGGCTCCCAGGGAGGCCCTGTCTGTTCTTTGACGAAAGGGCTAGGGAGAGATGTCGGTCTTCATTCTGCTTCTCCTGTCGGGGCTGCAGGAGACCCCTTTTGGGAGCCCAGGGACCCCCTCCCACGAGGATGATCAGTGGTTCCAGCAGCCCGCCCACCCCTCACTATTACAGGCCACATTTAGTGTATGTACAGAAAGTGAACTGGGAAGCGAAAGATGACGGCGTTTCTCACTTTCTCAAAGAAGTCGGGGACCCTAAAACCGACTGAGGACTCAGGAGAACTAGTGTAGCTCCTTTACCGTGGACAAGAAGAACTTTGGGCCCAGACAGGGCAAGGGACTTGATTCAAGTCACACAGCATATTAGTGGCTTTTGGTTTATTTTATTTATTATTTTTTTAAGTATCTGCTTATTTTTGTCTGTGGGTCTTAGTTTCAGCATGTGGGCTCTTCGTTGCAGTGTGTGGACTTAGTTCTCTCAGGACATGTGGGATCTTAGTTCCTAGACCAGGGATCGAACCTGCATCTGTGCATTGGAAGGCAGATTCTTATCCACTGGACCACGGGGAAGTCCCTGGCTTTGGGTGCAAAGGTCAAATCCTCATGTTTAAGGGGAGGGAGCCAATACTGAGGATGGGAAGCCTTTTTTCATTTCCTGGGATTTGCAAGCAGCTTGTCTCTTAATTGATTATATGTGGTGGGGTATTTTATTTCTTTTTTTTTTTTGGTTTGTTTTTTTGTATTTTTTTCGTAGCTGCTGGAATCACTCCCAGAAGTAAAGGGGCTGAGATGAGCAAAATAAATAAGGAATAAACAGGCTCAACATGTGGGGGAAGTGAAAGTAAAAAAGCAACTGTGAGTTTGGGGTAAAACTGACTCAGAACTGAATGGGAGCAACTCTGAAACCAAAGTTAATGAGATGGAAAAGAGCAGCAAACATGGTAAACAGCCGGAGCTTGTTTCTGTGTTTTGTTTTTCCTGAAACAATGGAGCTCCAGGCTTGCCAGTATCTTTAAGTGAGGAGCCTGGGCTGGGCTTGGCATGTCCCCTAACTCTGGCAGGCGTGAAGGACTGAAAGGGAACTCTCGCCTTCTGGGCCCTTGATCCTGGCCTTTGATTTTGCCGGGATCTGCTCACCAGCTCAGTCACCAGTCAGGTACCCTGGAGCCGTCCTCTGTCCGCTCTCATCCTTCCCTTTCATCTTAAGGCTCCTTAAATTTCCAGCTTGCTCCACTTATGGTATTGATCGGGAGCCCCTGGGGACCAGCTGCACGCGGATGGGCCCCTCCTGTTCCTTTGTTACCTTTGACAAGCCCTGGACCTCCCATGTCTCTTTTCTCTGAAATGATGAGAATGCTGACAACATTCTTTTGCTATTCTCAACCAATGAGAATTTTTGCTTCCTAGGGCCAGTCTCCATTTAGTGGATAAAATAGAACCCAATAGGAATTGATTACCACCCAACAGGCTCCTCACAGGCCCGGCAGCCCTGTCCAAGAACAGCTCTGTCATTTCAGGGAATGGATAGATGGTCCTGCTGGTAGCTGCCTAAAGAGGGAGCAGGGAGCTAGCTTGGCATCTTCTAGACTTTCTCTCAGGCTGGTGTCATCACAGCCCTTGGTGGGGCAGGTGTTGGTAGCCCATTTTGTGGATGAGAAAATAAAGGCCCAGAGATGTGAAGAGCATGCTTGCATCATGGCAGAAGTAGGCTTGAACACAGAACTGTCTGAACCCAAGGCCCATTGTCCCTGTTGAGAACCGGGTTAGGTGTGAAGAGTTCTATCTTGGTTTTCATAAGTACCTTGTTAATGCTAAAAAATACGAGTAGCTGGGGGCTTCCCTGGTGGTCCAGTGGTTAAGACTTAAGCTTCCAGTGCAGGGCATGCAGGTTTGATCCCTGGGAGCCGAGATTCCACATGCCTGACAGCCAAAAAAACAAAACATGAAACAGAAGCAATATTGTATCAAACTTAATAAAGACTTTAAAAAGGGTCCACATCAAGAAAAAATCTTTAAAAACGATAGAATAATATTAGTATCCTGTTTGGTGTTCACTGTGTTCAGTGGCAGCTCTTTTGGCAGAGGTCGGAAGGCAGGGAGAAGGGGGACAAGGGCTGAGGAGTGCTTTCGATGGGGAATCACCAGAGCTAAGGCCACAGATGGGCGGACTGTGTCTTGCTGGCAGACGGGCTCTGTTTATCCAGAGATGCTCTTGCTCTGGGGCTTCCCAGGTGGCTCAGCTGTAAAGAACCCACCTGCCAATGCAGGAGACGAAAAAGACGTGGGTTCGATTCCTGGGTTGGGAAGATCTGAAGTAGGAGATGGCAACCCACTCTAGTATTCTTGCCTGGAGAATCCCCATGGACAGGGGAGCCTGGCAGGGCTACAGTCCTTGGACCTGCAAAGAGTTGGACGAAACTGAGCGACTGAACACGACTCAGACAGTGGGGGCACTGTTCAGGAAGAGCTGTCTGTCCTCCTGAGGTGGGTTTCAGAGTGGGGCTGGGTTAAGCCCAGGCTGGTTTACACCCTGGTCTGGCAGGAGAGGCGCATTGTCCTCACCAGGCAGAGAGGCCTGTAACCTGCAGACAAGTGAGGATGCAGGAGGATTTCAAAGGGAAACAACTAATGCATGGGGAGGGGTGGTCATAAGCAAAAAGAACTCCCATCCAAGGAAGGGGCGCCAGACCCTGTGAACCCTAAATCTGAGCTGAAGAGAGCATGTCAGGATGTGGAGGAGCGGTTCTGAGGGTTGCACCTAGTGGCCCCAATTCTGTCTCATTGTCAGAATCAGCCAGGGAGCTTTAATGAGAAAAAATAATAGTTATGGTCAATCCCTGGCGGTGGTTTAGTTGTTAAGTCGTGTCCGACTTTTTGCAGTCTCATGGACTGTAGCCCACCAGGCTCCTCTGTCTATGGGATTCTCCAGGCAAGAATACTGGAGTGGGTCGCCATTTCCTTCTCCAGGGGATCTTCCCGACCCAGGGATCGAACCTGTGTCTCCTGCGTTGCAGGCGGTCTCCTGCATTACAGGTGGATTCTTTACTGACTGAGACACCAGGGAAGCCAGTCCCTACCCCTAGACTTTATTGGGATGGCTAGTGATACTGATGACCAACCAAGGGCGGGGGTACCTGGGTTAGATGAGTGTGTTATTCAACATCAAAATAAATACTTGAGGGAGACAAGAATCAACACTCCGGCAACAAACCTTTGAGAACTTAACGCCTGCCGGGCACTTCTGTGGCTTATATCGAGGCAGATGGGGTCCCCCATCCTCTAGGAGTACACAGAATAGGTGATAAAATCTCTCCAAGCCTCACTTTCCTCATAAGTTCAATGGGACAAATACTGCTTTGAGCACAGAGTCTCCCTGAACTTTATGTGAAAGAGCAACGTGGAAACCAAGTTCCTAGCTTAGCATCTGGGCCATGGTAGTTTCCCCAGAGCTGTCTGCTGACCACGGTTCCTGATGCAGGACTTCTCTTTCAGTTCAAGAGCCATGTGAACTGAGGGTCTATACTGTGTCAGGGATGGTCCAGGCTTTGGAGGATGTTGTTGTTGTTTTGGCCATGCTGTGGCACGTGAGATTTTAAGTTCACCCAGCAGGGATCTAACCCATGCCCCGTACAATGGAAGCTTAGAGTCTTAACCACTAGACTGCCAGGGAAGTCCCCAGGCTTTGGAGGATGTTGGAGTGAGGGGAACCTCATTGCAGTCCTCAGTAGCTTACAGTGTGATGGGGAGACAGCTGCATTAAACCCCCAGCACTTCAGCATGTAGAATGCAAGCCCAGGCTGAGCATAGATATTTCGTGCCCTGCTTTCTGTGGGTCTGGGGCCAGAGGGTGAAAGGTCCATGGAAGCTGCTTAGAGAGAATTCCAAAGGAAGTACTGGATTTTGCAGGATGAATAAGGTTCTCTAGGTGGGCAAGGTGCTTGCAGGCAGCCGGGACTGGATGTGCAAACATATGGAAGGCTTGACAGAGGTGTGTTGGTGGCAGGGGCCTGGCGGGTGGGGTCTCTAGACCGTGCCTTCCAAGGTCTCTTTTTGTTGTTGGTAGTCGCTAAGTTGTGTCTGGACTCTTGCAACCCCATGGATGGTAGCCAGCCAGGCACTTCTGTCCATGGGATTCCCCAGGCAAGAATCCTGGAGGGAGTTACCATTGCTTCCTCCAGGTGATCGTCCCCACCCAGGGATCGAACCCACGTCTCCTGAATTGCAGGCAGATTCTTTGCTGCTGAGCCACCGGGAAAGCCCTCCGAGGTCTCTAGGCCCTTCATTCTTGTCCTCTGTTTCTGTCTCTCCTCCCTCTTTTCTTCCCCGGAATGGCACGTACCAGGTGCAGACACTTGAAAAAGTTCATCTGCTTGATGTTTGATTTATCATTCAAACCTTCAGTAACTGGTTTCTAGTCTCATAAAATATTAAATACATCCATATATCGGATATCACATTTTGATATGTTTTCACGCCTCATTTGCCACCAAAGTCAAGGACAAACTCACATTTTTCATGGCATGGGGCCCAGATTTGTCCGAGTACAGTGTTTTATTATATCCCCTCACCCCAGCCCTCCACGCAGACCTGAATTTCTCAGGGTCTTGCTTGAGCGTCCCCACCGACAGCCCACTTGGCACTGACCGTGGCACGCCGGGGGCAGAAAGGCAGCATATATCATCCCCGAGGAGGGTTATTTGCATAGCATTGTAAACATCTGTGGAAGGGCAAGGTCTCTGCCAGGCATTCCAGATCCCTCGTCGGACCGCAGCCAGGCCAGTGGCAGCGCCTGAGGGGGAGAGGCTGTGAGTACGTTCGTTCTTTCCATCTGTTCTGGTTCCCATGCATTCATCTGACATTTCATGAGCATCTATTAAATGACAGGCACTGAATTAGGCTCTGGGTACGTTAAGATGGTCAGTCAGACAGAGAAGGAGAAATATCATATGACATCCCTTATAGGTGGAATCTAAAAAGAAATGATACAAATGAACTTACTTACACAATAGGAAGAGGCTCACAGACTTAGAAAATGAACTCGTGATTGCCAGGGGGAAGGGATAGTTAAGGATTTGGGGAAGGTCAGGTACATACTGTTTAAAATGGGTGGCCAACAACAACCTATTGTATAGCACATGGAACTCTGTTCAGTGTTATGCGCCAGCCTGGATGGGAGGGGAGTGTGGGAGAGAATAGATACACGTGTGATGTATTGCTGAGTCTCTTCACCGTTCACTTGAAACTATCACAACACTGTTAATTGGCTATACCCCAAATACAAAATGTTTTGGGTGTTAAAAATTAAAAAGGTAGTAAACTGTTGCCTCGCCGTCAGAGGGGAAAGTATAGATGGCGTTCAGGGCAGCGAGTGCTACAGGTACCCAGGGAGAAGCATGTCAGAGGAGCTGTGAGCGTGGAGAGGAAGGCATGCAGTTCTCCCCTGGGGGGTGGGGAGAGGATGGGACAGCAAGAAAGACTCCATAGCAGGAGAGATCTTTGCATTTAGTTTTTGGCTGAGAATAAGTGTGCAGAAGGCAGAGGACAGGCAAGGACTTCCTGAGATGTGCCTTGGAGAAGCTGGGAGCTCCTCAGTGTGGCTGGGACCATAGGGTTTGGGGAGGAGCTTGATAGGCTTGAATGTACACAGGAGGGAAGGGTGGGCCATGGAGGCCCTTTGAAGCCATGAGGATAAAGGGATTTGGTTGTATCTCAGAGACTGTGCAGGTCCACTGAAGCGTTTTAATGGAGGGAATGCCGTGACCAGATGTGAATTGGGGATGGTTTGGAGCAGGACAAGAGGAGGGTCAGGGAAGCCCATTAGTCAGCTGCTTCTGTAACCCACGGGAGAATGAGGAGGGCTGGATCCAAGGGGAGGGGAGGAGGACACGGCTCAGGAGACATTTAGGACTTGAACTTGATGGTGTAACTGATACAGCATTAGTGGCACTAAGGCTGGGTCCCCCTAAATGTAGGCTTTGAGAACAGTATTTATATTGTAAGAGGTTTGTTTGGGGCGTGATCATGGAAAACTCCAGTGGCAAAGTGAGACAGGGAAGGAAAGGAAGCCGGTGCAAGGAGCTTAAAGGACAAGTGAGTGCTGTGGACACATGGGGCTCAGACCTGCTGGGGGGCTTACAGAGACAGCAGGGTGCCCCTTCTGATGTGCCAGGGAGTTGGGGTATAATCATCCAGATGCCATGTGTCTTTGGCTAAGGGTTGCCCCTGTGCCTAATGACCCAGCACTGGTCTGCAGGAGAAAGCCATCAGCCCAAAGTCATAGGTGCCTGCCATACAGGGATGATGCTTGCCAAGGGGATTCAGGCCAGGCACAGTTAGCATCTATACTGTTGGTACAAGAGAGGGGAAAGTCAAGGATAACAACTGGTTAGGTGGTGATGCCATTCAGAAAGAGAGAATGTGGGAGGAGTGGTCATTAGGGGGAGAAAGGGAGATGACTAATTCTACTTTGGACATATTGAGTTGGGGGTGCCACAGAGAAACATCCAACAAGCAACTGAATGATGGGATCTAAAATTCAGGAGAGAGGAGTGGGCTCAAGACACAGAATCTGGCCCCATTTGGGTAGAGATGGAGTCTAAGTCATGTACTAAGATTAAGTCACTTGAAGTCAGTTAATCTGAGTGCATGGAGCCTAAGCCATGTGCTTAGGCATGCTGGGGCTAAGAGGGACTTCCCTGGTGGCCCAGATGTTAAAGAATCTGCCTGCACTGCAGGAGACCAGGGTTCTATCTCTGGGTCAGGAAGATCCTCTGGAGAAGGGAATGGCAACCACTCCAGTATTCTTGCCTGGAAAATCCCATGGAAGGAGGAGCCTGGCAGGCTACAGTCCATGGGGTCACAAAAAGTCAGACACAACTGAGTGACTAACACATAGACATACCCATAAAGGTTGAGAAGAACAGATGAGTATATGAGCAAACTAAGGAAGAAAGCTCAGAAGTGAAGCAAGGAGTAACCAGAGGTAGAAGAACAGACAAAAGCAATTGAGACCACAGAATCCCAGGGAGGAAGACGTTGGAGATGACAGACATGCCAAGAGGTTCAGGAAGGTGAGGACGGGACAGTGTTGGGTAGGTAATGAGGAGGTTGTGGGTATTTGAGAAGCGTTTTCAGTTGAGTGGTGGGAACAGAAGATACAGAGCAGAGGCAGCTGTATTAGGTTTATGTTCAAGGAAGAGTCAGGGTCAATGTGACATTTGGGAGTGTATTCTGGAACTAGTGTGCAAGATTGGAGACAGGAGAGACTGTAAAGGAGCTGCTGGGAGGGTCCTGGTCTGGGACATAGCAGTGGGCATAGAAAGGAAGAGACAGATGGGCCGCGGCAGCCTGCAAAGAAGGCTTGATAAAGCTCAAGATCGCCAGGCTTGGGGACACATCTGCAGTGGCTCTCAGGGCCACCCCTCCGGTCGCACTCCACCAGGAGTCTGCAGAGTCGGCTGTATCAAGAGCGTGTCTGTGTTCCAGGGTGGGGTGCTGTTGTCACTGATGTACGTGGTCTCTGCCATCCCCCTTCTGAGAGGGTGACCTTGGCCATGCTCCTGATCCTTCTGAGACTTCTTTCTGTGTATAGAGGCAGAGGTGATGGCCACCATGCCCGCGTCCTGAGTTGTGAGGCTCCAACAGCTGGTGGTTTCAGAGCCTTGCATAGGGTGTGCCGACTTGTCTGGGCTTTTCACTATGCTCAGAACCACCATCAGTGCCTGTGTCTTTGGTGGGCCCGGGACGGTGCCCCCTGGAGCTGGCCTCGCTTCTCTGCTCGCTGGACTTTGAGGCCCCAGCTCACTCTTCTGGAGCGCCAGTGTGCGCTGACCTTGACTGCTCCCCCTCAAGGTGGACAGGCCTGGCTGGATTGCAGCCTGTGGACAAAAAAGTGATCGGCCAGCAGGAGCCTTTTTTCCCCTTTCTCTTCTTCGATTCAGGACTGGTCTGTAGCCCACTGGCTTCAGGGAGGTGACTGAATCTGCTTTGCTGAATTATAATAGCAAATTGATTTTACAGCCGTCAGTGTCTGTAACACATTCCAAGTCAACTTGGGATAGCACCGTTGTGGGGTAATGGCATTTTAATTGTGTGTGTATCTAGTCTGGCTAAACGTTGGAGGCCTGGGGCAGAGACTCAACCCCAGTGCTCCCGGTCCCTCTCTCTCCCTTATGTCTGGTCTGCTGGATCGCTATCAGAGATGTTACACCCGGAGCCCAGCCCTCTTCTGCCTCAGGGATCGGGGAAGCTGAGCAGTTGGGGGTGAAGTTGAAGATGACTCTCACTTCCATCTGTTTCAGATTTTCCTCCCCTTTTAACATGCCCTCTGTCCCCCTCTCTCTGCTGCTTCCTTCTCACCCTCTTTGCATCTTTACTGCTCAATGTTTTGTCAGCTTTGCCTGCTATCATTCTTCCCTCCTCTGCACCCAGTTTTCCTCTCACCCTTTTCTCTGTTCTCTCTACTCATGTGCTGTGTGGTCTTTGGCAAGTCGCTTACCCTCTCTGAGCCACAATTCTCTCATTTATAAGATTAGGTGGTTAGACTAATTGGTCTTGGTGATCCTTTGGTGCTAATGTGATTCCTCCCCATGTCCTGCCCTCTCTCCTCCCAACTGCCTTCTCTTTTGTTTTTTCTCCTTCATGTCTCGGCTTCAATTACTTTTTTATGGCCAGCCTGCATGTGGGCCAGACAGCAGTGATGAAGGCAGGGAGTAGGAATTTCCCCTCTCCACCATAAGCGTGGAGGCCTGAGTTGCCTTTTGTGATCCCTGAGCTGTCCAGAGGAGATGGATTTAGTGAGGAGCTGACTTGCTCCCCACCCCCAGAACAACCAAGAATTGAAGAAAACATTAATGTTAATGGTGCATTTAGCATTTGGAAGTTAGAGGGGTGATTAATATGTTGTAAGTTGTATATTAACACCTTTGCGATGGCATAATGAAGACAAAATATACACTTGTAGATGAGATTGTTTATTCTTGTGTGCAGACTCCTGGTTCCCGGCCCCTGAAGCCCTAGAAAACATGGGGTTGCTGTGTGTGTGGCCAGTGGGCATGGCAGAGGGACCTCTTTCTGGCACTGAGGTTCTGGTCCATGATCTTTATCACCTGAGCAGAGGACAGGAGCATGGCAGGCAGGGGACTTGGGATCAGCAGGGGGACAAGATGGAGGGCACCATCATTCGGGAGCAGCCCTCCCTGGAAGACAGGGTGGCATGTTCTTCATGGTTTGGGGAGCTGACTCTTAAGTTTTCGAGAGAACTTCAGGAGAGGATGGCTATCTCCAGATGGCACCTACTTCGAGGGGGTGAAGTGCAAGAAGGATGAGGGAGAGAGGAGCCCCCTGCAGCATCTCAGGCTTCAGGAGCTCAGCAATTAGCCCTCCTGCTCTGGGGAGGTCTGAGCTGCTCGACTGGGCATCCTTGTTAAGTCACAGGCCGGGTCCAAGGAAGCTTGTGGATGGGAAACTCTTACTTGCCTCTTGTTCCCCATTGATGCTCCATCAGCCCTTTTAGAGCCAGAATCCAAGGGTGTGGGGAGTCTTGAACGAACCTTTAGGCCACACGTTATAATTTCCAACTGGAAGTGAGAAGGAGAGACTTTGTTCTGGGCTCACAGCTTAAGGCAGAACCAGAGGGACTGGCTCTCCGTGGTTGCTTCCCAGGGATTCGGGACTAACTGCTAGGACTGAGGGCCGCAGTTCACTCCTTTGACCACATGGACCTGTAGGTAGTTCAGTGGGCCAGAGGCTAAGGAGGAATTTAGTTACACACTCAACCCTGTAGTTCTGAAGTCTGGAATAGCGAGTAGAAGGCAGACAGATTCATATCCCATCCCTGGATTTGCTGGCTGTGTGGCATGACGAAGTTGTTTCATCTCCCTGGGCCTCAGTCAACCTGCTTGTCACACAGGAGTGATAATACTGAATATCCTAAACACACATTCTGAAAAATTATTTGAGTCAGTGTGTGTGTGTGTGTGTGTGTGTGTGTGTGTGCATGCACCTGTGTGTGTATGTGTGAGAGAAATACCAAGCACAGCTTCTGGCACAAAACAAGACAGGTACTCAGAAGATAATGATGTACGATAATTTTCGTTTCTGTCACTGTCATCATCGGCTTTCCTGGCCGCATCCTGTGTGTGCAGCCACCTCCTGCTTGCCCTTCAGGATTCAGCTTAGTCACCTCCTCTGGGCATGTTGCCTCACCACCCACCACCCCAGTCTGGATGTCACACCTTCCAGTGTGTGGTAAGAGCTCTTCTCCATCTACATTGTACCTAGAATTTGTATGTCTTTCTCCTCTATCTGATGCTAAGCCCAGTGAGCAGGGATTGTGTCTCATTCTCCCTGGATCCTCAGCACCAGCCTTTGGTAACTATTCATTGAATGAATGAATGACCTAACTCCAGGCCTGGAGGGCACATAATGAAATGAGGCCAGTGGATGTGAACATAGCTGCTCATTTTCCAAGATTAATCATACATGCTTCCGTGCTGTGCAGAGAACACTGTTCTTTGGAGTTTAGAGCATTCCCCCAACCCCTACAAGTGATAGAGAGCCTGTCACACAGGTTATCTCCTTATATGACCAACTGCAACTCAAGTCCTGCTGAGTCCTTCTTTTCTGGATACTTGGTTCGTTCTTCTTGCAACATGGTTGTCGTTTACCTTGTCCTGTGATCACTTGCTTCCATAACCTACTTCCACCAAGCTCTTTGGGGATTCATCCCATTGTTGTTGTTCAGTCACTCAGTCATGTCCAGCTCTTTGCCACTCCATGGACTGCAGCACACCAGGCTTCCCTGTGCTTTACCACCTCCCGGGGCTTGCTCAAACTCATGTCAGTTGAGTCAGTGACGCCATCCAACCATCTTGCCTCTATCATTCCCTTCTCCTGCCTTCAATATTTCACAGCATCAAGGTCTTTTCTAGTGAGTCAGCTATTCTAATCAGGTGGCCAAAGTATTGGAGATTCAGCTTTAGCTTTAGCATCCTTCTAGTGAATATTCAGGGTTGATTTCCTTTAGAATTGACTGGTTTGGTTTTCTTGCAGCCCAAGGGACTCTCAAGAGTCTTCTCCAACACCACAGTTCAAAAGCATCAGTTCTTTGGCACTCAGCCTTCTTTATGGTCCAAATCTCACATCCATGTATGACTACTGGAGAAACTATAATTTTGACTATATGGTCCTGCTTTTTAATATGCTGAGGCTTCCCTGGTAGCTCAGACGTTAAAGTGTCTGCCTACAATACAGGAGACCCGGGTTCGATCCCTGGGTCGGGAAGATCCCCTGGAGAAGGAAATGGCACCCCACTCTAGTATTCTTGCCTGGAAAATCCCATGGACTGAGGAGCCTGGTAGGTTACAGTTCATGGGGTTGCAAAGAGTCAGACACGACTGAGCAACTTCACATTCACATTCAGATTTGTCATAGCTTTTCTTCCAAGGAGCAAGCGTCTTTCCATTTCATGTCTGCAGTCACTATCTACAGTGGTTTTGGAGCCCAAGAAAAGAAAGTCTCTCACTCTTTCTATTGTTTCCCATCTATTATCCATGAAGTGGCAGGACCAGGTGCCATAATCTTAGTTTTTTGAATGTTGAGTTTTAAGCCAGTTTTTTTTTTTTTAACTCTCTTTTTCATGTTCATCATGAGGCTTTTTAGTTCCTCTTCACTTTCTGCCATAAGGGTGGTATCATCTGCATATCTGAGATTATTGATATATCTCTTGGCAATCTTGATTCCAGGTTGTGCTTCTTCCAGCCTGGCATTTCTCATGATGTACTCTGCCTATGAGATAAATAAGCAGGGTGATAAATATACAGCCTTGATGTACTCCTTTCCCAATTTTGAGCCAATCTGTTGTTCCATGTCCAGTTTTAACTGTTGCTTCTTGACCTGCGTACAGGTTTCATAGGAGGCAGGTGAGGTGGTCTGGTATTCTGATCTCTTTAAGAATTTCCCACAGTTTGTTGTGATCCACACAGTCAAAGGCTTTAGTATAGTCAATGAAGCAGAAGTAGATGTTTTTCTGGATTTCTCTTGCTTCTCTATGATCCAGCAGATGTTGGCAACTTGATCTCTGGTTCCTCTGCCTTTTCTAAATCTAGCTTGTACACCTGGAAGTTTTTGGTTCACGTACTGTTGAAGCCCAGCTTGGAGAATTTTGAGCATTACTTTGCTAGCATTGAAATGAGAGCAATTGTGCAGTAGTTTGAACATATTTGGCATTGCCTTTCTTTGGGGTTGGAATGAAAACTGACCTTTTCCAGTCCTGCAGCCACTCTTGACTTCGTACTTTTGCATTCCAGTCCCCTATGATGAAAAGGATACCTTTTTTTGGTGTTAGTTCTGGAAGGTCTTGTAGGTCTTCATAGAACTGTTCAACTTCAGCTTCTTCGGCATTAGTGGTTGGGGCATAGCCTTGGATTAGTGATATTGAATGCTTTGCCTTGGAAATGAACAGAGATCATTCTGTCATCTTTGAGATTGCACCCAAGTTCTGCATTTCAGACTCTTTTATTGAGTATGAGGGCTATTCCATTCCTTCTAAGGGATTCTTGCCCACAGTAGTAGATATAATGGTCATCTGAATTAAATTTGCCCACTCTGGTCCATGTTAGTTCCCTGATTCCTAAAATGTCAATGTTCACCCTATGCTTTCCCCATGGCTATCTGTATTGGACACCTGTTGCCACTGTGAACTGCCAAGGTGTTCACTTGTATAGACTCTACTGCTAGTAGGGTATTCATGGTATATTGGTGAACGAATGCATGAATGATTTCTTACTCTAGTTCTAGTGTAGGAGCCTATTCAGCTGTTGCCTTATTATGTGGTATGCCAGTTTTTCTACTTATCCAGAGTTCTTAGTTCCCAGAAACCAAGGATCTTTTTTTTTTTTTTTTTTTTTTTTGTGCCACATGGCATGTAGGATCTTAGTTTCCCTACCAGGGATTGAAGCTGTGCCCCTTGCATTGAAGGCATGGAGTCTTAACCACTGGACCTCCAGGGAAGTTCCACAAGGATCTTATTAAATACTTCTGTGTTCTCATAGTACTGGATAAATCAGTTTGAATGGCTAATTAATTACTGATTGATTTCCTCAAATTTTCTATCCTATTAAGACTTTTGAAGTGAAAAAAAAAAAAGAGTCTTATTAGCCTTGTTAAGGAGTGACAATATCTGAAAGAATTGACCAAGCTTGCATCCCAGTGATGAAACATATGGCATGTGGGATTCCACATGACGGGTGGAAATCCTGAGAGTTTTTCTAATCATTTCCTCACAGGCACTAATTACTTTAATGAAGGCAAAAGATCTCAGTTAAAGAGAATTATTAGACTTGGACAATAGAAGTTGTCAATGTAGCCCTCACTAAAACCTTAGTTAATTGAGTTGCCTTGTGCTGGGTGGTCACTGGCTTTGGGCTTCCCCAGCAATATCTGTGGAAAGAAAGCAGGACGTCCCTGATGGCTCAGTGGTTGAGAATCTGTGTACCAGTGTGAGGGACACAGATTCTATCCCTGATCTGGAAGATCCCACATGTTGCGGGGCAACGAAACCCACAAGCCACAGCTGTTAAGGCCACATACCATAACTAAGGAAGCCTGTGCTCCCCAGTAAGAGAAGCCACCACAATGAGAAACTTCTACAGTGTTACAAAGAGTATCCCCTGCGGACCACAACTAGAGAAGCCCTGTGCACAGAAACGAAGTCTCAACACAGTAAAGATAAAATAAACTTAAATTAAAAAATATCGAACCATTGGGGGGAAAAAGGATGGCAGAGGGTCTCTGCTCATTCTGGGCCAGGCTGAGGCCATGGCAGCTCTGAGCTCTCCCCACCCTGCCTGTGGAGTTCTGAGCTAGGGGTGCTGGAGGAGGTGGTAGGGGGAACTCAGGGGAAAATGAATTGATTGCCCACACCTTGGAGTCTGGGGAGGGGAGAGGAGTTATGAGCTCATGATGTGAACTTGAGTGCTTGTGGGAGAAAAAAAAAAAAATTCAAACCAGCTACCAACCTAATCAGTAGAGCTCTGTGTGTGAGTGATAGGGGTGCGAGGATAAATAGTCATTCGAGGCCTGAAGGGTTGGTCTCTGCATGTCATCTTGGAGTATGACAATGATGAGAATAACGAACACCTGCATATAGGAGTGACTAAGGGAGCTTGGGCTCTAAGGGAGTTGCAGAGACCCAAGTTTATAGCCAAGCTCAGCCGCTTACTAGCTGACTGGCCTCTGACAAGTTGCTTACACCCTCTGCTTCTCCATCTCTTTTGTGAGGCATCATAACAGATGACTCCTTGTCTTTTGTGCAAGGTGACATGTTCTCCACCTGGGACAAGAACCTAGGCCTTATCAATTCATGGCCTATGCTTTGTACACACTACTGTGGAGGGAAAGGGGACTGTGTATGTTTAATTAGCTGGTGTTGGGAAGAGCTTTGGAGATACAAAGCTCTTGATAAGTGGTAATCCTCTTAAATCTGTGTAGGGCTGATGTGTGAATGGAATATACAAGGCAAACAGCATTGGGGGAATTGACGAGGAGGGCAGGGCGGCCCAGACAGAGAGACAAAGAGAGAGAAAATGAGTGAATGAGTGTGGAGGATGAGCAGACAAGTTTGTATGTGTGTCTGTACATGCATCGTTTTTGCTCACCTTGCTGCTGCTGCTGCTAAGTCGCTTCAGTCGTGTCCAACTCTGTGCAACTACATAGACGGCAGCCCACCAGGCTCCCCCATCCCTGGGATGCTCCAGGCAAGAGCACTGGAGTGGATTGCCATTTCCTTCTCCAATGCATGAAAGTGAAAAGTGAAAGTGAAGTTGCTCGGTTGTGTCTGACTCTCCGCGACACCATGGACTGCAGCCCACCAGGCTCCTCTGCCCATGGGATTTTCCAGGCAAGAACACTGGAGTGGGATGCCATCGCCTTCTCTGTTGCTCACCTTGAGGGTGCTTCAAAGTGATGGGTAGGGATTAAAATATCAGATGGGACCAACAGGAGACCTCCATGTCTTTGCATCCCAGGAGTTCTGGGATTCTCTCCTTGGTTGGAAGGTGACGCCGGTTCTGGGGCAGAGAAGCATGGAAGTTCTGAATGCACATCTGTGTGGCCCAGGGGAGGTGTTGAAGAAGAACCTGGTGCAGAGTGAGCTCTCTGCGTGGTGCCCTGTTCATTCAATGTCTCAGGATGCTTATAACATTTGAAAATCGGCCTGATGATTCCTTCTGGCAAAGTTGCCAGTCCGGCTGCAGCCTGGAATTGGGGGATCTGTGAACTCAGAGACACTCTGTTCTGCTTTGACTCAGTGGCGGACAATCTGTTTTCCCCTAGGAGCTGGGTTTTGGTCTTCAGTTATCAGTCAATGCGCTCTCTCCTCTGTTCCCTCCTCCTCCCCATAAGGAGGCTCCGCCCACATCCTCACTGGCTTCCTTCTTTTGCCTTCCTCCTTTCCTCTGCTGGTGGTGAGAGCACAGTGCTTTCGGCCAGCCAGAAGCCGACCTGGGTTGAAGATGTAAGTGCCTGTAGTTCCTT
>SJXQ01003596.1:193025-262305 GCA_006408695.1 Aepyceros melampus | reverse complement strand
AAGTAATCATTTCCTTGAGAAGCAAGACAGCAAAGGGGAAGAAGATAATAAAGCAGGTTGTAGGTTACACTGTGGGCAACCACCACCTAGCCCCACTAGGGACGGTGGGAGAGCATACAGGGCATCCGAGAGCGAGGTATCCTGTTGGCCACAGACCTGAGAGTGTGACACTTGGGCCCTGCGTGTGTACCTGGGCTGCATGGGTTCCAGGGACCAGAAAGTTCTCAGGTGAGCTGCAGGTGCCTGAGACTGGAAGCCCTTGAATTGGGGAGCATGAGCAGAGGTGAGCAGGGTCCCGCAGCTCCTCCTGGCCACCCCGAACCACCCTGGAGACCAGACCTGTACTCAGCTGCTGGGTATGGGCAGCTCCTTGGGCCATATGGAGATGCCAGCTGCCCTCCGGGGTTAGGAGCATGTCTGCAATTTTTTATTTCCTGAGGAGCCTGAGGGTGACCTGATTTATGAGAACTACAAACAAGTGGAGAGTTTCCAGCATGCTAGGCACTCTGTCCTTTTCCTGCACACCTCACTTTGCTTCTCTCTCTGTAGCCCATGAAACAGGATTTCTTTTTAAAATTTTGGCTGTGCAGGCTCTTTGTTGTGGCTCGGGGGCTTTCTGTATTTGCAGTGTGCCAGCTTAGTTGCTCTGTAGCATGTGAGGTCTTAGCTCCCCAACCCAGGATCAAACTCATGTCCCCTGTATTGGAAGGTGGATTCTTAACCACTTGGGCTACCAGGGAAGTCCCTTTGAAAACAATAAGGTAGAAATGGAAATTATTTTCTAGTTGGGGCAACTGAGGCAAAGAGTGAAGTGATTCACTCCAGTTCACACAGTTGATGGTGGAAGAAATGGCAACTCATTCTAGTTTTCTTGCCTGGAAAATTGTGGGCTACAGTTCATGGGGTCAGCGTCAGGCACGACTGAGCACACACACACACACACACACAGTTGGCAGGAGGCAGGTTCATAACTCTGGCCAGGGGCCTTCACTCTGCCCTGTACCAGCTCTTCTGCCTCATCTAGGATCCACAACGCCTGCTGATGCCAACTGGCATGTCCCAAAGGGCTGACGGGGGGGTGGGCTTCTCCCGTGGGCCTCCTGTGTATACACAGGATACCCGAATGAGATCAACTCTAAGTGTGTGTTAATAACTCCCCTGAATTGTGGATTGATGAGGACCTGGGCCTAGGGGGACAGGAATTGCCTTTAAATCAGGTTCTGAAGAACATCCCAGCTTCTAACCCCTGGATAAATTTGTCTCTGCCTGGCAGGGCCTGGCAACTGCCGGTGGCCCAGCTCCCGCCTCATTACCAGGAAGCTCAGCCCTGCCAGTGCCTGCTTGTCACTTTCTTTGTCCCAGGGAGCCCCTGGAGACCTTTAGGAACATGTTCCACCTGTTGGGCCTGGCTGGCACTCTCCCTGCCCGCAGGGCCTGAAACAATGACTTTGCTGTTGGGCTTCATGATCATCACTTGTGGGCAGGGAACCCCAGGGACCTGTTCAGCTGGGCGCTCACTTCCATTTTAATCAGGGCCAGAGAGCCCTGGAGTGGGAATAGGGGATCTTGATTTAAGTTCCACTAATTACCATGCATCCTTGTACTTCTGTTTTCTGGGCCTTAGTTTCCTCATGTGCTGAGGATGGAACCTAATGTCCCTTCCATTCCCAAAGTGCCAGGAGTCAGAGAGAGGCAGGAGGTCGTTCGGTTACAGAGAGGGCAGAGGGTTAACGGCTGATTTCAGACACTGGTCTCCCTAGGGTCCCAGCTGTCTGCTAGCTGACAGTTCAAGCAGCCAGGACCCTGAGAACAGTCCTAGAGACCTTGGACCCTGCCTGTCCCAGGAGCTTGAAAGCATGCCTTGGGTCTCCGTGGGAACAAGGGGCAGAGGGAAGAACAGGGAGATGGTGCGTGGTGGGTCGGGGAGGGAGCTGTGGACGCAGCCAGAGTTGAGCGGCTGGAGTCTGGCCCAGCCCCAGGTGCAGAGGGGCTGCTGGAATGGGCCAGGTCATGATGGACTGTTCCTGCTTGGCATCCGGGCCAAAACCCCAGCACTAAGGGATCCCTGGGAGTGGTAAAGCTGGAACTCAGTTGTAAAGACAGCGATGGAGAACAGAGCTTCCGTAAGGGGGTCTTGAGGAAGAGCCTGCTGGATCGTTCTTTCAAATTGGCTGTGACAGAGATGTCCCCCAAGGAGCCATGCTTAGCTCCGTCTCTCACCAGATGGAAGCTAGCTGCTTTGGTCCAGAGGATTTGGCCCTGTTATTGCCAACAGGGTGGATGAATTAGGAGGGTGGCCCCACATTGCCTCAGTCTGTAGTCTGTGTTTTCGCGAAGAAGAAAGCAACATCGTCGAGCACCTACTATGTGCCAGGCTCTGTGCTCCACTCCAGGGTATTCACAGATGAATCAGGCAGAGACCCTTCCCTCCAGGGGCTTAGGTCCTAGGGGCAGAGGCAGGCCATTGTCAGGCGTCCCTGGCATCTGTGGAAGATGAGTGCAGAAGAGAGGGTGTGCCACGGATGGGAGGTGGTTGGAAATTCCCCGGAGGATTTACTGGGAAAGACTGAGGGTGAGGGGGCGGGTGTGGGTGGATTTCTTTCCAGGGAGACTTCACAAGCAGAGGCATCATGGCAGGATTGTGTCCCTGCCCTGCATGGATGGGCTGGGGGGATTCAGGCTGGATCCGTAACAAACACCTGGGAACAGTGGGCAGCTCTGGTCCCTATGCAGGAAGGGAGGCCGAGGGATTGGAGATGGGCATGCACGAGGCACCAAGCCCCCCAGGGACATTCAGGTAATCAAAGGCCAGCATGGGAAGCCAAGCTGGACCTTGAGAAGACAATTTTCAGACATGTGAATGGGGTGCTCAGATTTTACCAGGTTCCCCTCTGCATCAGGCCATGAACCACTGTGTTTTCCTTGCATTGAACAAGCCTACGACTCACTATACTTGCCTGTGCAAGTGAAACCACTGGGGGGATTCAGGCTGGATCCGTAACAAACACCTGGGAACAGTGGGCAGCTCTGGTCCCTATGCAGGAAGGGAGGCCGAGGGATTGGAGATGGGCATGCACGAGGCACCAAGCCCCCCAGGGACATTCAGGTAATCAAAGGCCAGCATGGGAAGCCAAGCTGGACCTTGAGAAGACAATTTTCAGACATGTGAATGGAGTGCTCGGATTTTACCAGGTTCCCCTCTGCATCAGGCCATGAACCACTGTGTTTTCCTTGCATTGAACAAGCCTACGACTCACTATACTTGCCTGTGCAAGTGAAACCAGGACTCCCTCTGCATCAGGCAGTGTCACTGAGCTTTTGCTCTGGGTTCTTTGGCCTCTGCATGATCTGTCTGAGTGGGTCCAGGAGCGGTAATGGGGTAAGTGTGGCTGGAGCAGTAAATTCACTTAGGACTCAGATCCTCACTGAGAGGCTTCTCTGAGCCCTGTGGATGTTGGCAAAATGTTATGTATATGTAGCCATGTGTTTTTCTCTGGGAAAGAGTCTGAAATGTTCTTTTTTAGGAAAATTTTTTTCCTTTTTTTAAAAATAATTTTTGTTGGAGTATAGTCATTTAAAAATGTTGCATTAGTTTCTACTGTACAGAAAAATGAATCAACTGTACATATATATATATGTATATTCCCTCCCTTTTGGATTTCCTTCCTATTTGCTGCTGCTACTCCTAATTTGCTCCCGTCGTGTCCGACCCTGTGTGACCCCATAGACGGCAGCCCACCAGGTTCCCCCGTCCCTGGGATTCTCCAGGCAAGAACACTGGAGTGGGTTGCCATTTCCTTCTCCAATGCATGAAAGTGAAAAGTGAAAGTGAAGTTGCTCAGTCGTGTCCAACTCTTCGTGACCCCGTGGACCGCAGCCTACCAGGCTCGTCCGTCCATGGGATTTTCCAGGCAGGATACTGGAGTGGGGTGTTGCTTCCCATTTAGGTCACCACAGAGCTCTGAGTTGAGTTCCCTGTGCTATATGTATGATCTCATTAGCTGTCTATTTTATACATAGCGTCAATAGTGTATATGTGTCAATCCCAGTCTCTCCATTCATCCCACCCTGCTTTCCCCCTTGGTATCCATATATTCATTCTCTACATCTGTATCTCTATTTCTGCTTTGCAGATAAGATGATCTGCACCATTTTTCTAGATTTCACATATACTCGTTAATATATGATATTTGTTTTTCTCTTTCTGACTTATTTCACTCTGTTTGACACTCTCTAGATCCACCCATGTCTCTGCAAACAATTAGATTCTCAAAATAGTCTTTTACCTCCCAAACAGCTAAGGTTAGAACTGTTGAGACAGGCTCTGTCTGCCTTGCCCTCCATTGTGTTACCAGTGCTAAGGGCTTGTCTTAGCCTATTTGGGCTTCTCTAACAAATTACCATAGCTTGGCTGGCTTACAAACAACAGAAATTCATTTCTGTCAGTTCTGGAGTCTGGGATGTCTAAGATCAGGGTACTGGCAGATTTGGTATAACTATCTTTTTTTTGCTGGAACCTCACATGGTAGAAGGGGCAAGGAAGCTCTCTGGGGCCTGTCTTCTCTCTGAACTTTTTTCTTTGTCTTGGAGGATAGCCGATTAACAATGTTGTGATAGTTTCAGGTGGACAGCAAAGGGACTCATCCATGAATATGCATGTATCCGTTCTCCCCCAAACTCCCCACCCATCCAGACTGCCACATAACATCGAGCAGAGTTCCCCGTGCTATACAATAGGTCCTGGTTGGTTATCCATTTTAAATATATCAGTGTGTATATGACATTCCCAAACTCCCTAACTATCCTTTCTTTGGGGGCCTCTTTTGTTAATGGAACTAATCCCAGTGCAAAGGTTCCGCCTTCATGATCTGATCATCTCCCAAAGGGCCCACCTCCTAATGTTTAATACCATCACATTGGGGTTCTGGATTCCAACCTGGAATTCTGGGCATAACACAAACCTTCAGTTTATAGCAGTGTTTGATAAATAATTACTAGATGACTAGGATTCCATGGGGTCACAAAGAGCTGGGCATGACTGAGCGACTAACACTTTCACTAACAGTTTTCCTAGATGATTAAAAGGAATAAGGTTCATAGATGGGGAAAGCTCTTAAGGCAGATGTTCACAGCCCTGTGGAAAAGCTCTTGTTTAGCTTGTTTAATAAACACTTACTTAGCTCCAGGGGTCTGCCAGGTAGTAAGTACAGTATTATTACTGCTCCTGTTGCCATCACCACTGCTGTGTCTTCAGCTCCACCCAGCCCCCTGTTTATGATGTGCCAAGCATCATGCTAAGCCCTTTACAAACACAATCTCATTTAAACCTTACAACTGTCCAATGAGGTCGACATCATTACCCCCGTTTTAAAGACAAGGCTCAGAGAACAACTAAGTCACTTGCCAAAGATCACGCAATCACTGGCAAAGCTCTCATTCCAATCTGAGTCTGCCTGGTTCCAAAACCTGTATCCTCAGTCACTTTTTCAGGGCTGGGTGGCTCAGTGCTGAGAACTAGGAGTCTTTCCTGTTTCCCCAGATTGGCTGAATTCTCTTTGGCTGAGAGATGTGGAGTAGCCACATCTCTGCCATCACAGGCTGCCCAGCCCAAAGTTCCTGTCCACTGGGAAAGGAACTCTGAGTCCTGGGTGAGGGGAGGAAAGCAGCAGGGCACAGGGAGCCTGGAGGGTTGGCCCGGGGTTCCTGGAAGCCCTCTCCCCAGGGGAACCTTTCTCGCTATCTGCTTTCTAGGCTCTGATCAGCTGACTGCTGGGAGCCCGTCCTGCTAGGACAAGATCAGGGCATTGGACACTTGGAGCTGTCAGGGAGAAATATGAGAATCATTTCAACAGGTAATCACAGGATATTGTGAGCTTGTTCAGTGCAAAGAAAGCTCAAATGGCACAGAAATCCTCTCTCAGATAATCAATGGACGTTGCACCTAAGGGATTTCCTGTGGATGCCACAAAGGAGTCTTCCCTGGGGCCCTGGTGGTAGCATGAAGTGCTGAGCTGGAGGGGCTGGCAGGAGTGGTGGCTGTGATGTCCAAGGGGCTGATGAGAGGTTAAGGGGAGTGGAGGAGAGCATGCCTTTGCCTCTGATCAGGAGTTCAGAGACTGCATTTTAGCCCCATCTCAGTCACTTACACCAAAACTTGGCAAAGTCGTTTTTCTGGAGCCTCAATTTCCTCCTCTCTGAAGTAGAGGGGCTTGATTGCATGGATTTGGTCAGTTCAGACACTCTGATTCTGCCATCTCTAGAGGCTCCTCAGCTGGAATGTCAAGACAAAAAACCTTTGTAATAATCAACATGGGCAGGGGGTAGAGCTTGTTCCTGTCTTCATGTGTATCTTTTATTAGTAGCAGCAACAAACACTCAACAGCTAACACTCCTTGAGGAGGCAGGACATATGAGGCTCTATGGCAAGTACACTATTTCCTTTATCTCTCATGTGCTAAGTGCTAAGTCGCTTTAGTTGTGTCCGACTCTCTGCGACCCTATGGACTGTAGCCCACCAGGCTCCTCTGTCCATGGGATTCTCCAGGCAAGAATACTCAACTCCACGGAGTGGGATGCCATGCCCTCCTCCAGGAAGTCTTCCCAACCCAGCCCTCATAACAACCCCATTGTACCAGTGAGGACCTGAAGCTCCGAGAGGGTGAGTGACTTACCCCAGACCACATAGTCTGTAGGGAGCAGAAATGAGTTGCCTATCTGAGCTGTTAGATTTCAAAGCTGGTGCCCTCAAGCACTGGGCTAGAGTTTTTCAATCTCTTGACCACAGTCCACAGCAGGAATACATTTCAGAGTCCAACCCAGATTACCCAGAGATACAGTTATACAAACTGAAATGCTGTGTGCTCTGTGCACTGACAGTTCCCATTTTCATTGCTTTTCATCTCTTTCTTGATCATCTTTATTGTATTAGTTTCCTGTGGCTGCCCTAACAAAGGACCACAAACTGGGTCACTAAAAACAGCAGAGCTTGGTCTGTTTCAGTTCTGGAGGCTAGAAGTTGTTTTTTTTTAATTTGTTTTATTGAAGTATAGTTGATTTTTAATGTTGTGTTAATTTCTGATGTATAGCAAAGTGATTCAGTTATATATTAATACATTATTTTCACATTCTTTTCCATTATGATTTATCACAGGATATCAAATATAGTTCCCTGAGCTATACAGTAGGACCTTCATGTTTATTCATTCCATACATAATAGTTTGTATCTGTTAATCCCAGACTTATATACATCATGGGCTTCCCTGATAGCTCAGTTGGTAAAGAATCTACCTGCAATGCGGGAGACCCCGGTTCGATTCCTGGGTTGTTTCCTGGTCTGATTCCTGGTTCGATTCCTAGGTCTCTACATCATAGTTTGTATCTGCTAATCCCAAACTCCCACTCCATCCCCCAACCCTGCAACCACAGGTCTCTTCTCTGTGTCTGTGAGTCCATTTCTGTTTTGTAGACACATTCCTTTGTGTCACATTTTAGATTCTGCATATAAGTAATATCATATGCTATTTGTCTTTCTCTTTCTGACTTACTTCACTTAGTGTGATCATCTCTAGGTCCACCCACGTTGCTGCTTTATTGCCTCCTTTCTATGGCTGAGTGGTACTCCGGGGTGTGTGTGTGTGTGTGTGTGTGTGTGCACCACATCTTCTTTGTCCATTCATCTGTTGATGGGCATTTAGGTTGTTTCCGTGTCTTGGAATAGTGCTGCTATGAACATAGATGTGTGTGTATTTTTTTGAATTATAGTTTTGTCCAGGTATATGCCCAGGAATGGAATCACTGGATCATATGGTAGCTCCAGTTTTAATTTTTTTGAGGAACCTCCATACTGTTTTCCACAGTGGCTGCAATAATTTACATTCTAACAGTGTAGCAGGGTTTCTTTTCTCTACACCCTCTGCAGCATTTGTCCTTTGTTGATTTTTTTTAATGATGACCTCGTGACTGGTGTGAGATGATACCTCATTGTAGCTTTGATTTTCATTTCTTAATAATTAGCAGTGTTGAACCTCTTTTCGTGTGCTTGTTGGCCATCTGTGTGTCTTCTTTGGAAAATTGTCTATTTGGGTCTTCTGCCCACTTTTCGATTGGGTTATTTTCTTGCTATTGATTACATGAGCTGTTTGTATAAGCCTTTGTTGGGTGCATCTATTTTACAGCTATTTTCTCCCAGTTTGTCAGCTGTCTTTTCCTTTTGTTCTGGTTTCTTTGCTGTACAAAAGCTTGTGAATTTGATTTGGTCCCATTTGTTTATTTTTGCTTTTACTATCGCTTTGGGAGACTGCCATAAGAAAAACATGGCATCAATTTATGTCAGAGAATGTTTTGCCTATATTTTCTTTAAGAGTTGTATGAAGTCATATTTTATATTTAAGTCTTTAAGCCATTTTGAGTTTATTTTTGTGTATGGTGTGAGCTTGTGTTCTAACTTTATTGATTTGCATGCAACTGTTCAGCTTTCCCAACACCACTTGTTAAAGAGACTATCTTTTCTCCGTTGTATATTCTACTATCCTTTGTCAGAAATTAATTGAATATTAGGTGTGTGAATTTATTTCTGGGCTCTTTCTTCAGTTCCATCGATCCATATATCTATCTTTGTGCCAGTACCATGCTGTTTTGATTACTGTAGCTTTGTAGTATCATCTGAATGGAGGCCAGAAGGTTGAAACCGAGGTGTTGACAGAGTCAAGTTCCCTTGAAGGCTACAGGGGAGAATCTGTTCCATGTTTCTTCTGATGACTTCAGGCCATCGTTGGCTTTTGGTTGTATTAGTCTAGTCTCTGCCCCTGGTTCAATTCCTGTATCGGGAAGATCCACTGGAGAAGGAATAGGCTACCCACTCTAGTATTCTTGGGCTTCCCTTGTGGCTCAGCTGGTAAAGAATCTGCCTGCAATGCGGGAGACCTGGGTTCAGTCCCTGGGTTGGGAAGATCCCTGGAGAAGGGAAAGGCTACCGACTTCAGTATTCTGGCCTGGAGAATTCCATGGACTGTATAGTCCATGGGGTCCAAAGAGTAGGACATGACTGATGGACTTTCACTTCACGTCACTGCCCCCATGGTCACATTGCCTCCCCGTGTCTCTTCTCTCTGTGCCTATCTTATAAGGATACCTGTGGTTACATTCAGAGCCCACCTCATAGTCCGGGACAGGCCTTCCTCTCAAGATCTTTAACTTAATCATATCATTTGCCGTATAAGGTAATATTCATAGATTCCAAAGATTGGGACAGGAACCTCTGTTTCGGGGGACCACCATGCCTACAATTATGGACTGGTGAATTTTTTGCATTCTTTGTAAATTTCGAACAGTTACCATCACTATTCACTTTGAAGGTCCAGTTGTCCCATCACTGGCCAAGCAGGAGAACCTTCAAGGCAGCCTGTTGATCGTTAGACCTGCTAGTCTGGGGCAATTTCTTGCTCTCTAATGCAAGGTGTCTCAGGTTCACCTTGTGTATTCCTTGTCCCTGAACTGGAGTTTCTTCTAGGCACTCCGGCTTCTTTCAGTAGGGAATGGAATAGTATTCCTCTTTGATATTGTCTATTCTACTCTATTTCACTGAAAAATTTCACTGATTGCAATCTACCTAATTGATATCAAACTGCCACCTGCAGTTTGTGCTGGGCTCTTCTGCGTTTGCTTGCCTTTCCCACACATTTAACTTTCTTTCCATGTAAATGTGAAGTACCCACAGAACACGGCCAGGTCTCCATCCGCTGGTTCTCCCGTGGCCCCAGTGCTGAGTCTGCTTACAGAGGGTGGCCCTTCACCCTTCCGGCCACCGCCCTGTCCTGAGGCCCTGCTCCCTGCTAGACTTCCTCGCTGTCCTCCCCACGCTGTGCTCTTCTCTGCTCCCCACTCCCAGCTCAGCCCCTCTACATCACTGTCACTCTTCTGCATTGCCATTCTAAGAGGCTAATGTGAAAATTGTTCACAGATGGCACAAACAATATGGAAAAGAGCCTCTCTCTTCATCAGAGCAACACGAGATAGTGTTTTTAAATGATTAAATTGTTATCACAATAATATGCTGAAATCCCAAACATCTCCTCAAAGTGCTGCTTCAGCCTCTCATCAAGGGCTCCTGAGGCCCCCTTGGTGGTTCTCAGGAGGCAGCACCTACAGGGGTCGACGGTCCAGTCCCTTTCTGTGGCCTTCAAACCGGGACTCTATGGACAGAAATCTTTGGGCAGTGTGGCGGTATCCCCCGCAGCTCCTCACCTGTAAACCAGGTGCCAAGCCGGGCCCCTGGCCGGCTTCTAGCAGACTTTGCTTGGTGGCTGCCACAGCTCTATCCTCACACACAGGCCCTGTGCCCTAAATAGCCCACAGGTGCTCCCGGAGGCCTTGTCCTGCCCACTCCGCAGTGCCGGCCCCCCAGCTTCTTTGCACCCTCTCAGAGCCAGCTGGCACAGAGGGAGAAAGCAAACTGGATGAAATCTTTCACATCACTTAAGACTGATGGACACTTGGTCTCTTACCTTCCCCGGAATATTTGCATTTTGGGAGTATCTTGGAAATCTGTCACAGCTCTCTCCTTCCTCCCTATCGGGCAGACTCTTGTTTCTTTCTTCCAGGACTGTGACCAGCTCCCACCTCCCTCACTCCTGTCCAGCCCCTCTCCCCACCTGCTGCCCCGGAGAGAAATCTCAGGAAACCACACCTAAAGGAAGACCACTTCATCTCTGGTTATCCAGGGGGAAGGGCAGTGGTGGGCATGGAAGAGAGACCTGGGAAAGAGGAGACACACTTTGTATTAAAATTAAAGACTAGCAGTCATGAAGCTGCTCTTAAAACAAATATTTAAAAATAGATTTTAATTTCATAGTGTGGTCAGCCAAGGCAGTGAGGGAAGAGCCAGGGGAGGCTGAGCAAGAAAGGGCCCCGACCTGCAGAAGCAGGGGGGAAATTATGAACAGATTCTGTGCCTCATTTTAGATTAGAAATTCAGCGTCATTGCCTCTTATCACTCACATGTTTATTGATCAGTTCTTCAGCTGCTCTTTCTCTCTAGGTCTATCTATCTCCCCTGTTAACAGACCACAGTTCGTCTATTCAGAAGAGGCCACATTTTGGCTTGGGTTTCGATGGACAGAAGTTCGCTCTGGCTTATGTTTCTTTATCTTCTCATCCCAAAGACAGAGCCAGGGATATGAAAGAAAACAGTGTGTTTGGTGAGAGGGTGGGTGGATGGATGGGTGAATCAGCACTTCCAGGTGGAAATGATTTGTCAGCGACGGTGTCAGCGGCCTGTGGGGGAGTGGGGAGGTGTGGACAGTGGCCTGCCCACCCCACCTCAGACTCCCACGATCAGGGACTGCCCAGTCTCTCTTCTGTTCAGATCCTACCTCTGATTAAGAGCTCTGACACAGTATCTGAAGAAATATAAAGGCCAAAAATCATCGGCTGGGATGGAATTACATTAAGGGGAATGAAATTAAAGGCTTTTCACAGAAAGGGATCTCTAGGATCATATGATGGAAGATTTTAATTATTTCAAAGTACCCCCCAAAAAAGATGCTTTCAAAATGAATTCACTTTGGGGAATCACATAAAAACAGTATGTATGTGTATCTCTTGGAGTTGTTAATCTGCTACTGATTTAGAGGGCTACTGGCAGCCCACGAAAGGGGGACTTTAGTTGCCTCCCCTGTGAGCTGATGACAGATGAGGCAACGCTGCAACTGGAGGAACAGAGACCAGGGAAGGGAGAAAGGATTTAAGGTCCTCTGATGAGACACAGGCAAGAACTTGAGGTCATCTAATAACCTTCTTTCGTTGACCTGGTGTAGACGCTTTCTTAGATGGAAGCCAGTGGGTTTCCCTTGCCACTGAAAGAGAGAGGGTATGGTATCTCTTTGTGATTTGGGATGTGCTGTTTCAAGGCCACACAGGGTGGTGCTCTTAGGACCCTGTATCCGATGGCCTTACCATCTTCCCTTGGCCAGATTAACACTACTTCTAGGTGCAGACACTTCTCAAGCTCCCCTTGATCCAGGCTTTTCCCAGGGGATCCTGGGCCAGAGACCCACCCCCCTGGAGTTCACTCAGTCTCGCCCTCTATTTGAACCCCATTTGGATTAAATCTCATGGACTCCAAAGCTGCTGCCTATGCATTGCTCTGGACCCCACGGTCTGAAAACCCTCTGGCTGCACTGCCCATCCATTCTTACTTGTTCCAGGCTCATCAGAAGGATGGTAGAGTCACATAGCTAGAACTTGATAGGTCAGAAGAAACTAGAATGTTCGCCTTGCGGTCTGCTCCTAAGACACGCTTGCCTGACATAACTGAGAGAGAGCCAGCCCTGGCAATGGGGACCCTGAGGTTCCCGATGTGCCGGGTGACACCTGGAGTCTCAAGGGTCTTGCCCATGGCCCAGGGCACACGGGTCAGTGGCCCCTGGAGAAGCGGGCCGGGTGGAGGCCACGCCTGGTCCTGTCCGTGCCGGTCTTGCTTTGGGAGCCCCTGTCAGTCCTGGGGGTGCATCTAGGCTTCTGTGGTTCAGAGTTCACTTTTACTGTGGAATCCTCAGGGATAGCTCATAGTAGGCGTCTCACTAATATTCATTAATGTTGGTTGGTGAATTAACACTAGGGAGCCCAAGTTGGTCTAGTCCTTTAGACATAAGAAATTACACTTGCCATGACTCCCTAAACTGGATTTGGATGGGAGCCTTCACTCACCTTCCCTGGTGGCTCAGACCTTAAAGAATCCACCTGCAATGCAGGAGATCCAGGTTCAGTCCCTGGGTCAGTAAGATCCCCTGGAGAAGGGAATGGCACCCCACTCCAGTGTTCTTGCCTGGAGAAGTCCATGGACTGAGGGCCTGGTGGGCTACAGACCATGGGGTCCCAAAGAGTTGGACCTGACTGAGTGACTAACACTTTTGCTTTTTCACCCTTCACTCTCCTGGTCTTCTCTGAAGGAGAAGGCGCACTATATGCTGGAAGGAGAGCCCAGGGTGGGAGCCGTAAACCTGGGTTCTCATCCCAGCTCCTCCTGACTCTGGCTCCGTGTACACAGGTGCTGTCTCCAGACCTCCGTGGACCTCTCTGCAACGGGATGGGTGTGCTCTGCTAGTCTCTTCCAGTTTGGGCTTTCCTGATCTCCCCCTTTCCTTCCCTGCTCCACCCTGCGCCTCCCGCGGCCTCCAGAGCCAGTCTGGGAGATGGATTGGGGCCCGCAGGACTGGCCACCGGAACCTCCCCTCTCCCGTCTCCCCCTCTGCTTCCCTGTGTGACTGAGGCCTTGTTCATCCTTTAATGATTCACCGCACACAGCCTGGGGCTGCGTGGCA
The DNA here is from genome assembly GCA_006408695.1 of Aepyceros melampus. Lineage (NCBI taxonomy): Eukaryota > Metazoa > Chordata > Mammalia > Artiodactyla > Bovidae > Aepyceros > Aepyceros melampus. Next base: position 248,985 of record SJXQ01003596.1, on the reverse strand, counting down.
GCTCCCAAAGGCCAAGTCACCTCCCTCAGAGAAAGGCCGCCTGTCCCTGGGGGCGGGCGCTGCTGGAGCAAAGCTGTCAGCATGCTGCTGTCGCCGTGGTCACCGAGCCCCGGGCAGCATGAGCTCGTAGCGTGGGGGCACTGCTAGATCTGTGCACCGGGGCCTGGCCAAACAGAGAGAGTCCCTCGAGTGCCGGTCCCCTCTGGGCACACTCCCTCCTCTCCCCACCACAGTTCCCGTGTGGAACCATTCTTCAGGTTGTCACATGTTCCTGAGGAAGGAATGTGGAGGCACACTCCAAAGAAAACTCCAGAGCTCGTGCGCTGCCAACAGTTTGCTTTGCCCCTCAATCCCCCTTTGGCCTCAGTCTTCTTATCTGTTAAATGGGCCTGAGAATGTTCCTGATGGAGGTGGTCAGAGGCAAAGTTTGTGATAGTCCTTTGAAAAGTGCAAAGGCTTATTCTCAGTGTGCAGCCTTGGGGCCGGTGACGGGGCTGCTAAGGGAGCACAAGGGGTGAGGGTAAGCTTCATGGAAGGGTGCTGTGGAGATGACTAAGATGAGGACTTCCCTGGTGGTCTGGTGGATAAGACTCTGTGCTTCCACTGTCAGAGGTGCAGGTTTGAGCCCTGATTGAGGAACTAAGATCCCACATGCCATGCATTGCGACCAAAAAAAAGAGAGAGAGAGAAGGACAATTCTATCACTGTGATTTGAAAGGGTTTTCAAACAAAATGAAATTTTTTTTTTTAAGATAGCTTAAAAGTGGGGAGAGACTCAGAGATGTGGCAGGCTGGTGGGTAGAGGGAGGTTCAGCGGCTCTGTCCCCATCACTAGGCCCTTCGTCTGACATCTCTGGGTGCCAGCCTTTTCTCTGCTTGAAGAAGTCACTGATTTTTAGCCCAGAAATATATCTTCAGCCCATGGTACTAGGATACCCAGTCACCCCCCAAACCACTCACTACTTCTTAGCTGCCCTTGCCCTGGTGGATGTAAGAAATCTGACTCTTGAAAATCCACTTCTTTGGTGTTCACTGGGGCCTCTCTGGCCACCACCAGCCCCTTTGGGTAAGAGGACCTTTTGAAGAATGTAGGGGATCTGAAGCCATTAGCTGTGTTCCCGAGGTTCTCCTGACAGCATATGGTCTGTGCAGAGAAGGGAGGTGAAGGTGGAAGTCATCAGCTATTTCTCTGGGGCTCTGGTCCATTTCACTGATGGATGGATGGAGGAGGAGAGGGGTGATCAGCTTCACGGAGGCCCGAGAAAGACCACCACAGAGGACCCAGGTAGGTCCTGAGGCCTTAGCAGTCTCATAGGCTCTTGGGGTGAAAGACTTCTCCGGAGAGGGTGAGAAACTCCAGGATCAGTTCCCTCTGTTTTTTCTAGATGATGAAAAATAAATGTGAAGTAAAGAGGGTTTCAGGGCAAGAGCTATCCTTCCCTCCTTCTCTTCATTCTTTCTTAAATATTTATTAAGCAAGCCATGTAAGCCCTACACTGTGCTAGAATACCGAGCGTGAGCACCTATCTCTTGCCCTCTTTGTTGTTGTTCAGCCGCTCATTCGTATCCAACTCTTTGCGACCCCATGGATGCAGCATGCCAGGCTTCCCTGTCCTTCACTGTCTCCTGCAGTTTGCTTAAATTCGTGTCCATTGAGTTGATGATGCCATCTAACCGTCTCATTCTTTGTTGCCCTCTTCTCCTTCTGCCCTCAATATTTCCCAGGATCAGAGTCTTTTGCAGTGAGTCGGCTGTTTGCATCAGGTGGCCAAAGTATTGGAGCTTCAGCTTCAGCATCAGTCCATCCAGTGAATATTCAAGGTTGATTTCCTTTAGGATGACTGGTTTGGTCTCCTCACAGTCCAAGGGACTCTCAAAAAGTCTGCTCCAACACAGTTTGAAAGCATCAATTCTTCGGTACTCAGGCTTCTTGATGGTCCAGCTCTCACATCTGGCTCTTAGAGCTCATAAACTAGTCAGGAAAATGAAACAGCCATCAAACACAGCAGTCAAAGCAAGTATGGAGGCACCGAGGGGAGTAGCATAGCCATTCAGACTTGGGTGAGCTTGAGGAAAGCCTGGTGCAGTCAAGGAGGGCAGCGTGGAGGAGGTGGCTCAGAGGTGAGCCTTGGAGGATCAGAAAGCTTGGAGAGGTAGGGAAGATGAAAGGATACATGTGATGAGAGTAAAGCTGGTGCAGCATAGTAGTTGATGATCTGAGTTTGAATCCTGTCTGTACCACTGGATATCCATGTGCCTGGACAAGTCACCTTCCTATCTGAGCTTTGTTTCTTCATTTGAAAAATGGGGACAGTAGCGGTATTTACCTCTGAAGGATGGTTTGAGAATTAAATGAAATAAAAGAAAAGCTATGTGAGGCCAGTTGCTCCAGAATATGCATACTTTCCAACTTGGTACCCTTGTCATCCCTGCTGTTGCTGCTGCTACACTCTGCCCTCGGCCTTGCAGCTGCCTCGCTGCTGCCCTTCTCACACACTCTCAGCATCCCTGCATCTCCCCTCTGGGCCACCTGTGCACCTGGTTATGTACTCAGGCCTCTGGCCAATTCTCTGTCCCCAGGCAGAGAAGGCTGGAGCGCCTCAGGCAGGTGTGAATTAAACCCAGCTTCCCTCCTGCTCCACTCCAGTTGTCCTCCAAGGCAGAAAGTTTCCCTGCCAGGCCTCTGCTGTTTGTGTTGACAGCTCCAGCCACCTTTTCCTCCCAGCGTCCCCCATGCTGGGCGGCTGGAGAGTTGGCCTTTTGCTTTGAGAGAGGGGATACTGTGCCCTTAGAGGCTGCATCTGCCTGTCCCACTCTGGAGCCTGACATTTTGTCTGCACCAAGATACAGTCCTCTGTGCTATTGGGCCTGTTCTGGCTGTCCTAGTGCTAATCCAATATCATTGAACTTGCACTTGGAGTGGCAAAGCTTCAGAGCAGAGTACCCAGCCCAGAGTTGAAAGGTGCCCAGCAGTTGTGCTGGTGGCGGGGCCATCATGGGCCCAGAGCAGGGCGCATCCTTCCCAGCTGAGGTCTAGAAACCCCACTGAGCTCATCATGCGAGTGAACAGTCGGGGAGGGTTGCCTCTCTCCCCACATGGCTGCAGGTTGCAGCCATTCCTCGTCACTGCCTTTTACAAGCCCTCAGGCCCTCGGCATCTCTCACCTGTCAGTCTCTGGGGTCAACAGAGGGCCCTGCAGCCCCAGCACCAGAGCTCAGCCGCTCGGGAGTAGGCAAGCTAGGCCTCCAGTGACCTATTCTTTAGCTCAGACAAAAGGCCACCTGATCACTTTGTGGTGTTATTTTGTGTGTTTCTGGAACAAATCAAAACATGCTTGAAGAACAGTGAACCAGCATCTCTTAAGGGTGTGCCTGCTCCTGGCAGTCCGCTGGGAAGAAGGGGCAGTCTCGGCAGTGAAGCCACACTCCTGCCTGTGGTTCTGAGCCACGAGCCATTGCTAGCCTTCCCCATGCTGCCAGGGAAAAAAAGGGACCCCTAAAGAGAAGCAGGCTCCTTCCTCCTCTCCCAAGGGTGTTGGGCTGGGCTCTGGGTGGGTGAGACTCTGTCTCAGGAACGTCAGGTGAGGAAGAAACCCACTGGAGAGAGCAGTTCTGTTAGGGTTCATGTGTCCATATCGTTTTGAGCAAAATTGAGCTGATGCTGACAAGCTTTGCCAACTTTAAAATTACTCCAGCTCCTTCTGTGCCAGAGCCCTGGGGGCTGAGGGAGGGCAGAGCTGTGGGGAACTTGGTAACCCCTCTTTCCTTGCTGGACCCCTTTTTGCTTCATCTGATTGGAAAATGAGAAGGTGTTCCAGGAGACCTGTGGGTTCTTGGAGAAGAACTCTCACCACGTGGGTAAGATGGGCATGGGCTGAAGCACGGACGGTCCTGGGCCTGGGTCTCGGCTCTGTCCCCTGTTCCCGGCTAGGTGACCGCTCAGCCTCAGCTGTCTCGGGTGCAGGACGGGGATAGTTACAGCATCGGCCTCTCAGGGCTTTTGTGAGAATTAGCAGAGATGCATGCCGAGCACTAACACAGTGCCCAGCTCACCGACAGCCCCCAGGACATGCCAGCTGTCACGTTTGCTTCCACCGCCATGGTCACTGTCAGTATTTTTATCATCCCCTCTGGTGCTGATCACGCTGGCCATGGGGCTGGCTGGGGGCTCCAGCGTGCCTCTCAGACTTTAAACTGCCCACGAGTCATGTAGCGGCCTTGTCATGAGGGGGATTCTAACTCAGCAGGAGTCTGAAGGTGGGGCCTGAGGTTCCGCGTTTCCCGCCGGCTCCCCGGTGACACTGCTGCTGTCTGTGGGCTATGCTCTGGGTGGCCGGGCTGCGGCCGTGACCCCTGTGCCTCAGTGCACAGAGAGGGTGGATGTGGCATCTGGGGCCAGCCTCCAGGTCGGCTCGGGTGGGAGCCTCTCAGGGTCAAGAAGGATGTGAGGAGCCTGGAGAGTTCAGCAGCCCCATCATTAGAGAGAGAGGGAGAGAAAGAGAGAGGGCAGAGGCCTCGGCGGGCTGTGAGGTCAGCAGAGGTCTTCCCAGCTGATGTCATGAAAGAGAGTTTGAAGATGATTCTTTCCTCGAACTCCTCATTTTCTCATAATTTAGGGCTGATTGTTATGATTGCTGCTCGAGTCTCGGGCCTATCTCTCCAATTATGCTGAAAGCTCTTGGAAGACAAGGGTCTGGTCTCTTGTCCTCTTTACCCCTGAGCTCCTACGATCCAGCCGGGCTTGTAAGATGCACTCGGGACCCATATGCTTGGAGTCCTGACTGTGGAGCTTGGTGGGGTGCAGAGTGAGGACAGGCTGTGGAATCAGGTGACCCTGCCCCAGTCCAGCACAATCATGTACGTGGGCAGCTTCTGAACACCCCCATCCTCCCCACAAGCCTCATCGGAAATATAGGAACAGCGACCCACCTCAGAGAGTTATCAGGATTCATTGAGATAAAGTGTGTCAAAGGGCCCAAATTCTCACAAAAGCTCTGAGAGGCCGATGCTGTAACTATCCCCGTCCTGCACCCGAGACAGCTGAGGCTGAGCGGTCACCTAGCCGGGAACAGGGGACAGAGCCGAGACCCAGGCCCAGGACCATCCAACGCTTCAGCCCATGCCCATCTTACTCACGTGGTGAGAGTTCTTCTTTTTCGAAAGTCTTCTCCTCCCTCTACTGCCTGCCGCCTGTTTATCTTGTTGAAAACTTTGCTCTTTGGGGAACAGCACTTAAGTCGCCCTGCCCAGTGAGTCCTGGGGGTGGGTGGGGGAGAGAACTACCAACTGAACTAATGGATTCCCAGTGTCGCCTGCAGCCCCCTGCAGCCCCTTGCACTACCACCAGCTGCCCCTAGAGGCCCAGTCTTTGCCCGCGGGACCCAGTCTTTCCCAGGTGGCTCAGTGGTAAAGAATACGTCTGCCAATGCGGGAGATGTAGGAGCCTCAGGTTCAGTCCCTGGGTCGAGAGGAGCCCTTGGAGAAGGAAATGGCAATCCACTCTAGTGTTCTTGCCTGGCGAATACTGTGGACAGGGGAGCCTGGCAGGCTGCAGTCTACTGGAGTCACAAAGAATGGGACAGGACTTAACGACTGAACCCCAGCAACAAATGGCAAGGGCCTAGCTCAGACTGGGCCTTCAGTACCCAGTTGCTCCCTTTCTCTCCTCCTCGTCGTCTTTCATATTCTCAAGCTATAGCATGCCCCTGCAATCCTGGGTCCTCTTAGAACTACAGTCTTATCCCCAAGGCTTTTCTGCACTGACCAGTTCTATCTCCAGGCTAGCACTGAGCTGTGAAATAAAGGTCTAAAACCCATCCCCTGGGACTCCCCTGGTGGCCCAGTGGTTGACTCTGAACTTCCAATGCAGGGGGTGCAAGTTCGATCCCAGGTTGGGGAGCTAAGATCCCACCTGCTGCACTGAGTAGCGAAAATTAAAAAGAAAAAAAGTCACCTTTCTTTTCCTAGTCCTCTCCTCCCCTTACTGCCTGCTGTCTGTTTATCTTGCTGAAAGCTTTGTTCTTTGGGGAACAGCACTTAAGTTGCCCTGCCCAGTGAGTCCTCGGGGTGGATTGGGGGAGAGAACTACCAACTGAACTGATGGATTCCAGGTGTCGCCTGCAGCCCCCTGCAGTCCCCTGCACTACCGCCAGCTGCCCCTAGAGGCCGAGTCTTTGCCCACGGGACCTGGGCACCTTCCTTCTGTGTGAAGAATGAGGGCCTCTGCTGTGTGGCCCTCTGCTGGGTTTGCCAGGGAGTTGATGCTGAGGCCTTGTTAACTGCTTCTGTCTGTCACCCACTTGGAGGTCACGCAAGCTTTCCTTCACTCTCACCTACAATCTACAGCCAAGCAGGCTGGCTGTACCATCTTCACTTTACAGGTGAGGAGACTTACAGGCCACCTGTTCCCCCAAGGACACAATCACCCCTGTCATCTGGCTCTTTTTCCTTGGGTGATGGCTGCCCACATCATGCCATCAGCACAATGGCAGGTTTAGAGAGGACCAAGAACATTGTGTACTGGGTGTCAGTGATTTCAGAGTCCTCTTGGCCTAGAGCTTCACTTAAGATGAAATGCCATCAGCAGGGTAATTATCATTATCGGCGTATTTAAAGTGCTTAAATATTTGAGTCCAAGTCAAGCTTTTAGAGCTCTCTAAATCAGAGAGGCAGTTATGCCGGGGCCAGGCCTCCTGGGAACCGTAGCCCTTCTGTATTAGGAGCAGAAAGAACTGTTTCCTGGCACGAAGGGGGCTCCCTTCAGACAGGGGCCCCTCTCTCCAGAACGGGCTCTGCACACTTGAGCACACGTGTGTGCTTGCACGTCTGTGTTATCCCCTTTGACGCAGAAAGTCTCAGCACATCCTGCTTGGATCTGGAGGTAGGCTGCTGCACCTGTCACCGATGGCCTTCAGTTAGGGACCTGAGATGCTTTTAACTTTTATTGTTTTTAATACAGTTAAATCCTAGGCATTAAAACCGTACTGATTTAGCTTTTATTCAAGAGGGAAATGAAAATGATCCATTCCCTGGGTGAGAGAGGACAGGTTGTGTGAACATGAGAAGGCCCCTGGGAGTGGGGGCTGGGGAAGCTGTGTGAGCCTCTGACTTCCCTCTGCCAGCACCATTGTGTTTCCTGGGGGTCCCCGCCCGGCCAGAGGCCGACAGAGAGCATAGCTGGGCTTGGGGAATTTTTTTTAAGTGAAGAGCCTCACTCACAGAACATCAGCTTGTGGGAGGTGCAGAAAGACCACTGCGAACCTCTTTGCTTTGCAGCTGAGTGTGTCTGAGCACGTGGAGGTCGGGGCAGGATGGTGCAGTGGTTCTCAGAGAAGCCATTGGAGGCAGCCAAACATAGGTTCAAATCCTGCTGCTTCCACTTGCTGGCTGTCTCCTATCAGAGCAGCAGCAGCTCCTTTCTGAATCCCATCTCCAAAGTGGGGCTCTTTGAAAAAAGTGAAAGTGTTAGTCTCTCAGTCATGTCTGACTCTTTGCGACCCCACAGACTTTGTGGCCCACCAGGTTCCTCTGTCCATGGAATTTTCCAGGCATTAATACTGGAGTGGGTTGCCAGGCCCTCCTTCAGGGAATCTTCCCGACCCAGGGATCGAACCCAGATATCCTGCATTGCAGGTGGATTCTTTGCTGTGTGAGCTACTGGGGAAGCCTGGGGCCCTTTAGACCCGCCTTTCAGTTTATGTGAAGAGTGATGGTGTGTGCAAGTTCAGTTCAGTTCAGTCATTCAGTTGTGTCTGACTCTTTTTGACCCCATGGAGTGTAGCACGCTGGGCTTTCCTGTCCATCACCAATTCTATGAGCTTATTCAAACTCATGTCCATTGAGTTGGTGATGCTATCCAACCATCTCATCCTCTGTTGTCCCCTTCTCCTCCCGCCTTCAATCTTTCCCAGCATCAGGGTCTTTTCCAATGATTCAGTTCTTCAAATCAGGTGGCCAAAGTATTGGAGTTTCGCATCAGTCCTTCCAATGAATATTCAGGACTGATTTCCTTTAGGATGGACTGGTTGGATCTCCTTGCAGTCCAAGGGACTCTCAAGAGTCTTCTGCAACACCACAGTTCAAAAGCATCAATTCTTTGGCACTCAGCTTTCTTTATAGTCCAACTCTCACATCCATACGTGACTACTGGAAAAACCATAGCCTTGACTAGACGGACCTTTGTTAGCAAAGTAATGTCTCTGCTTTTGAATATGCTGTCTAGGTTGGTCATATTCCAAGGAGCAAATGTCTCTTAATTTCATGGCTCCAGTCACCATCTGCAGTGATTTTGGAGCCCAAGAAAAGAAAGTCTCTCACTGTTTCCATTGTTTCCCCATCTATTTGCCATGAAGTGAAGGGACTGGATGCCATGATCTTAGTTTTCTGAATGTTGAGCTTTAAGCCAACTTTTTCACTCTCCTCTTTCACTTTCATCAAGAGGCTCTTTAGTTCTTCACTTTCTGCCATAAGGGTTGTGTCATCTGCATATCTGAGGTTATTAATATTTCTCCTGGCAATCTTGATTCCAGCTTGTGTTTCTTCCAGTCCAGCATTTCTCATGATGTACTCTGCATATAAGTTAAATAAGCAGGGTGACAGTATACAGCCTTGACATATTCCTTTCCAGATTTGGAACCAGTTTGTTGTTCCATGTCCAGTTCTAGCTGTTGCTTCTTGACCTGCATACAGATTTCTTAGGAGGCAGGTAAGGTGGTCTGGTATTCCCATCTTTAGACCCGCCTTTCAGTATGTGAAGATTAAGAATGATGGTATACGGAAAGTGCCTGAGATATTGTGAGCCATCTGAAAAATGATAGGAGGTAGACCTTGGTGCCTTGCCTTTGGTGGCATTCTCTCTCTCCTTTTGTTGCTTAAGGTACTTAGAGGATTAATCACCAAACTTAACAAATAACATTTCCTGAGACCCTACTATGTGCCGGGGCCATGCGGAGAACCCCCAGATTGTAGAGGGTGGAGGTGTGATTGAAACCAGAGCCCCTCCCTCTGGCTATTTGCAGCAGTGGCAGCCTAGAAAGCCTCTAACACAGAGTCTCCTCCTCCCAAGGGTCCCACCCTGGTTAGCCTTCTGCACAGCCAGTCTGCAGGGCTGTGCCCTGGCTTTTCTGGGAAGAGCCTTCTCAGACATAAGACTCTCCGGGGCTGCCAACCTGAATTTCCCCAGGGGCACCTTGTTCCCCTGGGGACTGGTCAGGATTGAGTCTGTCAGATGGGGGACTTGTTGCTATGTCTGGAAAACCCACTGATCTGGAGACAGCGGGCTGGGAATTGAAAAGAGAGAAGGGAGGGCAATGTGGGGACAGTGAGAGGTTCATCTCCGGAGCGCTTATTTCTGCCAGGGGCTTATTTCTCCCTCCTCCCTAATCTCCTTGCCCAGCTCAGGGAGCCACCAAGCAGGTAGAGCAGGTGGCCAGACTGCATGGCCCCTCATCTCTGGCTGCCTGGGGAGGGAGATGGGGGCTCCCCTCTGTGCTCAGCTAAGCTCAGTCTTGGCAGCTGGGGGCAAAGCTCAGCTGAAAATGGATCTGTGAGACCAGGAGACCTTGAGGAGCTAAGGGACTAATTGCCTAACCCCCTCCCCACTCTGGGCCTGAGAGGATGGGAGGGCAGTAGGGGGCTGCCAGTGTGGCCAAGATCCCTGCAGAAGTCTCAGTCCTTCCAATGTGTCTGGTGCCTGCTGTGAATTTTTCTTGGAGATAATTGGCCTGTGAGGTTACAAACCTGGCAATTCCCCACCTGCTCAGAATGGGAGAACTCTTTGGCTAATTCTTGGAAATACAACAGAGCTGCCCGAAGTGCAGTAAATCAGCTTTGTAAATTGGGAGGCTAGGTCAAAGTCTGGTTGGTTCTTTGGCAGTTTGTGAAGCTGCAGATGGCCCTGGCCGGCCTCGCAGGGCCACACCCAGGTTTTCTGCCAGCTCTAGTCTGCCCGGAGCACGTTTACATTTCTAGTGCTCCATCTGTGCTGACCTTGGGGCTGACCCAGCTTCACCTAGACTGCTCGGAGGGTTCTGGTTCATGATCTAGAGGCCCAAATGGTGCCCCTGCTGCAAGCCAAGAGGCCAGCTGCCGTGCCCCCACTGTTCGCTTTCCAGGAGGAAGCAAGAGGCTCAGCATGTCACAGGCTTCGGGTTAAGCAGCGGCACAGGGTGTGCTGAGTGGTGTTCGGGCTGTGCCCGCCGCGCCGTCCCTTACCTCGTGCTCCCGCTGCCTAGTTGTAGTTGCTATTTTAAGTTAAGACGGTTCTACTTTATTAAAAAGGAAATCCCCCAGGGAGGGGTAATACTGCTGAACTGCTATTAGTCATGGACAATTTAGCGTGAATTAATTAATCTGATGGTGTCCCATGTGACCGCAGGGTGGAAGGGGCATAAAGTCAGGTGATTATGGGGAGAGAGCAGAGAAGGGGAGCCAGGGGCCCTGAGGACAAGCTGAACCCCTACTGTGCCAGGTTATCTCTTGTTTGCTTTAATTTTTTTAATGTAAACTTTTTCACAGGAGTCTATCAAGTATACCAAAAAAAAAAAAGAAGAAATCATAAGTGCACAGCTTTGAATTTTTGCACAGTGGACACACCCTTCTATCCCACACCTGGACTGACAAACAGCAGCCACTTGTCCCACTCAGGCCCCCAACTTGTCACTGTGACCCCTGCTGTGACTGGTCCTGACTCTCAGTGCCTGTTTCGGAAATGGATGAACATGAAACCATACTGCAGGCATCTTTTGTGTCTGGCTTTCTTTTGTTCAGCGTTCTCTTTGTGGGTTTCATCCACGTCGGTACAGTTCGTTGATTTTTCATTGCCGTGTTCCATTGTCTGAATATGCCATCACTTATTGATTCTATGGATGATGGACATTTGGGTGTTTAGTTTTTGACTCTCATCGACGGTGATGCCTTGAATATTCTTGGACATGCCTTTCTTATTTCTCTTTTATGTCTGGCTAGATGGTTTTCTCCTGGGAACCCTCCTCCGACCTCCATCCCCAGGGGAGGTTAGATGCCCCTCTGTTTGCCACCTGTGGCATTCTGTAGCATTTCATGAGGGCAGGAAAAGTAGAACTATGATATTTTCAGCTTTTAGTCAGTGTCTGGCATTGAGTTGGTGCTCAAAAGTGTTGGTTGAATGAATGAACAAATCTTGCCTATATCACAGTTTTGCCTGGGGCTGGTCTTGACCTCTAAGCAAAGCAGCTTAGGAAAGCTGTGTTGGAGGACCTTGGGGACCAACTGGGATTCCTCCCTAGAGAGAGTGGTGCTTTCTGGACTCTGGGCTCCACTTGAGCCCTGGTGTCGCTGAGAATGGGACTGGAGTCCAGGGCCATAGTCAGAGGTGTCTGGCTAGGCAGGATCCCAACTCTTCCAGGCATTTCAGAGACTAGACACCAAGCTGTGGCAAAATGAGCCTGTGCCCCCTTTGTGTCTCTGAGGACCTTCAGGCCACACAGGCTTCCCTGGACATAAGTGTTTGGTGGCCAGCTTGGAGGGAAGCATCATGAAGAGTGGAAGAGAAAGAGAAGATACAGGAAGGCAGGGTAGAGAAAGAGAGGAGGCGAGAAGGGGAGCAGACACATACACAAATCTTTTCTTTCTCCTTTCCAGAAGCAAGGCACAGGGGAGAACCAGACAGACATGGAGCCTGAGCTCTCGGGCGAAGCAAGTGACCTCATGTTTGGGCAGTGTTGATTTAACCAGCAAGTGACAAAGTGGAAGCAGGAACATGAGCCTGTCGAAATGCAATGTCAGGGTGCCCTGGTGGGATAGGCCTTTTTTTTTTTCCCCGTTGGTGCTTGGCAGATCCCTTTCACAGGCAGACTGAGTCGCTTCCTGTGCTCCCTGGCTGAGCAGCGTTGATTGAGCACGTTATTCTTTATTCATACACCTTTTGCTGAGCTGCATAACAAATGTGCTGTAAATTTCGGTGCTTTAGAGAAAGCCTGATGCATAAAACAGGACTACCTCCCCTAATATAATGGAGGCTGGTCAAATTCCGCATACATCAAAGCCATTTGGGGTGCAATTGCTGTGTTTTTGAAGTAAACTTACTTCTTAAAGAAGATCCACACCCAGAGTAAATTATTTTTTTTGGCATGATCTGAGGCTACAGCTGGTTGAATCTTTTCAACTCAGCCCAGGTTTTCTCCTAGTGAAGTGTGCCAGAGTGCTTAAATTCCAAACTGCAGAATGCTCCTTCCTTCTTCTGGGCTGCCTTTGCCTGCAGAAGTGCACCTCTCCCAGCCCTGTCTATCTTGTTCCTCGTGGTGGCATCTCAGTCTTCATTTTATGCATTCATTTTTACTAATTTGCCAATTATGTAGTGCTTACTATGTTCTGGGCTTCCCTGGTGGCTCAGACAGTCAAGAATCTGCCTACAATTTGGGAGACCTGGGTTCAAGCCCTGGGTTGGGAAGATCCCCTGGAAGAGGGAAGGCTACCCACTCCAGTATTCTTGCCTGGAGAATCCTATGCACAGAGGAGCCTGGCGGGGTACGGTTCATGGGGTCACAGAGAGTCAGATACGACTGAGTGACTAACACTTTCACTTTTCACTTACTACATGCCAGGCTCATTTCAAAGCTCTTTAACAAATATTAACTCAGTTAACCTTCACAACTCTATGAAGAGGCACTTATTTTTTTAATATTTATTTTTATTTGTTTGGCTGTGCTGGTGTTAGCTGCAGCACATGAGATCTTCAATCTTCTTTGCAGCTTGTGTGGGATTTTTAGTTGTAGCATGCGAATTCTTAGTTGCAACATATGAGATCTAGTTCCTTGGCCAGGGATCAAACCCGGCCCTCCTGCACTGGGAGTGCAGAGTCTTAGCCACTGGACCACCAGGAAAGTCCGAAGCACTTACTTTTAACACCGTTTTCCAGATAAGGGAACCAAGGCACAGAGAAGTTAAGTAACACACTCTGCTGCCTCTCAATTAAGTCTTCTCAAGTGGCATGAGAAGCAGGGGCCTGCCTTTTTCAGGAATTAGAAAAAACATTTGGTGCCTTTCTTCACATCCTCCTAATTGGAGGTTGCCCCTTGACTTTAAGAGCAGAGGGTCAGCCCTTGGGAAGAAGTCAGAGTCTGTGAAGTACACCTGTCCAAAGGCCAGGCTGAATCGGCAGCACCATGGACAGAGGCACAAAAGGGCGCTTGGAGCTCAGGCCAGCAAGGTCAGCTCTGGGTAGAAGAATTCCAAGAGCTTGCTGTTAATTCTCTTCATCTTGTTAGACATCCACACCATAGATGTTCCTGGCATCTCTGGACTTACATGCTTTTCTTCTAGTTTTTCCTTCCTCTCTTCTCCACCCGTCTCTGCTCTGGTGGCACTGGTATCCTCACAGTTGTCCAGTCTGGAAGCCTGGAGAAGTGAAAGTGAAAGTGTTAGTCACTCAGCCGTGTCCAACTCTTTGTGACCCTATGGAGTGTAGCTTGCTGGACTCCTCTGTCTGGAAGCATCCAGGCAAGAATACTGGAGCGAGTTGCCATTCCCTTCTCCAGGGGATCTTCCTGACACAGGGACTGAATCCAGGTTTCTTGCATTGCAGGCAGATTCTTTACCATCTGAGACACCAGGGAAGTCATCCTGTTTTCCTATTTTTCTCATGCTCTGCATCAGATCACCAGGTCCTGTCAACTCCACCTCCTATAAAAGTCTCACCTGCAGACACACCTCTCTGCCTCTGCCTTTGTTCAAGTCACTTTATCTCATCAGGACTTCTGTGTCGCCCAGCCCACCAACCTTTCACACTTTAGAGGCAACCCCTCCAAAGCTTCTTTTGAGGTACAGTCTGAGTGATTTTTCAGTTTTCTTTCTGTGATTCTGGTTACGTCACCCCTTTACTTGAAACCATTCAATGGCTGTTAGAATACACTTCACACTTCTTAGGAGTGGCTTCCAAGGCCGTGGGTGACCAGGTCTCGCCTCCCTCAGGGCATCATCTCTCCTTGCTTTCAGATCCCTAAACATCTCTGTTTTCTCTTCCTTCAGGCCATGAATGTACTGTTTCCTCGTCCCCCTCTCTGCCTCCCTCTGGCTAATCCCAAGGTATTGTTCACATCCCCACTTAGATGTCCTTTCTTCTGAGGATGCTCTCTGACCCCCTCAAGCCCAGCCTTGGGGACCCCTTCCCAGTGTTCCCATGACAACCAGGCAACACTTCCTCCACAGTAACACCATGTACTTGGTATTTGAATTTGATGGCTACCTGTGTGTTTATCTGTTTTACACAGTGTCTCCCCATAGTGTCTTATGTCCTAGTAGAGAGCTGATTTGTGGAAAGCAGTTAAAAAAAATAAAACACTTTAATGAGTAAGTGCTACCAGAAAAAGGGTATTGATCCAGCAGCCAGGAGACTCAAGTTTTATTTATTTATTTTTAATTTTAATTTATCTTTTATATAAATTTATTTATTTTAATTGAAGGTTAATTACTTTATAATATTGTAATTTATTTTTAAGTGAAGGATACTTGCTTTACAATATTGTGGTGGTTTCTGCCATGTATCAACATGAATTAGCATCTCCCTCTCACCTCCTCTGCCCCATCCTACCCGCTCTAGGTTGTCACAGAGCACCATATTTGAGACTCAGGTCTTAGCACCTGCTCTGGCACAGATTCTGGATGCTGAAGAAGTCATTTTGTGACTTTGAGCCTCATATTCGTATCTGTGAGGTGAGGAGCCTGCACTAGGCTCTGGATCTATCTTCTGCATCCAAGATTTGCTTTCCTAGGCTGTCTCTATCTCGCAGGTTGTGAGAACCCCCCCTCTCCACTCCCTCTCCATCTTGGCTCCCTGCCTCTAGCTGGACACAAATTCTTGATGCTGAGGAAGCCATTTGCTGACTCGGAGCCTCACGTTCGTGTCTGTGAGGTGAGAAGCCTGCACTAGCCAGTGGCAGCCTTGGTTTCTCCTTGAATCCTGGACAAGAATGCCTTGAAGTTCTCCCATGTCCTTCTTCTCACCTCATCTTGTTTGCTGTCAGAACACTGTAAGTAGGATGCTTCTCAAGCTGCCTCTGCCCCTGTGATCAATAGAAAGATGTCGATTCTACGTGCTCGCAAGGCCGCCTTCCCCCAGCAGACCTGGGAGACCCCAGGTGGCCGCAGCCGAGTCAGCACTGTGTTTAATTTTAGGGCCCACTTACTGTTCACGTTTCTCATATCCATTCAGCACATCCCTCGAGCATTTACTACATGACAGGCATTGCTCTCGGCGCTCAGGCACATAAAGAACAAAGTATACAAAACCCTGATCTCAGGAGCTTCCATTTTCACAAGTGTGTGTAGGAGCGACCCGTACACATAAGCAGCACAATGGGGAAGGAAATTATATAATAAGTTAGGCGGCGAGTGCTGTGGAAGGAAAGGGAAAGAGGAGCAGAGAAGATGAAGACTCTGAGACTTGAGTCAAGACCTGAAGAAGTTGAGGGCAAGTGTTGATTTCTGTGGGGGAAGAACTTTCCAGGTCCCAAAGTGGGAGCACTCAGGGGGCGGTGCGTGGGCATGGACCCCGCATGAGCTGGCAGAATGCCAGGCCCGGTGCTCAGCAGGCTGGTCACTGGCGTTTGCTGGTGGTCAGAGTGTAGGCTGTGGGGCTTGGAGCAGACAAACTATTTGCCACCTGGCCCACTACATGCTGGCTTTGTGATCCTTGACAAAATACTTTGTTGAGTTCCTGTTTCTTTGCCTTTGTAGGAGGGTCGTGACCCAGGCTTCATGGGGTTGTTGTGGAACTTGATGAATTAGGTACATGGAGCGGCCAGCTCATTGCCACATGCGTGGTGTGTGCAGCCCAATAATATCAGTCCCTGGCATGCCCTTCTCCTGGTCTTTGAGCAAGACTTTTGTCTTCTCTGAGTCTCAGTTTCAATCCTGTGCTATCTTCTGTCTAGATGTTAGTAACTGTCATGTCCAGCAACGGGAGTAATAGTATTTTAAATGTATTGAGTTGGCCGAAAGTCCCTGGGTTGGGAAGATCCCCTGGAGAAGGAAATGGCAGCCCACTCCAGTATTCTTGCCTGGAAAATCCCATGGAGGGCGAAGCCTGGTAGGCTGCTGTCCATGGGGTTGCAAAGAGTGGGACACAACTGAGTGACTTCACTTCACTTTGTTCAAGTTTGTCCTTAACCTGAAAACCTTTTTGGCCAACCCAATAGATGACAGATTCCCGGGGCAGGGGTTCTGTGTACATCTGTGTATGAATATACATGTGTATGATTGCATGTATGTACAGTTGGACAGGACAGAAGTAGGTGTTTTTTTTTTTTTTTAATCCTTTGTAGATGCTTCAGGGATAAGGACACTGTATTTTTAGATGAGACCTCAAACTCAGTGTTCAGTCGATCCTCATTGAATAAATGAAATAGTGCTGATGAAGTGATCTTTGCTGGATAAAATATATAGGTCGAATTCAGCAGAGCTGTTTGCTTCCAGGTAGCAATGATGGTAGAGAAGGCAATGGCACCCCACTCCAGTACTCTTGCCTGGAAAATCCCATGGGCGGAGGAGCCTGGTGGGCTGCAGTCCATGGGGTCTCGAAGAGTCAGACACAACTGAACGACTTCACTTTCACTTTTCACTTTCATGCATTGGAGAAGGAAATGGCAATCCACTCCAGTGTTCTTGCCTGGAGAATCCCAGGGATTCTCCAGTGGGGAGCCTGGTGGGCTGCCGTCTATGGGGTCGCACAGAGTCGGACACAACTGAAGCGACTTAGCAGCAGCAGCAGCAGCAATGATGGAGTGCCGTCATGAAGAATATTTAGAATATATTTATCGAGGACTTAACTATGTGCCAGGCAGTGTATTAAGGACTTTACATGCATTTCTCATTTAAAATAGTCAACAACCCTGCAAGGTAGGTACAGTTATTATCAGGATTTTATAGTTGAGGCAACTGAGGCTCAGATGTCAACCTCTTGATCACAGCTCGTAAGGAGCTGGAATTAGAATCCAGCCTTCCAGAGCTAATGCACTTTCCTGCTACTCTTATATCTTTCTGAAATGTCACTGCACCTTTCCATGGTCTGATCGCCCATGAGGCGGGGCGGAGGTAGGAGTGGGGTGGGGAGAAAGGCTGTTCTTTCAACCAGGCCATGTGGAAAGTCCCAACTATAAAGTCACTCCCCAGGTTACTGGCAAACCTTCCCAGTAGATGGGGAGAAGATGAAGGAGTTAGCTTTTCTTGCCTGCAGTAGACAGTGAAGATGTTTAAAGACAAGGATTGCTTTCTTCTGTGTACCTAAAGTTATCCTTTTCCATTTGGTCTCAGAGTGTGCTGAGAACTTGGTGGAGGGGACTTCCCTGGTGGTCCAGTGGTTAAGACTTTGCACTTCCAATAAAGGGGAAGGAAGTTCGATCCCTGGTCAGGGAACTAAGATTCTGTGTGCTGTGAGGTATGGCCAAAAGTAATTTAAAGGTAAACCTACTAAAAAACCAAAATTGCTTTAAAAAAAAAAAAAAAAAGAACTTGGTGGCGCTGTGTGAGCCCTGGAGCACACATTTCCCTTTCAGGTGCCTAAAACCTGAGGACACGTGTGTATGTGTAGTAATATACACTTGGTGCATACATGCTAAGTCACTTCAGTCGAGTCAGACTCTTTGAGACCCCATGGACTGTAGCCCAACAGGCTCCTCTGTCCATGGGATTCTCCAGGCAAGAATACTGGAGTGGGTTACCATGCCCTCCTCCAGGGGATCTTCCTGACCCAGGGATGGAACCTATGTCTCTTAGGTCTCCTGTATTGGCAGGTGGGTTCTTTACCACTCGTGCCACCTGGGAAGCCCATATGCATGTATGATGTCAATATATAATATATGTGTGTATGGTGTGTGTGTGTGTGTATGGGGGGGGGTGTGTGTGTGTGTGTATCTCCATCCTTCAAGACCAGTGTAAGGGCCTCTTTCTTACCACGCCTGGGCAGCAGTGGGCACCCTCTGTGCCCTTCCAGCACTTCCTTACACCTTAGCTGTGTGACTGCACTTCCCAGCCTGTGCCTGGTGACTGATGTCTGCGCCTATGTCCCTTTGAAAGAACATCCTGTGTCCTAGTACCTTTCTGTCCACTTGCAGCTCATGACTAGTGAGTGCTTACTCAACATGTAAGCTCCTGCTTAGTCGCATAGTCGTGTACGACTCTTTGTGACCCCAAGGAGTGCAGTCTGCCAGGCTCCTCTGCCTTCATGGGCTCCTCAACTCCATGGGCTTCTCTAGGCAAGAAAACTGGAGTGATTGTCATTTCCTTCTCCAGAGGATCTTCCCACCCAGGGATCAAACCTGCATCTCTTAAGTCTCCTGCATTGGCAGGTGGGTTCTTTACCACTAGTCCCACCAGCATGGAGATGAACAAACGAATGAACAAGAGACTGGTCTTCGTACCACCAGCCTAGGTGAGGCTATTATCTACCCCAGTCACTCCCGGGTAGGGGGTTATCAACAGAGGCTACCTTCTTGTGGGGTAGGGTGCCCAGAGCCAAGCTGGAGATGTTCGATGTCCTTGGCCTCCAAGCTCCCGTGGGCACGCCAAGCTGCATAGAGCTGGCCTGGGTGCTCCCCCGGCCCCTCAGCTGGACTGGGTGGCCAGCTGTGGTGGCTTGGAAGAGCCTGTCTTCTGGAGCCTTGCTCATCTGGCGCCTGTGTTCCCGTCCCCTGGCCTGCCCGCTTCTCCTTGGGTCTGTGTGGAGAAGGAATGCGTCAGGAAGTTGCTCTTGTGCGTGTTTAATGTGTTCCACGCCTGCTGTGTCCCCCTGTGCTCAAGTTCCGGGCAATTACCCTCCTGCCGGGTTTCGTTGCTGAGCACAGCAGGTGGGCCTTGTTTGTAATTCACTTGCACCATTAACGCTGGGTTAGCACCATAAGGGCGACTGATGCGCTCAGTGCCCCCAGCCCCAGATGCCACTTGATAGCAGGATGTTAGATTGGCTTTGGGGGCTGAGGCATTTCTAAGCTCTTCCTGATCTGCTTTCTCCAGTTGAAAGTGATGAGAGAGGTTTCGTCTATTGAAAATCACAGGGTGCTAACAGTCATCTGCACTAATGGGAGATCTGTACCCAAATACTGGTCGCCCCAAATCATGGTGATTTGGCTCCAAACAATAAGACCAATAATCCTAATAACAGCTCTCAGTAATCTAAGCAACAGTGCCATCATTGAGCACTTGCTATTTGCAGGCATACTGCTAAGATCACAGCTAATTTTTGGAGCAATCTTAGGAATATCCAATATTTTCTCCATATTGTGGATGGGAAAACTGAGGTTTGCAGAGGTCAGTCACTTGGCCAAGGGCATAGCTAATAAGGAGCAGAGCCCAGAGTCGTGGATATCAGTCTAATGCAGGCACAAAACTCGTGCTGCTAACGGCTACCTTACACTGCCCTCCTCTGAGATGAATGATGTGGAGTTTTGTGAATGGAGGTGGGGTCAGGTCAAGATCTCCAACTTGCCATGCTAATTTTTTTTTTTTTTTTGCTAGCATTGATATTAAGATGAGTTACTGAGTATGGGAATGAGGAGTATGATTAAAACATCCTCCATAGGTTTACTTTTATTAATTAATCAACCGTACATTTACTGAGCTCCAGCTAGGTGGAAAATATTGTCCCGGGTGTTTTACAGAAAACAAAGATAAATCATTCATCCGTTCAGTAAATCTGAGAGATGGGGAGTCAGACATATATTCCAGAATGAAAGACAGGGAATGAAACGTTGGGGGTGGGGGCGGAGGAGGTAAGAATTAAACAACCGCAGGGATCTTACTTTCTGATTGTTGAAACATGATTGGCAGTTGGTAAAATCTACTGCAATAAGCATCACATATAGTGTCTCCTTTGATCTTTGAACAACCCCGTGGAGAAGACAGTGCAAGTAGCATGTTTCCAGCTTTATGAGAAATTAAGGCACAGAGGGGCTTCCCTTGTGGTCTAGTGGTAAAGCGTGTACCTGCCAAGCAGGAGACGTGGGTTCAATCACTGGGTCGGGAAGACCCTGTGGAGAAGGAAATGGCACCCCACTGCAGTTTTCTAGTCTGTAGAACTCCATGGACAGAGGAGTCTGGCAGGCTATATATAGTCTATGGGGTTGGAGAAGAGTTGGACACGGCTTGGGAACTAAACAACAACAGCAAATGGCATAGAGGTTTTAGGGTCTGTTGGTGGTTGCACAGAGAATGGTGGTAAAGCCAGGTTGGAGCAGAGGCCTTATGACTCCAGCCCCAGACTCTTCAGAATCTCTCCCATTAGAGCCCAGCGTATATGCTCAGCCTAATCCAGGCTTGGTGCGGTATATGTGATGCCCTTGGCCCTACTGAGGCCGATTCTGGAGCTGCCTGGGGCTCTACTTTCTTTGCAGACCCAACGCCTGGCTACTTAGAAACTTTCTTTACCCTAAATTTGTGGGAAAATTCAGGGCCCTAATGTTTAGGCTATACGGGGTCCGCTTCCTTCAGGGTCGGCTTCCCCACGTTCACATCCGTGTACACGTGGCTAAGTGCCCATTAACTGGCCTCGCTGCTCTCCAGGCTGCCTGGCACACCCTGGTGTCTTCAATTTCCTTAAGCACAGCTCCGGTCCTGGCCTTCCCCGGCCCAGAAACTTTCAGTGGCCTTGCCTGGAGGATAAAAGTCCCTGCTCCTTAACCTTGGCATCGAAAGCCTTCTAGAATCTGACCCCAAGGCTTAGCTCTCTCTGGACCCCACAGACACCATGTGCTCCTGCCAAGTTGGGCTACTCCCTGTTCCCGGGACAGCTCCCTTGCCTTCTGCAGTGAGTGCCTGGAAGGTTTCCCTTCCTGCACAGCACATACCTCGGGGCTCAGTACACGTCCTACATCTTCCAAGAATCTGGTTCCAAATCTCCGGGCCCCAGGAGGCCTTTCTGCCTCTGTCTTCCCAGCACTTCCTCCCATTTGCTGACGAAGGCTGCCCTGTCTTGTGACAGCTGCTCCGTTGCTCTCTTGCACTGTGAGTTTATGAGGGGCGCTGCTTAATTTACTTTTTCCACAAGGACATCCGACTTTTCCAGTAAGTTCCTTGAGGGCAGTCAGTCCACCTGAGAGTTCTGAGAGCCTGTTGGTGCTCAGCACAGTGCTAGGTGGGCCCCAAGTGTCCAGGGACACTGGCACAACATAGCAGGGTTGCCAGGATCTGGGAGGTTCCTTCCCCCACCCCACCTCTGCACCAGCTGGTACTTACAGCTTTTCTCTCTCCTTCTGGCAGCTGGAGCTGGGCTTTCATGGTTATGTGCCCGCTCATCTGGGCCTTTGTGGTGGGGGAAGTGTTAAGTCCAGAGACAGCCCCCTTGCTTAACTAAGGAAGTCAAGGATTCCCCCAGGGGAACGTCAAAAGCCTTCAGCCTCTGGACTTCAACCCCTAGCCTCTCTTGGCTCTGCCTGAGTTTCTGAGACATCCCAGGCCATGGCGAGGAGAAGTGATGAGGCTTTGACAGGCTGGGCGAGAACTACTGTGTGCATGCTGAGTCTCCTCAGTCGTTTCCAACTCTTTGGGACCCAATGGACTGGGTAGCTCGCCAGGCTCCTCTGTTCATGGGATTCTCCAGGCAAGAATACTGGAGTGGGTTGCCCTTTCCTTCTCCAGGGGATCTTCCCAATGCATTGGCAGGTGAATTATTTACCACTAGCACCACCTGGGAAGCCCAAGAGCTACTGTTGCCTGTGACTAACACGGAATCCTGGGGCAGCTCCTAGAGAGTGTTCTCTGCATCCCTGACCCCTTCAGAGATCAGGAAAAGGTAGTAGGGCCCCCATTCCCCTCCCCATCTCTCCTTCCAAGGGAGGACCCTCCTCTCACCTAGGGCCTGGGATCCTGCCAAGAACCAGAGCTGTGAATGCATTGGTGTGTCTTGGAGGTGCTAGACGTGGGCTGGGTAAGCATGGAAACTGCAGGTAGGCTTGGGGACTGTGGAAGCAGCAGGAGAGGAGGTGCTGGGGTTAGCCTGTGTCTGGCTAGGGACTATGGTCTGGGAACACACTCTGGGGTCACCTCTGAACAGCAGCTCTACTCCTGCTCTCCTGGCAGCCGGAGCACCTGGGCCAGTGACAGTTGGTCCCGTGAGACTGTGAGAGCACTGAACAGGCCGAGCATTCACTGAGCACTTGACCCCCAGGTGGTGCATGCGTGCATGCTCAGTTGCTCAGTCCATGTCCAACTCTTTGCAATCCCATGGACCATAGCGTGCTAGACTCCTCTGTCCTTGGGATTCTCCAGGCAGGAACACTGGAGTGGGTTGCCATGCCTTCCTTCAGGGAATCTTCTGACCCGTGTTGTTAGCCTTACTCTACAGAGGAGGGGGCACGGGCTCAGGGGTGAAGTAAGCCTAGGTCTTAGAGCCAGACATTGAGAAAGCTGGAATTCTTTATTGTTTTTTTAAATTATTAACTAGATTTCTTAATTGAAAAAGCCATCCAATCTTTAGCTTAAAATGCAAACAGTAGAGAACACTTCAGAATGACAAGTGAGTCTGCCACCTGCAATGTCTGCAGTTCTAGGACCTTCTTTGCAGGGGGCAGTTGTCCAGCGGCAGCTTCTGTCCTCTGTTCCACACAGAGCCTGGTGCCAGGCCTTCCCCAGGTGGATGGCCATCAGTGCTGATGGCACTGGGTGGGGGCAGGGGCTGGAGGGGACTTCCAAGCCATTTCCAGAGTTCACAGTGAACTTGGGTGATGCCAGCAGAAGAAGTCAATCACTTTGCAATTTGAAGGGGACACCCACCCTCACTGTGGAGAAACTTTTCATCTTTAACCTAGAGGTTTTCTCAACGGTGCTGTATAGATGGAGAAGTCTTGAGGCTACTGTAAAAATAAAACTGAAAACCAGAAGCAGGAGGCTTAAGTCCAAATCCTGAGAACACCAGAGAACCCCTGACTCCAGGGAACATTAATCAACAGCAGCTCATCAAACGCCTCCATACCCACACTGAAACCAAGCACCACTCAAGGGCCAACAAGTTCCAGAGCAAGACATACCACAAAAATTCTCCAGCAACACAGGAACACAGCCCTGAGCTTCAATATACAGGCTGCCCAAAGTCACTCCAAACCCATTGACATCTCATAACTCATTACTGGACACTTCATTGCACTCCAGAGAGAAGAAATCCAGCTCCATCCACCAGAACACCGACACAAGCTTCGCTAACCAGGAAACCTTGACAAGGTTTCCTGTCAACCCTACAACCCCACCCACAGTGAGGAAACTCCACAATAAAGAGAACTCCACAAACTTCCAGAATATGGAAAGGGCACCCCAAACACAGCAATATAAATAGGATGAAGAGACAGAGGAATACCCAGCAGGTAAAGGAACAGGATAAATGCCCACCAAACCAAACAAAAGAGGAAGAGATAGGGAATCTACCTGATAAAGAATTCTGAATAATGATAGTGAAAATGATTCAAAATCTTGAAATCAAAATGGAATCACAGATAAATAACCTGGAGACAAGGATTGAGAAGATGCAAGAAAGGTTTAACAAGGACCTGGAAGAAATAAAAAAGAGTCAATATATAATGAATAATGCAATAAATGAGATCAGAAACACTCTGGAGGGAACAAATAGGAGAATAATGGAGGCAGTAGATAGGATTAGTGAAGTAGAAGATAGAATAGTAGAAATAAATGAATCAGAGAGGAAAAAAGAAAAATGAATTAAAAGAAATGAGGACAATCTCAGAGACCTCCAGAATAATGTTAAACACCTCAACATTTGAATCATAGGAGTCCCAGAAGAAGAAGACAAAAAGAAAGACCATGAGAAAATACTTGAGGAGATAATAGTTGAAAACTTCCCTAAAATGGGGAAGGAAATAATCACCCAAGTCCAAGAAACCCAGAGACCCAAACAGGATAAACCCAAGGTGAAACACCCCAAGACACATATTAATCAAATTAACAAAGATCAAACACAACAAATATTAAAAGCAGCAAGGGAAAAACAACAAATAACACACAAGGGGATTCCCATAAGGATAACAGCTGATCTTTCCATAGAAACTCTTTAGGCCAGGAGGGAATGGCAGGACATACTTAAAGTGATGAAAGAAAATAACCTACAGCCCAGATTACTGTACCCAGCAAGGATCTCTTTCAAATATGAAGGAGAAATCAAAAGCTTTACAGACAAGCAAAAGCTGAGAGAATTCAGAACCACCAAACCAGCTCTCCAACAAATGCTAAAGGATCTGCTCTAGACAGGAAACACAAAAATGGTGTATAAACTTGAACCCAAAACAATAAAGTAAATGGCAACAGGATCATACTTATCAATAATTACCTTAAACATAAATGGGTTGAATGCCCCAACCAAAAGACAAAGACTGGCTGAATGGACACAAAAACAAGACCCCTATATAGGTTGTCTACAAGAGACCCACCTCAAAACAAGGGACACATACAGACTGAAAGTGAAGGACTGGAAAAAGATATTCCATGCAAATGGAGACCAAAAGAAAGCAGGAGTAGCAATACTCGTATCACATAAAATAGACTTTAAAACAAAGGCTGTGAAAAGAGACAAAGAAGGACACTACAAAGTGATCAAAGGATCAATCCAAGAAGAAGATATAACAATTATAAATATATATGCACCCAACATAGGAGCACCACAATATGTAAGACAAATGCTAACAAGTATGAGAGGGGAAATTAACAATTACACAATAAGAGTGGGAGACTTTAATACCCCTCTTGCACCTATGGATAGATCAACTAAACAGAAAATTAACAAGGAAACACAAACTTTAAATCATACAATAGACCAGTTAGACCTAATGGATACCTATAGGACATTTCACCCCAAAACAATGAATTTCACCTTTTTCTCAAGTGCATATGGAACCTTCTCCAGGATAGATCACATCCTGGGCCATAAATCTAGCCTTGGTAAATTAAAAAAAAATTGAAATCATTCCAAGCATCTTTTCTGACCACAATGTTGTAAGATTAGATCTCAGTTACAGGAGAAAAACTATTAAAAATTCCAGCATATGGAGGCTGAACAACACGCTGCTGAATAACCAACAAATCACAGAAGAAATCAAAAAAGAAATAAAAATATGCATAGAAATGAATGAAAATGAAAACATTACAACCTAAAACCTGTGGGACACTGTAAAAGCAGTGCCACGGGGAAGGTTCATAGCAATACGGGCATACCTCAAGAAACAAGAAAAAAGTCAAATAAATAACCTAANGGATGCCATGATCTTCGTTTTCTGAATGTTGAGCTTTAAGCCAACTTTTTCACTCTCCTCTTTTACTTTCATCAAGAGGCTCTTTAGTTCCTCTTCACTTTCTGCCATAAGGGTGATGTCATCTGCATATCTGAGATTATTGATATTTCTCCCGGCAATCTTGATTCCAGCTTGTGTTTAAATAAATTTATATTAAGATAAATAAATAAATCATAGAAATCAATCTTCCTATTAAAAATAAAGTGAAGGGGACACCCAGGTGGTGCAGTGGTAAGAATCTGCCTGCCAGTGCAGGAAGCACAAGAGATGTGTGTTTGATTTCTGGGGGCAGGAAGATCCCCTGGAGTAGGAAATGGCAACCCATTCCAGTATTCTTGCCTGGAAAATTCCATGGATGGGGGAGCTGGGTGAGCTGCAGCCCATGGGCTTGTGAAGAGTCGGTCAGAACTGAACACTCAGGCATGCCACTTATTTTGCTGCGGATCTTTATTGTGCAATATCTAGTTTTCATATCTTCTTTACTTCTGCCTACCCACCCCCCACCACCTGCCAGCCTTAGGAGTGCTGGGAGCGAGGGGCCAGTCCTGGGCCTCCTGGAGGAATGCATGCACCTTGGAATGGCTGCCTTCTCTCCTACTCTGGCAGGGACTTTAAGAAGACAGGCCTTACTTCCTTCCAATAGTGTCTGAGATGCTGAAAAGGCTGATATGTACGTGAGCTGACCACGAGAGTGAGATGGAACCCGGCCAAGGGAAGGGAGCTTGTGTCTGTGGCCCAGCCACTCTCAGGTCAGGAAGTGCTTCCTTATCGATAACAGTTAGAGTGCTGTCCTCTGGCTTTGACGTCAGTGGAGCTGGAGATTGTCTTCCATCATACATGAGTCTATAATAACCCCCCATCTCTGGCTGCAGATGGTTAAACTCAGATGCATCTCCCACCTCCATCCTTGTCTTCTCCAGGCTACAGAGCCCAACTCTTCCCACATCTCTTTATGGAAGTTTGCAGTGCACACAGCCTCGCTCCTAGGCTTCTGCAGGGTAGCCCCTCTCCTCACAAACACCCAGACAGAACCTGAGCAAGGAAGGGAGGGCTGTGTTTACGTGGAGGTAATTAGGATGCTGTCTTTACAGCAGTTTCTCTCCCCATCTTTCTCCTCGCTTACTCTATTCCTCTGTGGAGGCTCTTGCAAGGTCTTTCTGCTTTAAATGTGTTCCAGATGGCTCCACCACTGGGCTATTTTCTTTCAAAGCCTCAACTCACATGGTCTTTGCTAGGAGCTTGGCTCCCCAGGGCCCATCCTGGTGGCTTCAGATAAATGCCAGGGACATTTTTCACCATCCAGAGCCAGTCTTGACCTCCACATCCGACCCAGGGATCCTCTTCCCATCTCTCACAGCTCACCTTGACTGGTGGGTGATTAATTCTCCATCTTCTCACCTCTAACCACCTCCTTTGCCATAGAGAGGAAATTCAAATGCTGTGGCCTCCTCCCTTTTCTGTGAAGGGTGCTTGGTCCAGTATGAGTTTCAGGAGGGCAGTTGGCTATGGATGCAGAGCCTTATCCTGGACTTTGGAGCAAAGAGAGACTGGAGATGCCTAATGAGAGGGACTCACAGAAACACAGCAGATTCAAAGAGAAGGTGCTCCCAGCTTTCTAGCTGCATGGGCTCCCTGCCATCTCCAACACCTGTGGCACAGTGCTCCACCAGCGCCTCGTGTGGGCTCCCTGCCATCTGTGACACTCATGGTGCAGCGCTCCACCAGCGCCTCGCGTGGGCTCCCTGCCGTCTCCAACACCCATGGTGCAGCGCTCCACCAGCGCCTCGCATGGGCTCCTTGCCGTCTCCGACACCCGTGGCGCAGTGCTCCACCAGCGCCTTGCGTGGGCTCCCTGCCATCTCCGACACTCACGGCCTAGCACTCCACCAGCGCCTCTGGGTCTCCTTTGCTGTGTTGTTCCCTCTGTCTGGCTCCTCTCCTCCCTACTCACCCCTGTCCCCTTCAAAGAACCTGGCCAACTCAAGTTAAACATTTTATCTTTAGCAAGGCCTTCCCCTCTGGCCACATGAGGACCCCACCAAACACTCTGTAGTAGCTTCTACTTTCCCCTCACCATCTGTCATTATGGCATCTAGTTACCTAGAATGGATTAATATCTCCTCCCTAGACTGTAAGCTCCATCATGGCAGGAATTGGACACTGCCTACCACCCAGTAGGTACTCAACAGAAATAGTTGTTGAATGAATGAAGTATAAAGCATGTAGTGGTATTAAGTCTAGTTTATGCTTGGGCTTCCTAGGTGGCGCTAGTGGTAAAGAACCTGCCTGCCAATGCAGGAGATGCTGGTTCAATCCCTGGATCAGGAAGATTCCCTGGAGGAGGGCACAGTAACCCACTCCAGTATTCTTGCCTGAGAAATCCCATGGACAGAGGAGCCAGATACAGTCCATAGAGTTGCATAGAGTCAGACACAACTGAAACGACTCAGCACGCATGCTTTGGCCAGTCTAGTGTAAAGGAAAAACAAACACCAATTCTTTTTAGAAAACACTTCACTCACCTACAACGTATTTCTCCAGCTATTATCTCCTTTGAGTCTCTTAGCAACCCCGAAGGGCAGATGGTGGGAGTGTAGTTCCCCATTTCACCGAAGAAGAAATGGAGGCTCTGAGAGGTTAAGAGATGGGCCTGAGGTCACACGGCTCTCCACCTCCAGCGTCTGTGTTTTCTCCTGTGCCAGGCTGAGTCTGAGTGAGGAAGGAGGGCTGCCTCTTCAGGGAAAGGTTCTAGGTGGGGCTGACTTGGAGCAGCATTTTGGAGGTGAGAGGGCTGTGGATTAATCTTAGCATGAGGTATGGGAGGTCGTCTCATTGGGAGAAGATGTGGCTGTGGTCCAGGCAGCCTTGAGTGGGATGAGGGAGGGAGAGGAAGTTCACATTCACCGATTGCATTACACCTAAGATCTCTCGCAACAGCTTTTCAAGGGAGGCCTCGCGTCACCCATGGTTTGTAGTTGTGGAAAGGAAGCTCTTAGAAGTTAAGTAACCAGCTTAAGGAAGCAAAGTGACAGCTGAGACTGGAAACCAGGGTTGTCAGCTCTTTGTTTAGAGGTTGATTGAGTGCTTTGGTCTGAAATAGACACGGGAAGTGGTTTGAAGGGGAAGGAAACTGGAGGTCCCCCCAGCTCACTCATTAGTGCCCAAAAATTGGGAACCACTTCCGGAGTCGTGTGTCCTGAGTGCTGGCAGACACCTCCAGGGGCTCTGCTCCCTGGATGGCCTCCCCTAAAGTCAGGCCCAGGCAGAACAGTCCTTCCACTTCAGTTTATCCTGGCGCATCACACCCGGGCCAGCTGATGCCAAGCCTCCCTGGCTGGTGTGCCATGTTGTAACTCATCACACACTCCCAAGAGCATCTCCTGATAGTAAATCCTAAAGGCTGAGGACATCTGGGCTGATGGTTTTGCCAAAGGACACTCCTAGACTCATTTCTGTGTTGCTGGCTCCCCCTGCCCCTGACTTGGCAAAGTGTGCAAATGGGCCCAGGTCTATTTGCATTTCTCGTCTTCTTCAGCGTCGTGATAGTCACTGTGGTCACATTCTAAGACTTCCTCAGGTACCACTGTGTGCCAGATTCTGGGGTGCCTAGAGAGGCAGGTATAGAGAGCAGTGGATGAGAATGGGGTGCTGGAACCATGGCCTGGTTCTTCCACTGACGAGCTGAGTGACCTTGGCAAGTCCCATTCGACCCCTCCACCTTTCGGTTCCTTGTCTGCTGGGGATTGGAGGGAGGATGAGTGTCTGCCTCACAGAATTCTGAGGAGCATTAAATCTTAGATAGTACTTTGCACATAGAAAGCAAAGGTACTTACAAATACATATTTATTTATTTTTGGCTACCCTGGGTCTTCAGTGTTGTGTGTGGGTTTCTCATTGTGGTGGCTTCTCTTGTTGTGGAACATGGGTTCTATGTGCACAAGTTTAGTTGCCCCACAGCTTGTGGGATCTTCCTGGACCAAGGCTCAAACCTGTGTCTCATACATTGGCAGGTGAATTCTTAACCATGGACCACCAGGGAAGTCCAGAAAGCAAATATTTAGTAAATGTTACCTGTTCTCATAAAGTACAGTTCCTAAAACTGCAGAATCTCAGAGTTTAAAAGAACCTTAGAGATCATTGGTCTGATTCCTTATTTTACAAAATGGAAAACTGAGGCTCAGACAGGCTCAGAACTAGTGAACACCCAGGCCCCTGACTCCCAGGACAAGATCTGCATCCAAGCATCACATACTTGTTGCCAGGGAGACGGGATGCTTAACACATGCTGCCCATGGTATCAGGTCACAGAGGGTGACTCCTCAAGGAGGCCGCATGGCCTGGGGTGCCACTCCACTACCTGCACATCCCATCCAAGCTGCTAGCTGCTGTTGGGAGTTTCTCTCTGTTGGAGGAGTCACAGGAGCAGAGAATCACACGCCCATTTGTCTTGAGGAGGCTGGAGTATCATGAGGAGTAATCAAGATCTTGTTGCCCAGAGTTGAGAGCAAACCTGTAATTAATCTGGCTGCCCCTCTGATTCCCTTTGTCCTCCCACCACCAAACACTCTCTAGTGGCTGTCAGCCTCCTCTTTGACTCACCCCAGAAAATCAGGATTGATGGTGTAATAGCCTTATGGGGATTAGAGAGACCAGCAGAGGGACCACGGACAAGTCAGGAGAGGAAGGAGAGGTCATTTAGCACAACTGGGTCAGGGAGTCTAGACACTGTTTACCATGGAACATGAGGAGCTGTGGTTGGGCAGTGTCTGTCTGTGCCTGTTAACCAGTGTGGGTTGAGAGTCAGCACACATTCGTGGAGCTTCTATTCAGGATGAGCATCATAACAAGCATGTCAGGAAGATACATGCCAGAGAGATGATGCTCCCCTGCCTTCCAGGAACACACAATCTGGAACAGAGAGAGAGCATTAATACATGCAAGTTAAATAACCATTCATTTATTCACTCATTTCTTAATGTTTATTTATAACAGCATTGCACTGGGTGTTGTTCTAGGTGCTGAAGGTATAACAGTGAAGAAGAAGGCTCTGCTTTCACGGAGCTTCATTCAAAAATACAAATCCCAGGGCTTCCCAGTGGCCTAGTGGCTGAGACTCTGGCTACCAATGCAGGGGGCCTGGATTCTGTCCCTGGTCAGAGAACTAGATCCCAAGGCCACAACTAAGACCCAGCACAGCCAAAATAAGTAAGTAAAAATAAATGTTAAAAATCTTTAAAAAATAAAATACAAGCACCAGAGAGAGGATTAGAGTCATTGAGGTCTGAAAGAGACAGGAGAGGATTTTCTACCTTGAGGAAACAGAGCAGTCTTGAGATGCTGAAATAATGGAAATTAGGTGCCCCCTTTGAAAAAAGTGGGGACCTCTAATCATTGTACTAAAAAGCAGAGACAACACTTTGCTAACAAAGCTCTGTAGAGTCAAAGCTGTGGTTTTCCAGTAGTCATTTATGGATGTGAGAGTTGGACCATAAAGAATGCTGAGTGCTGAAGAGTTGATGCTTTTGAGTCGTGGTGCTGAAGAAGACTCTTGAGAGTCTGTTGGACTGCAAGGAGATCCAACCAGTCCACCCTAAAGGAAATCAGTCCTGAATATTCATTGGAAGGGCTGGTGCTGAAGCTGAAACTCCATAACTTGGCCACCTGATGCACCTTTTCCAGCCGACTCACTGGAAAAGACTCTGATGCTGGGAAAGATTGAGGGCAAGAAGGGGAGCAGAAAATGAGATGGTTGGATGGCATCATTGACTCAATGGACATGAGTTTGAGCCAACTCTGGGAGATGGTGAAGGACAGGGAAGCCTGGTGTGCTGCAGTCCACTGGGTCACAAAGAGTTGGACACGACTGAGTGACTGAACAGCAACTGATTTCTGGTGTTTGGGTCAGGAAACATCCTGGGCAGGTAAATGCTGAAGCAGAGATGAGACCGCCAGTCTGATTCCACAGCACGTCTCTCAAGTGCTCCCGGGGCAGGGTGCAATCAGTGTGTGGGGTGATACTTCCTGTGCTGTGCAGGTGAGGGCTGGAGGGCTGGGGCAGGAGAGCTGAGCGTGCTCGGTGGAGGAGCTGCACCAGAACACTACGTTTTCTTTCTGGGCAAGGATTCTGAAAGTGACTCACTAGGAAATAATTCATGCCCACAGAGCCTTTTCCATGTCTATAACCTGATTGAATATTTCATAATTTCAACAGATATTTTTGAGGCTTCCCTGGTGGCTCAGATGGTAAGGAATCAGCCTGTAATGCAGGAGACCCAGCTTCAATCCTTGGGTTGGAAAGATCCCCTGGAGGAAGAAATGGCAACTCACTCCAGTATTCTTGACTGGAGAATTCCATGGAGGGAGGAGCCTGGTGGGACAGTCCATGGGGTCATAAAGAGTTGGAAACCAGTGAGCGTCTAACACTTTCACACTGTGGGCCAGCCTGTGCTAGGCACTGAGGATGCAGGTGGAAAATTCTTACGTGTTCCCTGCTCTCCTGGTGCCAGTCACCCCATGAGGTAGGCATTCATATCCCCATGTTACCAATGAGGAAACAGGCTCCCAGAAATAGAGCTGCTCAGGAGGTTCCCTCCTTAAGGACCACAGCAGATCCGACCTGGCCTTCTTCCATGCTGGGCCCTAACTGTGCACTTGTTAGTGTTGGCGTGAGTGCTCTAGGGTGTCAAGAACAGCGTTCTCAAATTGCCTGGGAAGGATCTATCAGAGCCCTTTAGCAATTAGAAGCCATATTTGTATCAGCTTGCTTTGGACTTAAATTCTGCCAGTGCCTTTGTATTCAACTCTAGTTGAACGAGGAGCCTGGGATCTGTGATCACATGGGGTTAGACGGTCTTGAATTTGAACTTCAGCACGACTGCTTTAGTTGCATGACCTTGGGTTAGTGATTGATCCTCCTTGAGCCTCAGCTTCCACATCTGTGAAATGGGTATGCAATATCATCTTATAGAGTTAGTATAATAGCCATGAACAGTTAATTACTCTGAGCAGTACAGGATAAGCATCTTAGCATCTCTCCTCCTAATGATTCTGTGAGGGAACTTTTATCATTGGGCTTCCCTGGTGGCTCAGTGGTAAATAATCCGCCTGCCAATGCAGGAGACTCAGGTTCGATCCCTGGGTTGGGAAGATCCCCTGGAGAAGGAAATGACAACCCACTCCAGTATTCTCACCTGGGAAATCCTATGGACAGGGGAGCTGGCAGGCTACAGTCCATGGGGTTGTAAAGAGTCAGACACGACTTAGTGACTGAACACAGACGCATTTCTATCATTCCCATGTTATGAATGGACAGGTTGAGGTTTAGAGAAGTTAGCTCACTTGCTCATGGTGTACAGCTGCTACATGGCAGTGCAGGTCTCAACCTGTGTAAGAACTGTGACTGTCAGTCCAAGCCCCAGCCACAGAAGTAAAGGGAAACAAACGTTTCCCTCCCCTTTTCAGTGTTCTTGCCTGGGAAATCCCATGGACAGAGGAGCCTGGCGGGCTATAGTCCATGGGGTCACAAAGAGTCAGACACGACTGAGAGGCTAACTTTTCACTTTCACTTTTCTCCTTTCAACCTATATCGACATGATGATCCTATGCCTGGATCTAGAGCATTCTGTCTGCTTAGACTGTTTGTATTAACTAACTACAGTGAATGTACAAAACATAAAACATACAAGTCAGACTGAGAATTTATTTCATCTTGGTATAAACTCAGAAAATGCTTTTTGATGCCATCTGTTCACTGATTTCATTCAGCCAATACTAATAGAGCACCTACTGTGTGCCAGATAGTGTGCTGGTGCTGGCCACGGTCCCGGTGTCACAGCTGACAGTTCTGTGGGGAGACAGGAGGCATCATCATGAGCAGAGTATGCGTCCTAACGAGGAAAGCCTCAGAGGGGAAGTAATGCAGTGAGCCTGGAAGACACAGTTTGCAGGCCATCACGGGGTGAGGCTGCAGCCTGTGCACAGGCAGAGGGTGGGTGCTGAGGCAAGTCGGAGATTGAGCTCTGCTGAGGATCGGGTGCAGTGGAGTTGGGGGTAGAGACAAGAAGACAGGAACCCGGGCTTCCCGGGTGGATCAGTGGTAAAGAATCCTTCAGCCAATCAGGAGACTCCGGTTCAATTTCTGGTCTGGGAAGATCCCACATTCCACGGAGCAACTAAGCGCGAGTGCCACAACTATTGAGCTTGTGCTCTAGAGCCTGGGAGCCCCAGCTACTGAAGCCACGTACCCTAGAGCCTGTGTTCCGCAGCAAGAGAAGCCACTGCAATGAGAAACTCTCATACCGCAACTAGAGAGTGGCGTCCGCTCACCACAGCTGGAGAAAGCCTGCAAAGCAATGAAGACCCAGCACAGTCAAAAGTATAAAACAAAAAGAAAGAAAGATGAACTAGATCTTGAAGGATTTATCTGTTGGAGTTAAGTTTGCCTTTGATTCGTGATGCAGTGGAGAGCTGTGGTAGACTTTGGGGCTGGGGTGTGAACATTATCAAGTTCGCAGTTTGGTAAGAACTCCCAGCTGCTCATTCAGGTGGTCAGATGGTAAAGAACCCATCTGCAATGCAGGAGACCCGGGTTTGATCCCTGGGTCAGGAAGATCCCCTGGAGAAGGGAATGGCAACCCGTTCCAGTATTCTCGCCTGGAAAATTCCATGGACTGAGTAGCTCGGCGGGCTGTGGTTCATGGAGTCACAAAGAGTCAGACACGACTGAGTGAATAACACTTTTATTTCACTTTTCTGGCCACTCACTGGAGACCCATTGGAGAGGGAAAGACCAGAGGGAGATAGACTGAGGTGGCTGCTATTGGAGAATCCTGGCTGTTGCTGGTGGATGTCTGGACTGGAGCAGGTTGATGGTGATGGAGAGAAAGTGATGGAGCTATTGGGACTTGGTGACTGAGTTGATGTGGAGTGTGGGGAAGTAGAACTCTACAGTAGCTCTCTGCTTTCTAACTTGGGTGACTAGAGGATCATGGTGCCATCCCCTGAGAAGGAGAATGTAGGAGGAGAAACAGATGGTGGGGTCGATGGAGAGGAGTCCTCCTCTTTAGGATGAGGTGTGTCTGGAGGGCTGGACGTCCAGGTGGAGATTTCAGGAGGCAGCCATCTCAGTACAGGTGTTCTGGGCTTGAGATTCTGATTTAGAAGCCACACCATGCCAGTGGTAATAACTCGTGGGTGGAGGTGGAACTGCCTAGGGATGATGTCAGTGGGAAGAGGGGCTGGATGCTCTATTGCTAGGAAAAATTTTATCCTTAAATTATGAAAATATTTTCAGTTGATAAAGGCTATGCCATTAAGTTCTAAGACCAGATTCATATAAATTGAAAATAAGACCTCAACTTTCCTTGTGTTTTTGGATAAAGAATCCAGAAGCTTCACGGTCTGCTCTCATATGCAAACAGGTATGTGACAGACGACTACCCAGCAGAGTCTGAATCCTGGCTTAGCCTTGGCTTTCCCTAGTAACAGCTGTGTTACCTTGAACTAGGCACCTTTCTTGAGCTCAGCTTTCTTGTCAGTAACAGAGCTTGTTTTGTGATTAAATAAGATAAATATTATGGAAAAAATTTTGCAAGCCCTTGTGCTTTACCAACTTGTGTCATGATGGTGCTTTTTATTCCTGTAAGGTTTTGGGGGAGATTATTTCTCATTACTTTGCCCAAGAGCAGCTGAGCACC
Organism: Aepyceros melampus; assembly: GCA_006408695.1. Taxonomy (NCBI): domain Eukaryota; kingdom Metazoa; phylum Chordata; class Mammalia; order Artiodactyla; family Bovidae; genus Aepyceros; species Aepyceros melampus. Next base: position 214,034 of record SJXQ01003596.1, on the reverse strand, counting down.
TAAGCCATTGTCCTTACATATGGTCTCCAGGATCAGCCAGCCTTTGGGGTCATGAATAATGGCCGTCAGGCCTTCATGGATTGAGTGTAGTTCTGTCATTAAATAAAATTTACACAGGCTAATCTGACACCTATTTAGTGGTCTGCATAATAATTATTGTGCAGTGGGCTGACCAGGCATAAATGGAAGGCATTTGACAGAAACGGTTATATTTAGTATTACTTTTATATAGCCTAGCAAGATTTTTATGGTTCTTCCATCTTTGACAGCCTATTCATTTTCCACTCAATGCGAATTTATTGAAGCTGTAATATAAGCCAGGCACAGTTCTGGGCCCTGAGGTTTCAGAAAAACAGGATTTCTGTTCCAGCCCCACCTCCACTGAGCTTGAATTCTAATGGGGAGACAGTCACTTAATAGTCAACCTTACCCACAATGAGTAAGAATGTCAAGCTTCCCTTGAGATCATGGTTGCTTTCATCTCTTCCTGCACTAACACCCATGAATTAATATTTAATTATATTTATTTATTAGGCTGCATCATTATTTGGTCTTAGCTGTGTCATGTGGAATCTAGTTCCCCGGCAGGAATTGAACCTGAGGCCCCTGCATTTGATGTTCAGTCTCTCAGTTGTGTCCAACTCTTTGTGACCCCATGGACTACAGCACACCAGGCTTCATTGTCCTTCACATCTCCCAGAGCTTGCTCAAACTCATGTCCATTGAGTTGGTGATGCCATCCAAACATCTCATCTTCTGTCCTCCCCTTCTCCTCCTGCCTTCAATTTTTCCCAGCATCAGGGTCTTTTCTAATGAGTCAGCTCTTCGCATCAGGTGGCCAAAGTGTTGGAACTTCAGCTTCAGCATCAGTCCTTCCAATGAATATTCAGGATTGATTTCCTTTAAGATGGACTGGTTTGATCTCTTTGCCGTCCAAGAGACTCTCAAGAGTCTTCTCCAACACCACAGTTCTTCAGCACTCAGTCTTCTTTATGGTCCAACTCGGGCCCCCTGCATTATAAGTGCAGAACCTTAGCTAATAGAGCACCAGGGAAGTCCCAGCACCAGTGAATTAAAAGACAAAGATTCTGAGCCTGATTTGCCAACAGCAAAGTTGTCTTTGCTCCAATCTTTATCCTTTATTTCCCTCTGTCTCCTTATATCAGGCAGTGGCTTGAGACCTTCCATCCATTGAACAAATATGTCCTGGGCACCTATTGGTATAAGTAGCTTCGAGGGATACAGCAGTAAAACTGGGAGTGGTCTGGCCCTGGAGAAGCCCACACTGAGCCCAGAGAGACACGGGCAATAGAGGAAAACATCTTGCTATCAGAGTCACTAGAGGCTGCTAGGAGTGGGTAGAGAGGTACCCAATTCTGGCACCTGGCAAGGTGCGAGGAGAGGAACACACTCTAGGCAGAGGGGTGGAGTTGCGTGCTGGAAGATGCAAGGTGCTGGGTTAGGCTGCAACATGAGCTGCTGTGGGAAGCGGGGATGTCATAAAACAAATCCTTTACCAAGTGTAACACACATACACACATACAGAAAAGTGAACATTATCATCAGTATATATACAGCTCGACTGATTTCACAAACCGAGCACACTTTCTTAGCATCTGGAATAAGAAACAGAACATCACCAGCATCCTCAGAAGAACCCCTGTGGCCCCTTTTGGTCATCACCCTCCTGCAGGGGCCATCACTAACTGGACTTCTTGTAGCACATGGTGGTTTTGTCTGCTTTTAGATAGAATTATGCGGTAAATGCTCTTTTGTACCTGGTTTCTTCTACTCAACCTTATGTCTATGAGATTGATCACGTAGGTGCATGGAGTTGTTGACTGTTCATCTTCATTTCCAAGTTGCATTCCGTTGTGTGACGGGACACTACATTCCTCCATCCTGCTGCTGGACATCTGGGTAGTTTCCAGTTTAGGGAAATCCAAAGAGTGCCGCTGTGAACATTCTAGTATGTGTCTGATGAGTGTATCACACATTTCTATTAGAAATACCTATGGTGGAGTTGCTGGATATTAGCATATGTGTATCTTGCCTGGAGAATCTCAGGGACAGGGGAGCCTGATGGGCTACTGTCTGTGGGGTCGCACAGAGTCGGACACGACTGAAGCGACTTAGCAGCAGCAGCAGCAGCAAAGTTCTAATAGACCAGTTTTCCACAACAGCTACGTCAAGCTACATTCCCAATGAAACTGTAGGAGAGTTCCAGGTGCTCCACATCTTTGCCAACACTTTGTAGTATCATGTTTCTAAGGCATTCTGATGAGTGTACGTTGTTGTTGTTTAGTCACTAAATTGTGTCTGACTTTTTTTGTGACCCCATGGACTAATCCTGCCAGGCTCCTCTATCCATAGGATTTCCCAAATGAGAATACTGGAGTGGGTTGTCATTTCCTTCTGCAGGTGATCTTCTCAACTCAGGGACTGAACCCACATGTCCTGCACTGCAGGCAGATTCTTTACTGTTGAGCCACCAGGGAAGTCCTGGTGAGTGTATAGTGATAACATATTGAGATTTATAATTGCATTTTCCCTAGTATTTTTCCAAGTGTGCTCCAAAACTTTTGGATATAGCTGTTAGTGAAATGTTTGTTCTAGTCTTTTGCCTATATGGAGAAGGAAACGACAACCCACTCCAGTATTCTTGCCTAGAGAATCCTGTGGACAGAGGAGCTTGGTGGGCAGCCGTCTATGGGGTCGCACAGTGTCAGACATGACTGAGCGACCTCACTTTTCAGTATGAGTCATTTGGCCACAGTCACACTGCCTGCCCCTGATTTCACGGGAGTGAAGGTGGAAGATGGCTTTAGAACCTGAGGCTTCTGTGAGCCTGGGCAGAGTGGGGAAGGCAAAGGCCTGGAGCCAGCCTGGAGCTCCCCTACAGGCACAGGGGTCTGGGGAGGGAGCGTCGGTCCTCCTCCCTGAGGCTGTCCACTCGGGGAGGCCGCTGTGCTGGAGGGGTGGCTCCCAGCACGGGGACTCACACACTTCTCCCCCTCCCCTGCAGAGTTATGTCATGCCCAGACCAGCGGAGGGCTCCATGAGGATTTATAGAAGATGCCCCGCGTCTGGGCGCCTTTGGTGCTGCTTCCCGCGTGGCTCGTGATGGTCGCCTGCAGTCCACACTCCCTGAGGATCGGTAAGCGCTGCCCCTGTGGCACCCTGGGGGAAGCCCAGCCCTGGGCGATGCCCCTCCCGTACCCAGGTGTCTGCCGGGCACATCTGACCCTGCATTGCCCTCCTGAGTTTGGCTGGGGCAGGGGTGGCAGTGGTGGGGCAGCCAACAGGCCCACAGCTATGATCTGCTTAAGCTGCCCAGCTCCTCTTGTGATGAAACTAAAGATTCTGATAAGTCTCTCTTGCAGCCTGTGATGGACTCAGGATGGGAATGGCTGGGGGGCTTCCAAATCCAGGGCTAGAGAGCAGAACACAGCTCATCTCTTCTGTCCTCTGATCAATCCCAGAAGTCTTCCTGGAGGCTGTATTCAGATGAAGTGTTCTTGGTGCCCCTGACCTGGCTGCTTGGCAGGGCCTTGGTGTCTGCTTGCCCTAGCCTGGTTCTGGGAAGGAAGAACGTGCCACTTCAGGGACGTATGTCCACCTGCTCTGTCCCTTGTCCTTGCTGCCATGGGGGGCTCCTTCTAGCTGTAGGCAGGCACTGCTATTGATGGCCCATCAGCACCCCTGTGCCCGGCAGAAGGCTTGGCTCTTTCCAGGGTTCACAAATGCCCGAAAAATCAACTGCCTCCCCTACCCCTCAGTACCTCCAAGACTGAGCAAAGCTGCTTAACTGCAGGCATTGCTGTTAAGCAGTGGGGCACTGGTGATCCGGGTATTGGGAACACGGCTCCAGCAGACACTGTGTGGTCAGCTGATGGCCTGGGACAGATGTGGGATGTTGGGGACTGGGTTGTGTACTTGTATATGGGGAAGAGAGTCAGTGTGGACAGGTAGTTGGGGCACAGAAGTGAGGAATCTAGGCAGGTATGTTGGTCACAAGAAGATCAGTCCAACAGCAGGACCCCTGGGCAAGGCCAGGCCACAGCCTTAGAAGCACCTGAACACCAGGTAGGTTGTCTAGGCAGGTGCCCACCTGAGGCCTCTCTGTCTAGACTGGGGTGGGGATGGCAAAAGTGGATACTACACACAAGGCAGGATCTGAGATCCTAAACTTGAGCCTGAAAGTGTTAGTCTGTTTTAGAATGAAGACTATGATATAGAATCCCAGGGACTTGGCCTAAAGCTCCTGAACTCCTCTAGTGCAGTTAGAACTGGTTCTAAGTTCCCAGAGGTTGGCATGATGGTGGTGATGGGTGGTCAGGAGGCCCTGGCCAGGCCAGGCATCACAGGTCAGAGCCTAAGTAGGAGGCCCCCAAGTTGCTCCGTGCTGTGTCGTGGGCGCACAGACATATTTCTCCATGGATATGCCAGAGACAGCTAATTGGAATCAGAAATGAGGACCAGTGACTCAGTCCTTCCCCTCATTCTGCCCTTGGCTCGCCACCCTGCACACTTGAAAAAAGGAATTAAAAACAAACCCTTTCCTCCCTCTTCCCCATTCACTTCTACTGAAACTTCAAAACCTAATTTAATTCTGCTTAGCAGCAATGCAAAACGGTTCAAATCCTTAAGATGCTTAATTTATAAGATGCCTCCGTTATTCAGCATTTGCTGTGAGGTTTTCTTCTCCTCTAAATGAGTGGATGAAGCGGTAACCCATCAATTTCCATTTGTCACTAATGGGAAGCGGAAAGAGACTGAAACGGAATCAGTAGCGCCTCGCGGCCTCGACTCTCCTGACACTTGTTTCCTCGGAGGGAAAGCAGAAAGTGAAGCTGACAGATCCCTGTCGGGCCTGCTGTGCGACAGGAGAGGGCTTCCAAGGGGACCCTTGTGCTCCCATCCCCACACTTGGAACGATGCTTGTCCAGTTCTGTTAGCTCTGCTGGTGCTGGTTGTGGTTCATGCCAGGCCATGTCCAGCTGATTTCCAGCCAGGGGCCCTGCTGGTGGACAAGGTCAGAGCGAGCCTGATCTCCTGCAGAGTCCAGGAAGCTGAGTGAAGTCAACAAAGAGAGAGAAAAGTAAAGAAAAACCAAAACAGCAATGCCCGGGCTTGTTTTGCTGTCTCCTTGGTTATCCTGGGAGCCAGGAGCTTTATGGATGAAAAGGTGCTAATTACTTGGACTCCGGAGGGGATCTGGAGTAGGGCAGGGATGAGGAAAGAAGTAGGTCAGGAAAACGCAAGTAGCTGAGCAGCAGGCAGCCTTCCGCACCGATGGGCTGGACCAGCGTTGACGGCGCCGGGTCCCCAAAGGCCTTCAGAGCCTCTTGGAAAAGGGAGGGGCTGCTGCTCCTTCCCCTTTCCCAGGGGTCACTCTCCCCACATTTGATTCTTCTGGAGTTCCTCCCAAACCCCCAGCCTCAATGTAGATGGCTGTGAGAGCGAGACTGCATGAAGGGACCAGGGATCTCTGAGATAAATGGTCCCGCCTGCTCCATCTCCAGCCCCGCTTGACGGCTAGTGACAATATGGATGCTTGTAAAGAGGCGCCGAGCCCATTACCCTGCCTTGGGACTGCTGTTTTTCATTCAAGTGAGGCATGGGGTGGGAGATACAGCCAAATTGTCTATTACGGGGTCCAGTGTTTACCCCCCCTCCACCCAATGAGGTTTTGGTAAGAGAAAGGGATTTTATTTATGATGGTGAAGCTGCCCGCATAAATTCCCCAAACTCTCACACATCTGTCAGCCCGCTTCAGTCATCTATCTTCTGGAAATGTCTTTTGATTTTGCTTCTGTCCCTCTGGGTCCTCTGAGTGATGACTGTGGGAGCCACAAGTTAATAAATGCCCTGAGAAGACCTCCCCTCCCCATCTCTAGAGCCCTCCATTACTTAAAGGGATCATCATTATATCTTAAAGCCACAAAGGATTGTGCAGATCCCATTTTCCAACTGCTCATTTCGCAGGTGGGGAGGGAGAGCCACAGGGATGGCGGTTTGGCCAAGGTCACAGGGCTCACGGGGGCAGGGCTGGTGGCAGTCAGTCCTAGGGCCTGGTCTCCTGCCCCTCTTGCAGTGCCCCCTCCATTGCCCACCAGTGGGCTCTCTAAGCCACTGGGGAAGCAGAGTCACCTTCAACAGCAGGTGGAGGTCATTGTCTCTTAGTTTCCTCCCATCCCGTTCCTGATATTAGCAAATCTTGCCCCCAAACTCATTAGGAACTCAGTATTTGTCAGCTAAATGAATGTGAGGCTTTCCCGCTAGCGTCTGTTACTCCTTCCCTGGTCACTTATTTCAGCCACACGACTACTCACTGTTAAGTGAATATGCCATATACTAGGGAGGTTTACTCTGGGCTTTTCTCATTCCTCTTCTGGGCCTGAAGAGCTCTCCCTTGCATTCATTCCATTTTCTCTGCCTGGGGGAAAAAAAAAAAGCAACTTCTCCAGCTCCTCCTCTCCCCTCCCTTCCTCCTTCTCTCCCTTTTGCATCACCAATATCACTGGTGTAAATAGCCCTTCCTCCTCAAACTTCTTTCCCAATATTTTCCTGTCCTTCCCAGGGTCAGACCATCTTTGCCCAACCATTCTCCCATTCCCCTGTTCCATCATTCACTGGGTTGTGCTCTGATTATTATGGCATTTTCCCACCAGCTTGGCTTCCAAGGGAGATGGACCACGTGACACGGGCCCTCACATTGATGTATGCAAGTGTGTCACACAAGCTCAGTGAAGGGTAGGTGGATGGGTCTGTGATCCTTGCAAGACGTGGTTCCCTCAAAACATGCTCCGCATCATTGTTTTAAAGTTTCTTCCAGTCTTTGTTGTTGTTTAGTCGCTAAGTCATGTCCAGCTCTTCACGACCCCTTGAACTACAGCACGCCAGCCTTCCCTGTCTTTCATCATCTCCCCGAGCTTGCTCAAACTCATGTCCATTGAATCAGTGATGCCATCCAGCCATCTCATCCTCTGTCTTCCCCTTCTCCTCTTGCCCCCAGTCTTTCCCAGCATCAGGGTCTTTTCCAGTGAGTCAGCTTTTCCCTGTGCTTAAAGAGGTAGACTTATTGGAGGAAGTAGAAGAAAAAGGAGAAAGAGGAGAAAGAGAAAATGTCCGTCTGTCTGTCTGTCTTAAAAGAGAGAAGAGGAATGGACTGGAGATCCTGATTGAGTTCTAAGGCAAGTGTTAGCTGTAATGGTAAAAACAGGGATTCACCCGTTCATTCATGAGTCCATTCAACAAGTATTTATTGATTGCTGTGTGCCAAGGACTGAGGATATGGTGCTAAATAATAATAATCCCCATAATAATTCCCACTTGGAAAGACCGCACTTTCTTCCAGGTACTGTGCTGGGTGTTTCACGTATTTCAGGCAATCTTCACGTCAGAATTAATGATCCGATGTTATAGATGAAGAAACAGAGGCTCAGGGAGCTTAAATAACTTGTCTAAGGTCACACAGAGACTGAAATTCAAACCTGTCTGTCTCCAAAGCTTCTCTTTCCGCTTTGCTCTACTGCAGCTCTACAGCCCTGGAGACATTTGGGATATTCCATTATCACAGCAGTCACATGAAATATATTGTGTTCTATCTGGTAAAGGGATTGAAAGATGGAATCATTATTGCTTTTATAGGCTCTCACTCTGTTTTTGTTTTTAACTCCTAAATAATTTCCTAAGGGCCCAGACAAAGTCCATCAGACAGATGAGGAAACTGAGGCCGGGGATCTGAGAGGCTTGATCAGGGTGGTGCACAGTTCTACTCAGTGTGGGTGGCGCTAGACATCAGCAGGTTATTGTAGCAGTTGAATGTCTTGTTTAAGGTTTCCCTGCGAGGTAAAGCAGCAAGAGCTTGTATTTATTCGACACTGTCTTACTAGGACCCCAAGCACTTTACAACTCCCATTTTTCATTGAGTTGGTTTCCCTCAATGAGCTCCAAGTCCTGCAGAGAGAATGTTTAACATAGAACATTCAAATGTTATGAAGATGAAGGTAATAAGAGAACTGGGGGGAGGTAAGCGGGGGGAATAAAACGCACCGGTTTTCTTACCCTGTTCTGTTATATGTTAAATATACCGGATACTGCTGCTGCTGCTAAGTCGCTTCAGTCGTGTCCGACTCTGTGAGACCCTGTAGACGGCAGCCCACCAGGCTCCCCCATCCATGGGATTCTCCAGGCAAGAACACTGGACTGAGTTGCCATTTCCTTCTCCAATGCATGAAAGTGAAAAGTGAAAGCGAAGTCATGAAGCGTGAAAGTGAAGCGTGTCCGACTCTTAGCCACCCCACCAAGATCCACATATAACAGTGGAATGCTGTGCCTTGCAGAGGACGTACCATGAGGCTTTTTGAGTAGTGGGCTTCCCTGCATAATGTGTGATGTGATCATGTGATTTGATTTATGAAATTTTGATCAGCGTGTAACTCTTCATCTCTGTAACCAGTTGAGTCACCCATATAAGCAATCAATTGGTCTTTCACATTAGGGACAAATAGAAATTGATGCCTTTCTCCTTCATCTGTCATCTAGAGAGAGAATCCATGGACAAAGCTTTCTGGGACACACATCCCTCCTCTAATAACCACCTTAGGGGATCAGGGTCTTTGTTATTATGTCTGTGTTCCTGAGTCTAGCACAGTGCCTGGCCCATGAAAGGTGCTTAGGAACTGCTAGATGAATTATCTAATGATGAGTTTTGAATCTTGAACTGACCTGTCAGTTTTTTAATCTCTCTTCTCCCAATGTTGGTCAGTGCTCAAAAATGTCAACCAATTTTATTTAACCGTAAGTCCCAAAATATATATTTAGGAGAGCAACTATTTTGCTGAAAGCAGTCCTTTAGAGCGTCTGCCCGCATGCGTGCTGACTCGGGGCTGTCTCTCCTCCTTCCTGCCCATCCCTGCCGCCTCTGCCTCTTCAGAGGGATGAAGGAGGCTTGGCTAGAAAGGTATTCCGGGCCAGAGTGCCGTGCGGCGTCATCTGTCTTTGCTTGTGGCTTGGTCTTCCGCTGGGAGCACCGCCCGTTGGATACTGTTAGGCCGTGCGTCCTCTCTCTCAAGCTCTCCAGAACCCATCTGTGAGCTGCAGCCTCTGGCCATAGTCTCTTGCACTGAGGAAGCGAGGGATGAATTAGGCCTAGATCCTCCATTTTACAGATAAGACACACTGGGGTCCCCATAAGGCATAGCAAAGTTGGCAAAGGCCACTGTGGCAGTGCCAGGACTCCTGACTCCCAACTGCCTGGTGACGTTGATGCCACGGTTTACACTGTATAACACGTTCTTTGTTGTTTTTGCTCAGTCACTAAGTTGCGTCCGACTCTTTGTGAGCCATGGACTGCAGCACACCAGGCTCCCCTGTCCCTTACCGTCTCCTGTGGTTTGCCCAAGTCCATGTCCTTGAGTCAGTGATGCTATTCAACCATCTTATCCTCTGTCACCTTCTTCTCCTTTTATCTTCAATCTTCCCCATCCTCAGGGTCTTTTCCAGAGAGTCGGCATGTCGCATCAGGTGGCCGACATGTGTTAATTCAGTTTCCCCAACAACCTGCCAGGTAGATAGAAGTAGACACATCTTGTAAAAGAGGAGTCTGAGGCTCACGGAGTTTGTGGCTTGCCCAGCTCTCATGCAGCGGAGTGGTAGCCTCAAAAGGAAAGAGAGGGGAGGACATCTGGGCGGGGACAAATGGGACCTCTTGAGTCAAGTTGGAGGGCAGCCGAGGTGGCAGAGTCCTGAATAACCTGTTGGTGTGTTCTCTGTCTTCCTCTCTCTCTCTCTCTTTTTTTTTTCTTCGGTTGAGTGGCATGCAGGATCTTAGTTCCCTGACCAAGGGTTGAACCTATGCCCCCTGAAGTGGAAGCTCGGAGTCCTAACCACTGAACCAGCAGGAAAGTCCCGCAGTACATTTGTTTTGTATTTGGAGTATAATTATTTTACAATGTTCTGTTCATTTCTACTGTACAACAAAGTGAATCAGCTGAATGTGCACATATGTCTCCTCCCTCTTGGGCCTCCCTCCCACCCCACTCCATCCCACCTCTTTGGTTATCACAGAGCACCAAGCTGAGCTCCCCGTGCTCTGCAGAAACTTCCCACTTGCTGTCTATTGTACACAAGGTAGTGATATATGCCAGTTGTACTCTCCCAATTTATCCCATCCTCCCCTCTGACTGTACATTCTCTATGGGTAAGACTGAAAGCCACAAGGGAAGGCTAGCATGCCAATGCCTAGGACCTGAGGAAATCAGACTGAGCTAAAGCAAACAGGCCGGTGATGGCAGGAAACATCGTGTTTTCTTAAACATATCATGGTGGATCTCCGGAAGGAAACTCGAAAAGGCCCCGGTAGCAGTGGTATTAGAGACGAGGGAGGGGGTTATTTTTCCCTAACTCAAAGCCGCACACCGTAGAGCTGATTTCCAAATAGTTTCGGTGCATGACTTCCTGTGTTCACCGGTGCTTGAGGGGCCCGGTTTCCCCAGGGTTTCACATGGCCCCTCCACTCCTGCGAAGGCCCGCACTATCAGCTGCTCTGCCAGAGGAAGCCCTCCCTGGCAGAGACACATGTGATTTGAGAGAACTGGCATGGGGATATTTTGTCAGAATTTCAAAAACCTGTCTCCAGCCCTGCAGAGTGGTTTACAAGCGTCTTGGGATGGGGACTGAGTCATTATCTCTATTTTGGCTGGAGGGTGTGGGGGGAATGTGTTGTTTCAGGGGGAGGTGGAAATCTTGGAGAGAGATTTGGGTTTGGTGTAGAAACATGCTTATCTGACAGATGGGATGGTTCTGATGCTGAGGTCCTCACAGCTGGAGATGGCCACAGCTGGGCTGGACAGAGAGTTCAGCATCATGGGGGGGGGTGAGGGCTGGACCTCTTCCCTTCAGGACCCCTTCCATGCTGGGATACTGTGCTAGAATACTGCAGCCTTTGGTCTGTTCTCATACTATGAGGGAGACAGCCCATTATCATTGTGTTCTCATTATCAGCCACTCACCAGAGCTTAAAATGGAGGCGGCCATCTGCCCAATTTAAGCCATGACCCCGTTCGGCCACAGTTGCTTGAGCGGGATAAGAAGGGAAGCTCTACAAGTTCTGCTTGCTTGGTTGGTGTAGCCCTGCCTGGGCGTTTCTTTTCTCCCTGTGGCCACTGCTGAGGAGTCAGAGATGGGCGGGTGATGGCAGTAGCCGCTGCCAGCTCTCAACCAAGTGCCTGGGTGTGTGTGAGCCCGAGTGGGCGGGAGGCACGAATCCCACTCACAGCCTCGCGGCTCAGCTGCAGGCGAGACAGCGGTCACACCTAGCTCTCATTAGTCTGGATGCGGGGGCACGCATTCCATATCGGCTGGACGAGGGCTGCAGGCATGTCGGGTCACCCAGCAGCCCTTCTGTATCTTTTTGGTGTGTGTTTCTTCCCATCAAGCTGCATTAGGGGCCAATAAGCTTGTGGCAGCTTTGGAACCCCTTTAGCCCACATCGATGAAGGGCATGCTCCAAAGGGAGGTGCCTGCTCATCAAGACCGGCCTCAGCAGATGGGTGATGAAGGAGGACCTTATCCAACCCCTGGCCAGGAGGCATCACCACCATGCTAGATTCAGGAGGAAAGCCAACCTGACCAGGGGTGGGTGAGCACCTGGTGCAGCCCTTGAGAGGTTCCCTTATATCCCTCTCCCCTCAGCCTGCTCTCTTCTGACTCACCAGATGCCTTCCATGGCCATTCCAAGCCCGCTGGACACCACGGAGCCTGCTGTGTTCCACGCGGCACTGGGGTTGGCCTGGGAAGCCTCCAGCATAGAGTAGAGGTGGTGCTGGAGCCTGGGCTCTAACCTGGGTTTGGATGTGAGCACCACCTTTTACTAGTTGTGTGACCTTGGGAGACAACTTAATTTCTCGGTGCTTCCATTTCTTCAAGTATGGCATGGATGACAGTAGTTGCTTCCTCATGTGTTTATGAGAATTCAATGAGTTCCCTGGTGGCTCAGTTGGTAAAGAACCCACCTGCAATGCAGGAGATGCAGGAAGATCCCCTGGAGAAGGAATTGGCAACCCACTCCAGTATTGTTGCCTGGGAAATCCCATGGACAGAGGAGCCTGGCAGGCTACAGTCCATGAGATCGCAAAAGTGGGACACAACTTAGTGACTAAACTACTGCTTCCAGTGCCTACAGAGCACTTAGGAAAGTGTCAGCCATGTAGGAAGTGCTGGGAAAGTGATGCCTCTTACTGGGAATGGCCCTGTTGGGCCACCCTGTGTCCACCTCTTGGCCTTCCCCTGCCTGGAGCATCCTTCTCCACTCCTTCATCAAGTGCTGTATCTGTATCTTCCCCTTTCCTAAATCCTGCTTTAAATTCAGTTATTCCTAAGATCCAAGAATCTGCACCCATTTTGGAAAGCTCTTCTAGAATTCTCAGAGCGCAAGAGGTATGCATGCTGACCAAATCACGCATGCCTTGCACTGATGTCATTGGTCCATCCTGCCTGTTTTCGTAAACATTTTAAAAACCTTATTTGAATTCCATCGGTCCCACAAACTTCAGAGCATCCTGAGAGATTGGACTCTATCTTCTTTACCTTTCCAGTGTTGTGGGCATTTTCCCCTGAGGTAATGGTTCCCACTACTGGCTCGTGGATGAGTGATTGCCCATCTTAAAAGCCTCCCTTAGCCCCACATCCTTCTTCAGCGAAACTCCACTTCTCTTCTTCCCATTGCAGAGAAACTCTGCAAAAGAATTCTCATGCAAAGCTGTCTCCATTTCTTCTCCTCTCTTACCTAATCTGTAGGGCTCTGTCCCATGAGATTTTCACTCCCACCCACGGTGCCTCCATGCCTCATCTAGTCACCTGTCTCCAGGACTCATTCCACCGGCAGCATTCACTCCCTCTTCCTGGAAGCACTTCTTTCTCTTGGCTTCTGGGTCACACTCCTTCTTGGTTCTTACCCTCCCTCACTAGCTCCGTCTCTTTTGCTGTTTCTTTCTCCTGTCTCCAACCTCAGAATACGTATGTGCCCCAGGGTTCTGTCCTTAGACCTCTTCTCTTTCCACCCACTGCCCAGTGATCTCATCCAGCTTCATGGCTTTTGATGCTACAAGTCTCCAGTGTCATCTCCATTCTGACATCTCCCCATAACTCCAGACTTATGTGCCTACTCCACATCCCCTCTTGGAGGTCTAAGAGAAACTCAAACTCGGTGTGTCCAAACTTGAGCTGTTGATGGTCCCCTTCAAGCCTGTTTCTCGTACCATCTCCTCCATTTCATATATGGTGATGGCATCCTATCTCTGGACTTAGGTCCCAACCCTTAGAGTCATGCCTGATTCCATCTTTCTCTGATATCCCAGATGCTCCCCTTCAGCAGCTCCTGTCTGCTGCACCTTCCAGAACCCAGCCCCTTCTGGCCACCTCTGCTGTGGCATTCCTGTTCCAAGACAGTAGTCTCTCTCCCTGCTACTGCTGCTACTAAGTCACTTCAGTCGTGTCCGACTCTGTGCAACCCCATAGATGGCAGCCCACCTGGCTCTGCCGTCCCTGGGATTCTCCAGGCAAGAACACTGGGGTGGGTTGCCATTTCCTTCTCCAATACATGAAAATGAAACGTGAAAGTCGAGTCACTTAGTTGTGTCCAACTCTTAGCGACCCCATGGACTGCAGCCCACCAGGCTTCACCATCCATGGGATTTTCCAGGCAAGAGTACTGGAGTGGGGTGCCATTGCCTTCTCTGAGTCTGTCTCCCTGGATCACTGCAAAGCTTTCCTACTGCTTTCTCGGCTTCTCTCTTGCCCTGTCACTTTTGTTTCTCAGGATGGCAGCAAGGATGATTCTTTTAAAATATAAGCTGGAGCATGTCACCCTCTGCTCAGCTCCTTCAATGCCTTCTCATCTCAAGTCAGAGGAAAAGAAAGCCTCCTTCTGGGGTCCTTCCCTTGGTATCCTCCATGGTCTGCCCCCTTGTTCTGTTACTTTTTTTCCTCATTCCTTACCCTCTGTCTCTTGCTTACTCCATACCAGCCTCCACTCCCTGGCTTCCTTGGTGCCCCCTCTGCCTAGGACAGTCTTCACCTAGATGTGTGTGTGGTTCGCACTCTCATTTCCTATAGGTCATGCCCTGCCCACCATTTCTCTCTCTCTCTCTTCCTTGCTTTTTTTCTTAATAGCACTTGTCACCATCTGATAAACTGGGTCCTATTTGTTATTATGCATCTTCCCATCAACCGAAGCCCTTTGTTTTGTTCTCTGCTGTTTCCCTGGCATATAAGGCAGTGCCTGGTACATAGACGCTTGCCTAGCTCATGCTCAGTCTTGTCTGACTCTTTGCGACCCCATGAAGTGTAGCCCACCAGGCTTCTCTGTCCGTGGAATTTTCCAGGCAAGAATACTGAAGTGGGTTGCCGTTTCCTCCTCCAGGGTGCGCAGAAGGGGCTCACTAAATGTCTACTGAATGAGTGAGCAATGCAGACCCGAGGGAGGTCCCTGAGGAGCTTCAAATTTGAAAGCTGTTGGAAGGCAGATGGTCCCACTCGCAAAGCACTTCTAAACAAGCATTCCTTTAAACGAGGACAGTGCAGTGACCCTGCTGGCTTCCTGTCCCCAGGTTCTCTGACCCCTGCGGCAAACCCTAGGTCCCGGGGCCAGTCTCCATCCCACTGAGGAAGTCCAAGCCAGCAGGTTAATGACTCAGCATCAAAACCAGTCTTGGCCACTGGTCCTACTTTGTCCCTCAGATCCAAACACTGAGCTGTTGACTAAGAATCCTCTCCCAGCTGTGCGGCTGCTGCAGGGCTCAAGTTTCTGTCTCGTCATCAAATCTGAAACCTCACTCTCATATTTGACTGCGTCTGAGCTTCCCCCGGGGGCTCTGGCCAGGCCTTGCTGCCTCAGTCTTCCTAGAGTCTGGGGACCTGAATCTGCACCCAGCCTTCTAGCTAGGACCCTGCCACCGGCTCCCAGCTCTTTCCAGAAGCTGCCAGTTTTGACCAGGGTACCTGCCTTTTGTCTGCCACGGATTCTTCCAGTGCTGGACCCAGCCTGTCTGCTTGTCCTCAGAGTCACAAAATCTTGATGGTGGCCAGGGAACCCCAGGATAACCCATTCCACTTTAGAAGAGCTCAGACGATCAGTTTTCCTATCTGTCGAGCCACAGTCTGTCTCTGTGAGCTCTGCCTGTCTCTGAGGAGCCGACAGAGCAAGCCTAGTGCTCTTCCCACCGACGGCGTCTCTCAGATCTGAAGCCCTGTCATTTCACAGCCCCCAGCAGCTCCTTTCTTTCAGAAATTCATCATGAGTGCTTCTGACGGTTGCTTCCATTTCAATATCTGGATTCTGCTCATCATCCTGGTCACTGCCCTCTGAATATGGCTTTTCTCTTTTCTCCTTTCCAGGTGGGATGTGGTCTCCGAATGAGAGACAGGCACGCCCCTCATCTACTCCCTGTCCACCGCCCACACGTGCTCCAGCCTGACGGGGTCTGGTCTCCAGGTTCAGAGCCCCTGGTCAGACCCAAGCACTGACTGACTGGTGTTTCAGTTAAAAAAACAAAGCCCGTCTAGGTCTCCACGTTTGTCTGTGTGAGGCGGGCCCCCTCCCCCGCCCCTGCTCCTCTCAGGCTGGCTTTGCTCTTGACCCCAGAGCCGATGTTGTTTGAAAGCCAGCGGCAGGTTGCCCCTGGTGTCTGAAGATATCTGTGTTAAGGAGGCAAGTGCTGGGAGGTTCCCCAAGTTGTGTCACCCCTGTGGTTTCTTCCAAGAGGTGCTTTTCCATCCTTTATAGAACATGGTCTTTCAAGCAGGGAGTGACACAGGCAGGGGAGGGAATGCCACTTTGCTGGCAACACTCATAAATTTCCCCCAGTGCCAGGGATCTAACAACATGAGACTTTGAGCTTTCGGCTCACAGTGAAAGAACAGGGATTTTCCCTGAGATGACAGGAAAGGGAGGCAGATAGCCCTGGGGCCTCTACAGGAAGCGCTGCTAAGGGCTTGCCAGAAAGGCACCAGCCCCGGCCTGTGGGGGAGCATAGTGGCGGTGGGTGGCCCCGCACCTCTGGGCAGCCATAAGGAAGGCCCAGGCCAGCGGACAGGGAAGCAGGGAGCTTTCTGAAGGCCATCGTGGGGACACTCCCTGCTCTTCCTGGAGCCCTTGGGGTTTCTGAACATAAAGAGACCTTTATCTTTAATGTCAATTTCCCTTTTAGAGCCAGTTGGGAAAACCTTGAGTGCTAAAGGAATTTAAAATGGAAATGAGTGGAGTTGATGGAGATGAAATAGCGTGTAAGTGAATATAAGTACCTGTGGATTCACCCCCGTTTGACCTCTCTCTATACGGAGTCAACTTCTTCCTCGTCTGCCTAGGAATTATCTTACCAGCTGAGCCACAAGGGAAGCCCAGGAATTATCTACCAGAGAGTAATACTGACCTCTGGGCAGGACCACTCCTCGCAGGTGGGCAGGGGGCTGTTGCTGTTGGCTTGTGATGACAGCCTGGCAGGCTTCATTTTGGATCTTGATTCAGTGCCTGTCTTAC
Source organism: Aepyceros melampus (assembly GCA_006408695.1). Classification (NCBI taxonomy): domain Eukaryota; kingdom Metazoa; phylum Chordata; class Mammalia; order Artiodactyla; family Bovidae; genus Aepyceros; species Aepyceros melampus. The sequence continues at coordinate 197,491 of SJXQ01003596.1, read as the reverse complement.
CATGAAGTCATAAGAATGTTCACCTGGGGGAGCTTGGGGTTCACATTCACGTCTTCATATCCTCAGCATCATGGACAAGGCAGCCTCGAATTAAAAATCCATGGGTGTGACTCTGTTACTAGCCATGTTCCTTTAGGCAAATTATTCAACCTTTTTCATGCTCAGTTTCCCGTCTATAAGCTGGAGATAATGCTTTACCATAGGAGGAAGTTATCGTATTAATTGAAAGGAGATATGTAATATCATATGTACCATCCAGGGTTTGTAGCATCTAGTAATATTTAGAAAATATTAATTCCCTTTTGTTTCCTTAAAAAAACAGTAGTTTGCCCAACATTATGGCAGGTGTAATTCTGGGTGGCATTTCAGGGCTGTTAAATGGAACTGGGCTTTATGACATACAAACTTGAAAATGAATTAGCATGTGACCTTGGGCAAATTATTTAGCCTCTGTTTTCTACTAGATAATGGGGTAATTATACACACCCTATATATACTGAGATTTATATACGATAATGTATCCAAAACGGATAGCCCAGTGCCTGATAATTAGTAGTTCAATAAATAGTAGTTATTAAAAGTAGTTCTACCATAGTTATTATTACTATAGCTTTCTCCTGCTGCCATAACAAATTACCACAAACTCAGTGGCTTAATCCAGACAAATTTATTAATTTATGGTCAGAAGTCAGGCTGAGCTAAAACTAAGATGTCAGCAGGACTGTGATCCTTCTTGGAGGCTCTAGGGGAGAATTCATTTCCTGCTCATTTTGATTGTTGGCAGAATTCAATTCCTTGCAGTCACAAAATCAAGGTTCTTGTTTTATTACTGGCTGTTAGCAGAGGCTGTTCCCAGCTTCCTGAGTGCGGCATGCCTTGGCTCATGGCCCCCTTCTTCCATTCTCAAAGTTCTGGGTCACTTCATTCTCACATCACAGCTCTCTGGTCTCAGCCAAGGAAATGTTCTCCAATTTTAAGAACTCACCAGATTATATTGAGCATGCTGAGATGACCCAGGATAATCTCCCCATCTCAAGGTCTGGAACCTTAATGACATCTGCAGAGTCCGTTCTGCCCTGGAAAGTAACATGGTGGCGGACTCTGGGGATTAGGACATGGACATCTTTGGGGACCATTATTCTGTTCTTCTGTTTGAATGGCTTCCAAGCTAGGAGCCTGAGCCTCTTGAAAGCCTTCTCATGAGCAGAGCTGTGTGCAGGGGACCACACTTGTGTTTGGAAACTGGCCCCAGGCCAACCCTTGACCAGATTGCCTGACTCCTGTTACGGTCAACCATTCTGCATGAGAACCAGACAGCCCAGAGCCCTGAAGTGGATGCGTTTCCTTGATGGGCAGAGGGAACCCGGCAGGACAGCCACAAGACTGACTGAGACTGTGCCACAGGAGAGAGAGTCACAAGGGCCTGTGTGACAGGAAGCTCTTCATCACGGTGATTTAACGTGCCAGGGTTCCAAAGGAGTAACCTACAAGTAGAGTGTTATCTGAGGCCGCGTCACGTGGGCTCTTCTGGGCTTGGCTTGGAGTGATGTGTTTATTTCCTGCCATGGGGCCAGGAAAGAATTATGTCCCCCCAGAGTCTCAGCAGACTGTCTTTACTCTGCTTGTCATCCTTCCAGAAAGGGACAGATCCTCTGGTGTTTTAGGAAAGCATGTGATATTAAAAGATACCATCAGGAGTTAGGAAATCTGGGCTTTAAGGCTGATCCAACTGGTTTTTCTTGGTCCTTATTTAACGCTGACAGTGCCCTGCAGTGGGCTGAGGCTCTGTGGGAAATACTGGGAACAGGATATTTTGTTGTTAAGGTTCTAATGTGAAGAGGTAAGACTCAGACATGAAGGAACTCCACGGTAGCACAAAGCAGAGAGGCCTTGAGTGCTAATGGGCTAGTTCCAGAGTTAAGCAATGGTCATCGGCACTTTGGGCTTCTTTTTGCCTTCTTGATATGACACCTGTTTCCATCTAGTGAAAGGACAGGGGCCTGTCACTTTCAAAGACTGTATCCAGGGGCTGGAATGACATTCATATGTATTGAGCATCTAATATGTGCCCATCACTGACTATAAATTATATAATTTAAGTTTTGCAACAACCTTCAGAGGTGGGTTGGATGATGCCTGGTCTGTAGGTATAGAATCCAAGGCTTGGAGGGATTGAAGTCACCCATGTGGAACATAGGAGACCCTGGATTTGAACCCAGATTTCGTTGGCCCCAAACCTGTGCTATGTCTGTCACACTAGGTGCCTCTCATTCTTGTGCCCACTGTACTCCCTTCAAGGAACCCCTGGGAGGAGTGGAGAGAAGGTGACCATGAGGAAGGTCTACCCAAGACCCCTAGGACACTTTGATTTCTTTCTCTCTCTCTCTCTTTTTGGCTGCACTGGGTCTTCACTCCTATATGCAGGCTTGCTTTGTTTGCGCAAGCAGCAGGGTACTGTCTCACTGCAGTGGTTTCTTGTGTTGGGGAGCACAGGCTGTAGGCTTGAGGGCTTCAGTAATTGTAGCGCACAGGCTCAGTAGTTGCAGTACACAAGCTTAGTTGCCCCAGGGCATGTGAATTCTTCCCAGACCGGGGATTGAACCCGTCTACCCTGCACTGGCAGATGGGAGTTCCTTAATTTCTTTAGAGAAACAGAAGGCAGACGCCAAGCCTGAGTCCCCCTCATAGCCCCCTCCTGCCCTTGCAGGTTTCCTTTGCAGACACTGGAGAGAGAGAAATTAACTTAAAACTGAACCACAGGAGTAGCGCTGAAGGCACCTTTAGGCTAAAAATAAGAGCAGAGGCTGTGCTGCTCAGAGGGGACGAATCTGCTCGTTGCCTTTATTTATAGCCGCCTATTTATTAGACTCCAAATGATGTTTAACCAGGAATCATATGGCAGTGATCTTTGATTACTTATGCGGCTAATGGCTGAACATATATTATTATTGCTATTTATCCTGCCCTGTTAAACGTATCCGGTGCTTCTTTCCCAGGCAGGCGCCAAGGAGAGGGGCCCAGAGGGTCCCTGCCATGTAAGATCAGCACAGTGCCCCAGGGGAAGGAGAGTGAAGGTGGCTTGACTGGTGGCCAGGAGTATTTTAAATTATTATTGTTATGGTCCACACTGCGTAGGATGCAGCATCTTGGTTCCCTGACCAGGGATCAGACCCACACCCCCTGCAGTGGAATCACGAGTCTTCACCACTGGACTATCACGAAGTCCCAGGAGTATTCTTTTTTTAAGGGGGGGTGCAGTCCTTTGAAATAGAGGGAGTAGAGATGGGAGTTGGAGAGGACACTCTAAAAGGGAAAGAAGAGTGTAAAGTAAGAGTAAGAGTTGGGACTTTTCGAGTCAGAAATATCTAGCCTTATAATAATAGTATTATTAAATATTTGTTATGTACCAGGGACTATGCTTAGGGCTTCCCTGGTGGCTCAGAGTTTAGAGCGTCTGCCTCAATGTGGGAAAACTGGGTTCAGTTTCTGGGTCGGGAAGATCCCCTGGAGAAGGAAATGGCAACCTACTCCAGTATTCTTGCCTGGGGAATCCCATGGATGGAGGAGCCTTGTAGGCTATGGTCCATGGGGTTGCAAAGCGTTGGACACGACTGAGCGACTTCACTTTAGGGACTATGCTGTTCACAATCACTTAATGCTGCCATCATGTCCATTTTACAGATGAGAAAGCTGAGGCTCAGAGAGTAAATAAGTTACCTAGGATCACACAGCTGGTATGAGGCTGGAACCAGCATTAAAACCCACAGCCTGCCTGCCTCTGGAGACTATATACTCATTATTACTGCCCTGCCCTACTTCAAAACCAGGGTCCTCTCCTCTTTTACTTGCATACGTGCTCAGCCTCTCAGTCATGTCTGACCCTTTGTGACCCTTTGGACTATAATATCCAGCCAGGCTCCTCTGTCCATGGGTTTTTCAGGCAAGAATATTGGAGTGGGTTGCCATTTCCTCCTCCAGGGGATCTTCCTAACCCAGGAATCAAATCCACGTCTCCTGTGTCTCCTACGTTGCAGGCGGATTCTTACCTGCTGAGCAATGGGGGAAGTTCCCTCTTTTGCTTAAGCTTGACTTTTTGAGTAAGCAGTCCAGGAAGAGAATGGAGATTGTGTCCCTGAGGCCTGGAAAGAGTACAGAGACTGGAGTTCTTGACTTCCCCTGTGCTCTCCTGGGGTGCTTAGGATGCATTGCCAGCAGTCTCCAGGGCACCTTGTGCCCAGGGCCACCTGGGACCACCTGGAGTGGGCCACTGGGTTGGGGCAGGGAGTGGGAGGTTCAGGATGTTGAGTAAAGCTTCCTCGGTTTCCTTTCCCAAGCCTCAGGGTGGGGCCTCCAGGGCGTCTGAAGGTGGAGGTGGTCGGGGCCTGGGCACTTCTGGGCCCTGGTGCCCAAGGATCGGAAGCCGTAGCATCTCCACACCCCCGCCCCCAACATCTAAGGAGATAAAG
>SJXQ01003596.1:167567-192869 GCA_006408695.1 Aepyceros melampus | reverse complement strand
AACATCTAAGGAGGGCTCTAATGGGGAAGCTCAAGAAGTGCCTTTCCGGGGCACCTAAAGCCTTGGCGGGCAGGCTGCAGACCATCCAGACAGCCCCAGCCTTCATCATCACACCCCCATTTCCATCCCTGCCCCATGAACGCTTGCCATCAGGCATCCTGCCCTCCAGACACACTGGGGCCCTGGAGCACCTCTGTGTCTCTCATCCCTGGGCCTTTGCTCCATCTGCTTTATCTCCTTATCTCCTCACCTCGACTCCCCCTGCAGAATTTTCTTCAAAACCTCACTCTTCCTCTAAGAAAATTTCCGTGACTGTCCTTTCCTTCCCCATAACAAGGCTGTCTGCCCTTCCTCGCTCCACAGTGTGCTGCGGGTAGCCAGCTCCATCCCAACCTTCGGCTCATAGTGATGAGAGTTGTTCAGGCATTGGTTTCTCTAGAGGCCAAGACTGCCCCTCTCAGCCTTGCTCATAGCAGGTGTTCAGTAAACATCGGTGGAATGAATGAATGACTCAGCTCTTACCCCCAGCTGCCATGAAGAAGGTGTTTGTGCCCACTGGGTCTGTACACCCTGTGACTTTGAAAATGGGGACCCTAGCCGAAATAGCTCAGTTGGGAGAGCGTTAGACTGAAAATGGGGACCCTGGGGCAGAAAACGGGGGCTACATGAGCTAAGTTATGCATCCTGGGACAGAGCAGCAGGGAGCCTGGAACATTCTGGTGGGAGTGGAGGTGGTAGCCAGCTGAGTGTCTCAGAACTTAGAAAGGAGGAGAAAGAGACTCGGACTGGGAGCATCCTCCCTGCACCCCTCCTCTCCCCATAACTCGACATGCAGTCTCTGGCCTTTTCAATTCTAGCAGGCACACTGTTGGCGCATTTGACCTTTAGAAGGAGGACTATGTGTTCGGGCTGGCATCACAGGGGCCCCCTGCCCAGCGTGACTCTGATGCCCGACTCCCACCCGGGGAGGCTCTGCCCCACAGTGGGATGGACCGGCCTCCAGCCCTTTCACCCCATCCCTCGTGCCCTTCCCTTCATCTCTGCAGACATCACCAGCGGCTGCCTGGGGTTTGGCCAGATGCCAGGGCGCTTGAAGAGAGGCTCCTTAGATAGGCTCGGGAAGGGATGTGGTTGGAGGAGAAGTAGAGAGGGATGAGGAAGATGCAGCTGGGGGCAGGACTGTGCTCGGAGAAGTGGGGCTCAGGCGGGAAGCCGGGAGGAGAGTGAGCCCCAGGCTGTGCGAGCTGTGGGATGCTGCAGGGTCGCATCGCTGCTCTGGGCTCCCGTCTCTCCGGCCATGGTCCCCCGCCCTGTCCCACCCGGGGTTCTGTGTTTCTGGGCAGCTCCTCTCTCTGGAGGCTGCAGCATATGCGAGTGTGCCTCCACCTCCTCCGTTGTTTTCCCTTCCCTCCCTCTTCCCTCTGCCCCGCTCAGTATTTACTGTCCACCTGGGTCTAGATTATCCCCTGATTAAGTGCCATTTAGCTGTTGGCTGCCTGTTCACTGAGTTTTATGGACATATTCAGTGAGGCACAGGGGCCAAGGCCTGATTTTGGAGAAGGGGGTAATGAGAACAGGGCAGCAGCGGCCCGCTTAGATTGGATTTTAATAAAGTTTCCAGCTAGGCTAAATCATCGCATCACAGGCGGCCCAGCGATGGCTGAGCGAAACTGGTCAGCCCCCCACTGCTGCCTCCTCTCGCTGGGGCAGGCTGGAAAGTGCAGAGTTGGGGCTGGGGGTGGGGCATGGAGGAGGGGGTCTGCTGGAAGGGAAGTGCTCATCTCCAGCAGAGGACCCTCCTTGACAGCAAGGGTAGGGCTGTTGGGAAGCATGCTCAAGGTAAAGGGGCTCCAAGGGGAGGCAGGATGCCTGCTCTTTCAGCAGCTGTTAATTAGTTGCAGATGATGAGATAATTCATAAAAATTAGCAGTGATTTCCTTCATTGTGTTAATATTACCGGGCAATAAAACTGCTGTTAAGGATGACTTTTCTCTGCATCGAAGAGCAGGATGTCAAGGAAAAAAAAAGAGCCCTCAGTAGGGTGAGGGAGGAAAAAAGGAAAACAGAACTGGTGAGAGAATGACAGGGGGAGTGATTTCCAAGCTTTGGCTGGAATCATCGGAAAGAAGTCAAATTGAAATGCAAATCCTATGTTTCTCTGAGCCCTGGCTGGGAAGAAATGCATTTGGTGGTGTCACCTTGGCAGTCGATGGGCAGCCAGACGGACGGCGGGGAGGGCTTCCCCCAGCTGCTCAGTGGAAGGGAAGATGGCCATGGCCTCACCTTCCATCCCCATCAGGGAGTCGGCCTGGGCCCCCAGGAGAATTCTCCAGAGAAGAGACATGCTTGCTTATGAGGCACGTGAAGCCCATGATCTGGCCTTGACCCCTTCATCCGCATCTCTTAGAGCTTTTCTCCTGTCTCACCCAGCTCTGCGCGCACTGGCCTAAGGTCAGTGGCCACCGCCTTCCTGTCTTAGGGCCTCACACATACTTTGTCTAGACCATAATTTGACCCCCTCTCCATTTCTTTCATCTCTAGATAAAGTGTCATTTTAAGCCTTCTTTGAGCTGTACTACTAGCTCCCGACACAGCGTCCACATTGCTTATGGGGAGTGAGAGATGGATGAATAGAGTCTTTTCTTTAAAAAAAAATAATTATTTTCGGCTGTGCTGGGGCTTCGTTGCTGCAGGCAGGTTTTCTCTAGTTGCAGTGAGTAGGGGGCTATTCTCTGGTTGCAGTGTGCAGCCTTCTCACTGAGGTGGTTTCTCTTGTTGCGAAACGCTGGCTCTAGAGCCAGGGCTCAGTTGCTGTGGCATATGGGTTTAGATGCCCTGCAGCATGCGGGATCTTCCCAAACTAGGGACCAAACCCCTGTCCCCTGCGTTGGCAGGTGGGTTCTTAACCACTGGGCCACCAGGGAAGTCCTGGATGAAGAGTGTTTTCCCTGCTTAAACCCTTCCCCAGTCACTTGTTACCTCCAGGTTCAAACTCGAGTGCGTATTCATTTGCTAGGGCTTCTGTACCAAAATACTGAGTGGCTTAAACAACAGATAATTATTTTCCACTGTCCTGGAGGCTGGAAATCCAAGGTCAAGGTGCTGGCCAGGCACGGTTTCTCCTGAGGCCATTCTCCTTGACTTGCAAATAACCACCTTCTCATCCTTTTCTCACATGCCGTTTCCTCTCTGCACATGCCCTTCTGGGGTCTCTCTGTGTGTTCATATTTCCTTTTCTTGCCAGGACACTAATCAGATTGAATTAAGACCTGCCCTCATGACCTCGCTGTAACCCAGTGGTCTCTTTAAAAGATGGATCATGAAATACAGTTATAATCGGAGGTACAGAGGATTCGGTTTCAGCATATGGACTTTAGGGGAACCCAGTTTGGCCCGTAACAGCATCCCTTGTGACCTAGCCCCTGCCCATCTCACCAGTCACATCTCCATCTACCCTCCTAACTCTGTTCTGCCGAATGCCCCCTAAACATGTCATACCTTACCTGTCACCATGCGCAGAAGAATTTTGTCCATGTGTCTGGCTGATGAATCCCTGCTCATTCTCTAAAACCCAGTTTAAATGTCATGTTTCCCAGGAAGTGTGCCCTGGCGCCGTCTCTCCCTCCTTTTACTGTTCACACTCTCCTAGGTCATCTGCCTTACGAGCATCTGTATTATAACAGGTTTGCTTATGACTTATCATCATCTGGGCATGCTTGCTGCTGCTGCTGCTAAGTCGCTTCAGTCGTGTCCGACTCTGTGCGACCCCATGGACGGCAGCCCACCAGGCTCCCCCGTCCCTGGGATTCTCCAGGCAAGAACACTGGAGTGGGTTGCCATTTCGTATCCGATTCTTTGCGACCCCATGGACTGTAGCCCGCCAGTCTTATCTGTCCGTGGAATTTTCCAGACAAAAATACTGGACTGGGTTGCCATTTCCTTCTCCAAGAGATTTTCCCTGCCCACGGCTCAAACCTGGGTCTCTTGCACTGGCAGATGGATTCTTTACTGTCTGAGCCACAAAGAAAGTCTCCCCTGAACTTGCTGTGATCTTTTGAGAGTATTGACTAATACAGAGAGGGTACTCTTAAATTGTTGAGGGTACAAATGAATGCTCAAAACTTTTTTGAAAGCTCAGGAGATGATTTGGGTTTTAATAACCTAGGCCAGAGATGATGTTGGCTTATATTAGGTGGTGACTGTGGGGATGGTGAGAAGTAAATGGATCTATTTGAAGTTGAATTGACCAGTCTTGGTAGTAGATAGATGTGGAGGTTGATTGGAGGGTTAGGAATGACCAGGTTTCCAGCTTGACCAGCTCAGTATCCAGAGGTGTTATGTATTAACAAGGGGAAGAGTGGAATAGGAGCAGCCTTGGGATTGGCGGGGTAGGGGGGATCAGGAATTGTAAGATATTCAAGTCAGCATGTCAGGCAGTCAAACGGTTATAAGATAGTAGATCTCAGAAGAGAGGTCTTGGACAGACAGGTAATAGTGGGATCATTGGCATGTAACTGTTATCCCCACCCATGAGATCAGGCCATCTTCTAGGGAGAGAACAGTGTGGAGAGTCTTAGGACTGAGCAGCCTAAAATGTTTACTCAAAAAAGAAAGACACCATTTTGCAAAGTAGGCATAGTCTAGTGAATCCACAGTAAATGACATGATGGAAGTACCTACAAGACTTAACCAGCTGAAATATTTTAACTGTTAAGAAAAAATGGAAAACTGAAATTTTATATATATATATATAATATATATTTGGCTGTGGTGGGTCTTAGTTGCAGTATGAGGGAACTAGTTCCCTGACCATGTATTGAACCCAGGCCCTCGAATCAGGAACTCAGGATCTTAGCTGCTAGACAACCAGGGAAGTCCCTGGAAAACTGAATTTTATATCTGTGGGGCATATTGGCCAACGATGGTACACTAGCCGTAGAAAATGGGAGAATGGTTTTGACAGGCCAGCATGTCTCTTGGTAGACTAGCTGACACCACATGAAGCCATTGTGACCTCACACCCTGCTTTTGATAAACACGAGTCCTGAGTGTCCATGTGCCAGGCTAGGAAAAGTTTTCCCTGCTGATGTGTTGGAAGATTCTCAAGGGAAAATCATGAACACAGACTTTACAAATAAGTGCGAAACTTTTCTAGACCATTAACACTTTCTGGTAAGCCTGTTTTTTTTTTTTTTTTTTCCTTTTTCTGGGAGAAAGAAAAGTGGAACAAATAGAATGTGCATCTGATTTAACTAATGACTGATCCATTCTCTCATTTACACTCAATATTGTGAACAAACAACTGTAAGTCAAAGTTAAGAAGAAAAAGAATTCTATTTAATACCTGACCTCCAAGGGCTGGTGGAGACAGTACTGACACAGGTGGAAAAATGAATGACAATGTAAGACAACTTAATAAACTATAAAAGGACAACACATTTAAGTGCCCAATGAAGGGTGCAGACAGTGTGTGCTACAGGAGCCTGGGAGAAGGAGAACTCACTCACTCTGTACCCAGGTCATCTGGGAAGGCTGCTCTGCTCTTATCTGATCCAGCTGTTTACCTTGAGGAAGTGAATGAAGGATGCTTTTTAGGTTGTGCAGGGAGGCAGATGGAACGGAATGAAGCTTGCGCTTCTGTCAAAGATGACATTTAGATCTGCTGCCATCTGTTGGTGAGTGTGGAAAGGAGCCAGGAGCACGGTCCGCAGGTGGCAAAACATGAAGGGTGCCAAGAAGAACCAGGTGCTGTCACCTACCTCTCCGGGATAAGGAAGCTTTTGTCCAGTCCATTGTCATTAAAAATATGATCCTCAGGCCTGCAGCGTTGAACTTACCTATTGTTGCCGTTCAGTCGCTCAGTTGTGCCCAACTCTGTGACCCCAGGGACCAGAACACGTCAGGCTTCCCTGTCCTTCACTATCTCCTGGAGTTTGCTCAAATTCATGTCCATTGAGTCGATGATGCCATCCAACCATTTCATCCTCCATTGCCCCCTTCTCCTGCCCTCATCTTTCCCAGCATCAGGGTCTTTTCTACTGAGTCGGCTCTTCACATCAGACAGTCAAAGTGTTGGAGCTTCAGCTTCAGCATCTGTCCTTCCAATGAATAGTCAGGGTTAATTTCCTTTAGATTGACTGCTTTGATCTTCCTGTCCAAGGGACTCTCAAGAGTCTTCTCTAGTACCACAGTTTGAAAGCATCAGTTCTTCAGTGTTCAGTCTTCTTTACGGTCCAACTCTCACTTCTGTACATGAAATTACCTGGGATTATGTTAAAATGCATAATCTCAAACTCTGGCCTACACCTACAAAATCAGTATTTACAAGTTAGGCCCCCACAAGGGGATTCTCATGTTCATTAAAGTTTAAGAAACATTAATCTGGTCCTGGTGATTTAAGAACATTCTGGGTCCCTTCCCAGGCCCTCCTCCCTGGAGATTCCAATTCGTGGGACTAGGATGACACCTGGAAATTCATATTTTTAACATGTACCCCCAGATGATGACTTTCATGCCATCAAGAAAGTTTTATAAGCTCTGCTCCAGCTGCAGTCCATGTCCCTGGGTCAGGTCAGCTATTCAGCATGCATAACCTGGACATAGACACTTCTCTTTCCATTGAAATCATTCTTTTCAAGACTGCCAGCCAAAGGGCGTTTTCTTGGTCTTCATCCTCTCAACCTCCTTTACCTCTCTGCAACAGTTACAGCTTGGGTGACCTCTTCCTTTTTGAAGCTCTCTCTTGATCTTGGTTTCCATTAGCCTCTCCTATTTTTCTACTCCTACTTCTTTATCTTTTTCTCTGATTTTTCTTCTTCCCTGATCCCTTGACTCTCCCTTCAGCCTTTCTGGGCTGTCTTGTCTACTTTGTGGCTGTAGTTACCATCTCGATATGAACAGCTTCCACATCAGCTATGTGTGGGAGGTCCCCCATGTGTGATAGCACCATTCAGGCTGAGGGTCCCTCATGCTGCTCTCAGACGCAGCAAGTATGTGGGCTTTAGAACTAAACCACCCTGAGCCTGAGCCACGCTGTCCACTTGGCAGCTGATGGATCTTGAATAAATTAATTTACTTTTGAGTCTCAGTTTACCTCTAGAGTGAGATGAATAATATCTATTAATACTTCAGAGGAACATTTTTGAGACCAGTTGGAAATATATATAAAATGCATGACACATAAGAAATGCTTCATAAATGTCATTCTTTTAAAAAAAAAATCTTCTTGATAGACACCTTCACCGAACTGAATTCGTTGTCCCCAGGCTGCATTTTTTCAGCTGTGTCTTTGCTCATAATCTTCCCTCTGCTTGGATCATTTCCAGTTTTGTTGCCTTTCGAGATCAAATTCTGTTGCCACCTTGGCACCAAAGTCTGTGATCAACTCAACACCAAATCCGCTTTCACACAAATTTCTATATTTCTGTTACTCTTTTAATACTTAAGTCACTTATACATTGTGTTATAATTGGTTAGGCATATGCCATCTTCCTTGCAAGAGTAAAAGCTCTGTTTGGACCAGGTTCCTGTCCTTCTAATAGTTTTATTTCCCCAAAGGCCTGCAGAGTGCCTGTCTTATGCCAGGGAAGCTCAGATGTCCCGCTGGTCATGAATGAGCTGCATCACCTCTGCCTGTGAAAGCCAAGACATTACTCTCCATTCCATATGCTAATAGAGGAGCAGTGATGTGGAGAATCGAAATAACCAACTGTCCCGACATTATTGCTGTTGGCTTTGGAAGGCATTGTGATGTTTCTGCTTCAGATTTACCTTGTTGATTATGTTTCATCAGGCACACATCAGAATGAGTCTGCATTCCATGAGCGTGCACCATCTGGGAAACTGAAGGGTGTGATCCAAAACTGCAGTGAGCAGTAGGAGAAGCTAGTTTAGGATTTCAGCTGTCCAGAGATAATCCACAAAGTGAATAATCAACCCCCATGTAACCGAGAGACGGCTATGTTATTATTATCCCTCTCAGCTTTCTCTGGTCAAACCCCTTTATAACAATATGGTCATTAATTAGTCAAGGGCATGCTAATCATTTGTTATTGACATAAAATACCCCTGGTGATAGAGCAGAAGCTCTGTATTTTGAATTGATGCCAGCCTATTATAATAATGATGCCTTACATTTGTATAATGATTTATAAAGAGCTTTCATGTATATTATTTATTTTATATTCTTGATGCCCTGAAGTAGATAGAGTAGGTCTCGTTTTACTATTTGACAGATGTGGAAACCACGGCTCAGAGAAGTTCAATGACTTCCCCAGGCTCTCTTAGTTAGATCTAGGCAGTCAGGGATCCAGCTTTTGTATTTCTCCTTCATTAAGGAAACTGTCATTCTTTAACATGTTTATTATGGTTCACTTGGAAGATTTCCAGGTGATTCTTTTTATAGTTTCTAGTTCTCTGGTGAAATTCTTTATTTTATTCTATTGGTATAAATTTTTTTTCTGTTTTATGAACAACAAAAGTGTCACATTTAGAGTCGTTTTCTTTGAACTTGGATATCTGGATCACCTGTGGGTCTGTTTCTATTGTCTGTTTTTTCCCCCTTCTTGGATTTTGGTTGTATGGTTCTAACTCTGGGTATATCTAATTGTTTTTATTGAATGCTAGACACTGTATAGGCTGTAGGATGCTCTGATCTTCAAGAGAGGGTTTACTCTGCTAGACAGAGTGCCACCAGTGGTCTTAATCCAACTAAAGACTGAACCAAGTCCATGCAGGATTGTGTTTTGATAAGGTTTAGTCTGATCTCTCCCTCTCCTTTACAGCTAGCACTAATTGAGAGCCTCGTGTGTTCACATGGTCCCTTTCTTTGATAGGCCCTGGATTCTAGTTTTGTCTTTTCAGTAAGTTAATACTTTAGGAAAACTCTCTGCTTCATAGAGACTTTCTGCTTAGTTTTTTTTTTTTTTTTCCTCCTTCTATTACATTCAGCTAGCAGAATTCCATAAGTGACCCCAGGGGAAAGCTGGCCATGCATTTGAGGCCCCTCATGCCTCTAATTTTCTCTTTCTAGTCCTAATACTGCTGGAAGCTTTGCGGGCATTTTTTTTGGTCTCCTAGTGGCAACAGTGTGCCTATGTAAAATATCCTCAGCCTCTTTCCCTGCACTCAAAAATGGTGAGTCCTTCCAGGTTAGGATCAACTCTAGAATATGAGTTTGCCTCTCCTCACTTTCCCCCCGGGTAGTTATATCCTCGCTAATCCCCTTGCTCCAGGAGGTCTATGAGACCTTGCATGTGTATGTGTGTGCTCAGTCACTTCTGCTGCTGCTGCTAAGTCGCTTCAGTCGTGTCCGACTCTGTGCGACCCCATAGACGGCAGCCCACCAGGCTCCCCTGTCCCTGGGATTCTCCAGGCAAGAACACTGGAGTGGGTTGCCATTTCCTTCTCCAATGCATGAAAGTGAAAAGTGAAAGTGAAGTCACTGAGTCGTGTCTAATTCTCAGCGACCCCATGGGCTGCAGCCTACCAGGCTCCTCCGCCCATGGGATTTTCCAGGCAAGAGTACTGGAGTGGGGTGCCATTGCCTTCTCCGTTCAGTCACTCCAGTCGTGTCCAACTCTTTGCAACCCCATGGACTGTTGCCCGCCAGGCTCCTCTGTCCATGAGATTCTTCAGGCAAGAATAGAATACTGAGGTGCATTGTATGCCCTCCTCCTGGGGAGCTTCTGACCCATGATCAAACCTGTGTCTCCTACGACTCCTGCACTGCAGGCGGATTCTTTACCCACTGAGCCACCTGGGAAGCCCCTACAAGACTTTAACACAAATGCATTTTGCATTTCATCTAGCATTTTTGGTTGTTCTCAGGGGAAGTATTGATCTGCCTCAGACTCTCCCCTCCTACTCAGAAGTAGAAATCAAATGTTTATTCTCTACACAAAAAAAGCCACCGCTTACATGGGCAGTTCTTAGCTGGAGGTCTTGGGAAGTGGCCTAGCCAGCTGGGGGAGAACCTTCCCCAAGACATTTACGGGTGTCTCCAGGCGGCCCGGAAGACAGGGAAATGGATGAGTTGTAACTCTGTGGCCTGGGAGGAAGGCATCCATTAGGCTGAGGAATGAGCGTTCGGCAAGCTCAGGAGTCCTCACCACTCCATCAGGTTTCTAATGATTTTGTCAGAGTGTTAATCCCCTGGGTGAGCAGCAGCATTTTGATATCAGCAAACAGATTGTGTTTCAGCCCAGATCACCTAATATGGATGCTGCATGAGAGCTGAAAAAAATTCATCCTATTTTAATGGAGTTGAGAGAGGCTAGTTGGGATAACAAACATTGAAAATAGGGTGATGGGGCTCAGAGTGAGAATGGGTTGGAGAGGCAGGTGCTGGACATAGCACTGGTCCACATGCATTCCAAAATGGATGTACTTATGTACCTGGATATGAAAGGAGGAGATGCAATTGTACACACAGGGTGCTTTAGGGATGATGTCTTCTGGGGTGAACCGTTTCTGAATGCCTAGTCTGGCCCAGCTCCTATGAATACAGAGATAGGGAGAACCCAGATCCAAACCCTCAGGACCTCCCAGTCTGCTGGTAGAGGTTGACAAGCAGCCAAACAATGAATAATAGTAGTACTAGTACTAGTACTAGGAATGTCCCGGCTGCACCGGGAGTCCAGAGCAGGGACAGGGTTTAGGGGTGAGGGGAAGGCTTGAGCTGATCTCTCCAGTGAGCCAGCTGGACGGGCTGGAGGACTTTCCAGGCAGAAGGAGCCGGTTGAGGAAATGCGCTGCTGCAGTGCCGTGATAACGTACGCCTGCATGCGTGTGCGCTCAGTTGCTTCACTCGTGTCTGACTCTCTGTGACCCCACGCACTCTAGCCCACCAGGCTCCGCTGTCCATGGGATTCTCCAGGCAGGAATACTGGAGCGGGTTGCCATGCCCTCCTCCAGCGGATCTTTTCAACCCAGGGTTCGTCTCCTGCATTGGCAGGTGGGTTCTTTACCACTAGCGCCACCTGGGAAGCCCCAACATATATGTGATCCTACAGAAATGCGGAGTTTTCATTTCTTCTGCCACTCCATGGTCAGATCTATTTGCTTTTAATATTTATCTATTGATTTGTCTGTGCCGGGTTTTGGTTATGACACACAGGATTTTTGATCTTCATTGCGACATGCGGGATCCTTAGTTGCAGCATGTGGGATCTAGTTTCCTGACCAGGGATTGAACATGGGCCCCCTGCATGGGGAGCTTGGAGTCTTAGTCACTGGACCACTAGGAAGTCCCCCTGGTCAGATCGTTAATGACATCTTGCTTGGTGAGAGCTTTTTGCCTACGTCCTGTCTCTCACTTCTTGAGTCTATCCTGTATGTTGAACCATGTTTTTTCCCTAACATGCACACCTGGCCATTGTTGTTCACCACTCAAGAACCTCTTAGCATTCCTCCTTTTTTTATAAAATAAAGTACAGAATCCTTGGGATACATTAAGCCATTTAGTGATATGACTGTAACCTACTGCCCTGCCACCATCAACACCTTCCCCAAACCTACCCTGGAGCCCTGTTCCCTAGCTTTGTGTGTGTGGCAAGTCGCTTCAGTTGTGTCTGACTCTTTGCAACCCCATGGACTATAGCCCACTAGGCTCCTCTGTTTATGGGATTTTCCAGGCAAAAACACTGGAGTGGGTTGCTGTGCCATCCTCCAGGGGATCTTCCCGACCCAGGGATAGAACCCAAGACCCAGGGATCGAACTCGAGTTTCTTATGTCTCCTGCACTGGCAGGCAGGTTCTTTACCACTAAGAAGAGACAACAGTAGTTGAGAGCCCAAACTTGGGATCCAGGCTGGGAAACCCTTTTTCTACCTTTCCTGGGCCACTATTCCTGTAGACAACCAGTGTTTTCCTGCCCCCGTGACTTTGTCCATGGTCTTCCCTGTGCCTGAAATGCCCTTCCCTGCCATCTGATAAAATTCCACTGTTTACTCCAGACCCGGGTCACATGTCACCTCCTCTCTGAAAGCTTCCCTGATCCTCTCTGTCAGAATGATTCATTTCTCCTCTGAGTTACTTAATAGTCTACCCCTCTGTTAAAATAAATCACCTTCAGCCTATCTTATAACTTTTGTGTCTCTATCTATCGGTGACTGCCCCTGCCCCCACCAGGGAAACCTCCTTGAAGGTAGGGAGAATGCCTTATTCATCTCGTGGTCTCCATCACACCTCACGGTGCATTCCTGGTGCTCAGTAAATATTGATTGATTGAATGAATAAATGAGTATTGAATGGGCTTTCCATGTATCTGCTCTTGGTGTCTCTTATTGTAATTAAAGTTTTTTTTCTTTTTTAGTCGATTTCAGGCAAAAAGCAAGATAAATTTTACGTGAGGTTTGAGAAGGACTGTAGAAATGATTTATGGGCGGATAGGAGATCTGTGTAAACAGGTGGGAGAAATGTTCACAGTCAGCTCTGTGCTCCTTCCATCCCTCCAGACCCTAAAAGCAGAAGTACAGCTGCCTTCAGCCAAGGCCAACGTCAAGCCCCGATGCCTGCAAGCCCAATGTCCCCTGCCCTCCTGGCAGGTGAGCAGCTTTAGTGTATGGTGTTGAAGTCCTGGGTAGAAATGCTCTCTCCTGAGAGTGTGTTTGGACATTTATGGCCGGTTTACACATAGTGGGCACTGCGGAAGCTCATGTTCTGGAATGGTCTTTTGGGGAGGAGCTTGTGCTGTGGAGCACATTTGCACCAGTGGAGATAGCTGTTTACTTGTCCAACCATATTCTGTAACGGCAAGCCTTGGCAAAGCCCACATGAGGCTCAAACTTGTGACCTTGGCTTCCTGGCCTCACGCTCCAATTGCCTGAGCCAAGCCCACAGCAGGCACTGGCTGCACCTGTCTCTGTATTTTGAAGAGTGAGGTTGGGCCCAGATAGCAGACAGCCCAGAAGCTGGTGCCAGGGCCCTGCCTGTCAGGAGCTGGATGCCCAGAAACCTCGGCTCAGCTCGGAGAGTCAGAACACCTCCCGGATGGCGCAGATGGGTCCCAAAGTGGCCATTTCTCCCCAAACGGGGACAGTAACCCTGGGACCTGTGGCTTTTGTTTTTTGGTGACTTGGCACCAACAAGCCGAGTGTCTTGGCCCCACCCTCCCCATCAGCCAATGTTCCCAAGGCCCAGATTTAACTTTCTCTTATTTTAGTTTCAGGCCATTTCTTCTTTTAATGGTGTCCCTAGCTTCCTGAAATAATTCTTGCCCTTCTTTTATGCGGCTGTGTCTCACATATTTATGGGAAGTTATCATGTCCTCATGGGTCCTGGTTCTCGAGTCCCACATATTATGTTCCTTTAACCTCCCTTTATAGGTCAAGAATTCTGATTCCTTTAATCATTTTTACTACCTTTCTTGGTATTCACTCTCCCTCCTTGACTTCCATTAAGAGCAAGAAGGCCCAAACTTCAGAATGTGTTCCAAGAGTGGCCTAAACAGGGGTGGGAGCAGTCAAGACCCTGTTTTAGGGACTCATGGCTTCTGTCCCCCATGAAGCTCTTGCATGTTTCTCATTTACCTTGGCCTCATTGCTCCCAAATCACCTACCCTGAGCTTCACTTTCCTGTGGAATGGGCTTATTCATTAAAAAAAAATTTTTTTATGTGGATCATTTTTAAAGTCTTGATTGAATTTGCTATAATACTGCTTCTACAGCGTATTTAGCAGAGAGATCACTTTGCCTAAATAGTCAAGGCTATGGTTTTTCATGTATGAATGTGAGAGTTGGACCATAAAGAAGGCTGAGCACCAAAGAATGGATGCTTTTGAACTATGGTGCTGGAGAAGACACTTGAGAGTCCCTTGGACT
Source organism: Aepyceros melampus (assembly GCA_006408695.1). Taxonomy (NCBI): domain Eukaryota; kingdom Metazoa; phylum Chordata; class Mammalia; order Artiodactyla; family Bovidae; genus Aepyceros; species Aepyceros melampus. Next base: position 179,049 of record SJXQ01003596.1, on the reverse strand, counting down.
GCAAGGAGATCAAACCAATCAATCCTAAAGGAAATCAATGCTGAATATTCACTGGATGGACTGATGCTGAAGCTGAAGCTCCAATACTTTGGCCACCTGATTTGAAGAGTTTACTTATTGGAAAAGACCCTGATGCTGGCAAAGACTGAAAGCAGGAAGAGAAGGGGATGAGAGAGGATGAGATGGTTGGATGGTATCATCAACTCAATGAACATGAAAGTGAAAGTGAAAGTGAAGTTGCTCAGTCTTGTCAGACTCTTTGAGACCCTGTGGACTGTAGCTCAACAAGCTCCTCAGTCCATGGGATTCTCCAGGCAAGAATACTGGAGTGGGTTGCCATTTCCTTCTCCAGGGGATCTTCCCAACCCAGGGATCAAACCCAGGTCTCCCTCATTGCAGGCAGACACTTTAACCTCTGAGCCACCAGGGAAGCCAATGAACATGAGTTTGAACAAACTCCGGGAGATGGTGATGGACAGGGAAGCCTGCGTGCTGCAGTCCATGGGGTCACAGAGAGTTGGACATGACTGAGCGACTGAACAACACCACTGCTTCTGTTGTTTATGTTCTGGTTTTTTGGCCATGAGGCATGTGGGATACCAGCTCCCCAACCAGGGATCAAACGTGTACCCCCTGCATTGGAAGGCCAAGTCTTAATGACTGGACCACCAGGGAAATCCCTGGGATAGGCTCACTCTTACCATGGCCCAATCCTCAGACTTGAGGTGGTGGTGAGGCATCCTAGGAAGATTTAGGGTAAAAGGAGAGAGCCAGCAGGTGCTGAGTGCCTGTGATGTTCAGGCACACACAAGACTCCTCATCCATATTATCTCCATGAACTCTCACGTAATCAGCTCACTCCCCTTTTCGTAGTTAAGGACTAAGGCTCAAAATTGTGCAATAACTTTCCGTCGAGCGTGTGGCTAATTAACTGCACATCTAGGATTTGAACACAGGCTGTGAGATGACCCCAAAAAGTCTTTTCTTCCCACTCTCTGCAGCCTCCTTTAGAAGAAGTAGGAAGAGAGCCTTTTGCAGAGGGAGCAGTGGAACCCAGAGGTGCCTTACAGGGAGGACTCTGTTTCCTTTATCCTCAGTGTGTCCACATCCTGGGGACCAGTCACTTCCTTCTGACATGTCCTGAAAGGAAAAAAAAAAAAAAAACTTACTTACTTTGGTCTAAATGCCTCTCCCTTTATCCTGAATGCAGATTATTTCTTGCCTCTTGAGCAGTGGGACCTTTATGGCCCCAGATGCTCTCTGCCACTGGCCTGAAGGGGCATGTTGGGTTGCTTATGCTCCTCACTTCTGAGCTGGAGGGAGAGCATTCTGCAGCCTGGAGCTTGGGAATTTCCCCCACTGGTTGATGCTGTGCCCAGCCCTTTCCTGCTCCCATCGCGCTGCTGTAAGGGTACCCTCCTGTGATGCGTATCCATTGCATCGGGCTGACTGTGGTCCCTCTGTGTGTGGCTCACATGCTATTCGTCTCTGAACCCAGCCAGGCAGCAGGGGTGGATGTGGCAGCCCTACAGGGTAAGTTGATCAAGTCTCAGTGGTGCCTGGGATGATTGGTACCTTCCTTACCACTTGGCCGGAGGGCAGGCGAGTATCCACCACTGTCCTGTTGACCCCCTTGCGCCTGCCTCTGCTGCCCACTTTGTAAATGAGAACAGTGCCCTGTCAGCAAGTATCCTGGAAAGGCTTGAGATAACAAGGTAATACTGGAGATAACCAGTGCCTGTGACGACCTTGGGTGGGGGACAGAAAAAAACTGGTTCGACCACTTCTTTTGGAGCACACTCAGCTGTAGGAAGACTTCTGAGGCTTTGCTTCTCTGAATCAGCCCCACGGGGACACAGTTACTCATTTCAGAACCGAATTACAGGACTTGCCTGGCAGGCCAGTGATTCGAACTCTAGCCCTTCATGCAGGGGGCCAGAGTTTAATCCCTGGTCAGAAAATTAAGATCCCACATGCCGTGTGGCATGTCCAAAAACAGCAACAGAAAAACAACTATAGTCTCCATGCTGGTCTTTGTACTGGGTGTTGAGGAGACAGATGAATAACACAAGGGACTCGTTTTCAAGCATTGAGCAGTCTAATGGGGGAGATGGCACATAACAGATCATTCAGCTCAGGGCAGTGATGGCAGGAATGGAGATTTACACTGTGGAACGGGAAGCAAGGCTCCCACCAGCCTAAAACAGGGGTAGTAGCGGCAGGAGTTGGTTTTTAAGGGCGATGTCCCCTGAGCTGAGTTTAAAAGAAGAGTGAAAGTGGGCCAGAGGAAGAAGGATACGCCAAAGGGGAATTGTAAGTAGGGCAGACAGGAAGCCGGGGAGATGAGACTGAAGAGGAATCGTGGACCCAGTCGTGGAGTCCCTGTGTGCTGGAGAGGGAAGCTTCAACTTAGGGAGGAACAAGAAACCAATACAGATGGGTTTTAAGTTAGGAGACTGCCTTGGCAATTTATATCTTAGATGAATCTTCCCAGAAGTAAAATAGAGGGCATATTTGAAGAGGGTAAAACTTTAAAAATAGAGACCAGTTAAGAGAATGTTGCAGTAGTCCAACCATTTATTCATCCATCAATCTGTCCTTTTCATGAATATTTACTGAGTGACAAGTATGTGTTAGGTGCTTGGTGAGTATAGGTACAGAGAAGTAGATGCAAAAGATACAGCCCTGGTCTCCAAAGCTGACATACAAGAGGCCAGGAGGCCTGGACCTTTCACACAGAGCTGATAGAGGACAGAAGATGAAGTACAATATTATTTCAGAAGTCAGTTTAGTAGGATTTGGTTACTGATTAGATGGGGCAGGCAGGAAACATGAAGACAGAGGCAAGGCCGTCTCTGGATTTCCACTCGGGATGACTGCAGTGGCTGAATCAGGAGGAGGTCTCCATTAGCATGCTTAGCACCCCAATTAAACAGCTAACCTAAGAAAGCCATGCAGACTCAGCTGTAGACAAGTTCACTAGCACCATTCCCCCTTTCAGCCTGACTGCCTTTCATTCCCTCCTATAAAAATTCTGGAGCTGCCGCTGGGAGACTGGGAGGTTGACATCAACCAGGGGCAGAGGGTGCGTGGGAGACGTGATGGACTGCGGTACTCAGGACCTTGGGTAAACAGCTGGACATACAGGTCTGAGGCACGAGCATTGGGGTCTGGACTGGCAGTGTAGCTTTGGCATTGTCAGCAAGGAAACTGTGATAGCAGACAAAAGAATTGCAAGCAGAAAGGTGCTGGGAAAGGAACAGTGGCCTAAACAAGATGCCATGGCTTGGGCCTCAGGTTGGCTGTTCATTTGCAGCATGACCTGAGGCCCTGATCTGTAAAATGAGATGATCAGACCAGATCAGTGGCCTCCAAACTTATTTTTAGTGGCTACGTCTCTCATTTACACACAGAATTGCAATAGGTAAAAACTGAGCTACTGGGATTGAAGCAGGATGTCGGGGCCTTGGAGGTTGGCGTCCCTTCTCCCCCTACCTCCCAATACCCAGATGTAGCCTAGGAGGGTGTTCTGGGGAGCACAGTTTGAGAATCAGAATCTGTGGGATTTCGGAGGTCCCTTCCCTCCAGTGCCGGCTTCCTGGAGCCTGATTCATAGCTCGCTTGGGTGCAGGAGGGAGAGACTGTGCCTCCAGCCTCCTGGAGATTGCAGTCGGGTCAGTGGGAGACGGAGGAGGAAGAGGCAGCCTGGAGCCCACCCCCACCTGCATAAACCCAGGATAATTTTTGTCTTTCAGGAGCCTAATTAAAATCCAAGCCCTTTCATTTGTTCCCTTAAAAAAAAGAGAGAAAGAAAAGCCTCACAGGCCATAAAACACTGCAGCCTCCTGTAATGTTTTCCCATCTCTTCCTGCAGTTCCATTCTTCCTAGTTTATCATCCTCAGGCTTGATCACAGGAACTTTATTATTTCCTTTTCCCCTCCAGCGCATGTAGGAAGGTAAAAAAAAAAAAGATCTTGAGCGTCCGCTGAAGCCAGATCTGCTTCTCACCCCTTTCAAAGGTCTTTACTATTATGATTCACAGCCCCCAAGGAGGAGTCTCAGAGACCCCTAGCTAAGAGTGCTCACGCCAGCCCTGCTCTTTCAGCCCCAGGAGTATAGGGGTGGGGGGGAGCTCTTTCTCACACAAGCTGACCTGCGCCTGCAGACAGAGGCGGTGCTGAGCTGTGTTCTGAGCTATAAATTAGCCAGCTGTGATCCAGCCCCCAAGGGGCTGTAAATAGACCAGGGGTCTTCAGCTTCCCTAGCGCTGAGCTTGTCGCTGGAGCCATCCTGTCTGCTCACTTCTAGCCTCCAGGGCTTCAGGCTCCCTGACTGAGGTCCTAGCTCTCCCTCTGCCCAGCATGGCTGCCCTGTCCTGCCATGATGGGCCTTCCGTGACTCGCCAGGAGATTGTCTCCAAGCCATATTTCACCCAGGTGCCTGTGAGAAAGACTCCCTCTGTTCTCACTGCAAAGCGAGAGAGAAAGGCTGCTTCGGCCACATCAAGACATCAGCTCTTCCGAGGGAGGCCAGGGCGCTCGAGGCAGAGCTTGTCAGAAACTTCTTTTATGCAGAGAGCTGAAGAGAGATCAGCCTGCGGGGTCTGGCTGGCCCATCACCTCCCTGGCCTGGAAGGTGGCCGGGAGGCAGGATGGGGCAGAGCTTTCCTAGCCTCGTTAGCACAGCCTGGGCCCCGTTTTGAGCCGTGTGACCAGGCTGAGATACGGTGTCATTAGCAGGGAGGCCTGGCTGGATATTGATCCGCCCTGCAGAGTCCTGGAGGACTTGCAGCTGGAGCCGCCATGCAGACCACCGGCCGGGGACGCAGCTGTGTGCAGCCCCCAGGTGCACACAGAGGTGACAAAACCAGAACAAGCCTGAAGGGCCTCCCGTCACTCACCCAGAGAGCCCTGCTTCGTGACCTGGCAGGAGCAAGCACCAGGCTCTCAGCTGCCTCTCCCTCCCAGAGCGGACCTGCCTCAGTGCTCTTCCCCAGCTCTCCTTCCCAGGCGAGGCTTCCAGTTCTCTCCCCCTCGCCAGCAGAGGGATCTGGGCTGCCAGCTTCTGCAAGATGGGCCAGCGGGCCCGGGAGTGCCTCTGTGACTTGTCCTATAAATGACAATAGAGCTAACAAGATCTAATTGGCTATTAAAGGAGAAAGCGCCCTATAGATGCTGCAGGCTAATTAACCCTGGGAGCGCAGAGCGAAGGATGGATCACTGCAGGGTCTGCATGTGAGCGCATCTGTGCTAAAGTGTGTCTGCCCCAGTGGCGGCTGGGAAAAGAGATGTTCCCGCATAGCCAACCTCAAACCACCCCCGTGGAGCCCCGGAATCCCGCTTGGTGGGCCAGGAGAGACAGGGCTCACCCCAGCTCCGGAGCTCAGACTCAGATGCTACGTACCGATGAGGAAACGGGAGTCCCGAGAGGCAGGAGGTGGCACTCCCCTAAGACCACAGAGCTGGCTGGTGGTGGAACGGAGTGAACTTGGAGTTTAGAATGGCCAGTCTTTCCTGCCTTGTGTCTGGTGTTGTGCGAGGCTCCCCGCCTCTGTCCTGAGGATTCAGAGTCTCATGAGAGAGATGATCTCTACAGATATGATTATAATCCGGTCTGCAGAGGCCTGGAGGAACCCGCTGAACTGACTAGCGACCGCTCAGCTCTGCCTTGGGGACCCAGAGGAGGCTTCCTGGGGAGGTGCAGTCTGAACTAAGTTTTGAGTAAGATGTTTCTATTAATAGATAGACCTGTGAGGGGAGGACATTGGGCAGAGGAGCCTGGGAAGTCCCAATGGCTGAGTCCCAAAGTGGGAGAGCTGAGGATGGAGAAGCGGTTTGAAGCCCTGCTCCAGTGTGGTGTCGAGGCCTGTCCTGGGAGCGGTGCAGAGCTGGCATCGGTGGTGGCTCCCTCGTGCTTCTCATTTGGAAGAAAACTGGCTGCAGCCAGTTGGGCTGGGGGTGGGGTGAAGGTGGGGGCTGGAAAGATGAGGAGGGTTGGGCCAAGGCAGCAGCAGCAGGGTGGCCAGGAAGGAGGGAGGAGCCCCCGGTGACTCTCAGACCTTGGTGCCTTTAACGGCGACAGAGAGCAGCTGTGGGGCCAGCGCTCTGCTCTCTGCACCCTCCTTCTCTCCAGCTCCCCAGCTCATAGGCCGTCAGAGCTGGAAGAGGCCTTTGGAAGTCTCCTGGTCCAGCTCTGTCATTTATAGAAGAGAAAACTGAGACCCAGGGAGGAGATGTGATGAGGTAGCCCCACGTCTGTAACCTTGACGTCCAGCGCCTGGTGCGGTGTCCCTTCCTCTGTCCTTTGCTAGAGTCCGTGCTTCCCCTTGTGAAAGAATCTGCCTCCTGCCTCCTCACCTGTCCTTAGTCCCATCATCTTCCTAATGTTTTTCCTTTGCTTCCTTTCCTTTCTCTGACCACATCCTTCCAGACCCACCTAACGCTGGGATGGTTCAGCCTGCATTCAGCGGTCGGTTCTGTTCTTGAAGAGGTGACAGAGCCTTTGGTTGGCTGTGCTGATGATCAGTGATGAACAGTCCAAAGCATCAGCTAACCCACATCCTAAATGCCTGATGGCACGCTGTGCTCCAACTGGTTTCACTAAGTCTGACCTTTAAAAGGTGTGTTCCTTTGGCATACGCCAACAGCCAGAGGGCAGGGTAGCCCCGAGGTTACAAATGAGCTAGGAATGAGCTGCAGAGCACACAAAGGTGCATTTACTTCAACAGAAAGGCTTTTGCGGGGCTGTCAGTGGCATCATCAGGTCTGCCAGCCACCGCCAACCCTCATGGGGTGATACATCCGGTAGGCATGTGGGGCTGGGGCAGCTGGGTTGGAGCCAGTCCCTCTGGGAAGGGCTGGCAGTGAAGTGGTGAATGCGAGTCCAGTGCTGTCCACGGAGGGTCTCACTCCTACCCCTGCCCTGCCCTGTCTTGCATCAGGCTGCAGCTACACCCCTCCTCTTCCTTCTCCTGGTCTGGCCACCCTCTCTCCTTCTAGGTCCTGGAGTTAGGAGTGGGTGGTTTGGCCAGAGCTGAGGTGACATCACTCTTCCTTTTTGACCTTGAAGGGTGTGATGTTTCTCAGTTCGATCCAATCTATTTTATACATCTTTGAAAAAGCATGCTTTACCATCCTAAAATGGAATTCACCAATACTTTAACCCTTCTGCATGCATGATTTAAAAACGTATAATATCCTAAGTATAACATAGGATAAATTAAAGGAAAGTAACATAATAAGATATGTTTCCGTACAGGCGCACCTCATTTTATTGTGCTTTGTTTTATGGCATTTCGCAGATAATTGTGTTCTTTTTTTACAAACTGAAGGTTTGTGGCAGCCCTGCGTGGAGCAGATCTATTGGAGCCATTTTCCAACAGCGTTTGCTCACTTTGTGTCTGTGTGTCAGATTTTGGTAATTCTCGTAGTATTTCAAACTTTTTCATGATTATCGTAATTGTTACGGTGATCTGTCATCACTGATCTTCAGTGTTTCTGATACGGTTGTTTTGAGGCACCACAAATAGTCCTGACAGCAAATGTAACTCGTAAATGTGTGTGTTCTGACTGCTCTGCGGACTGGCTGTTCTCCCATTCTCTCCCTCTCCTCGGGCCTCCCTGTTCCCTGAGTCACAACAATGCGACATGAAGCCAACTAATAACTCTGCAATGGCCAACTGTTCAAGTGAAAGGAAGAGTAACTTATCTCTTAATTTAAATTAAAAAAAAAAAAAACCCCACAAACTAGCAATAGGACTTCCCTGGGGGTCTGGTGGATAGGAATCCTCCTGCCAATGTTGGGGACATGGATTCAATCCCCGGTCCTGGAAGGTCCCACGTGCCACAGAGCAACTAAGCCCGTGCCCCACAACTACTAGATCTGTGTTCTAGAACCCACACGCCCCCGCCACGAGAAGCCTGTGCGCCACAACCAGAGAGCAGCCCCGCCCTTGCCAAAACTAGAGAAAGCCCCCACACAGCAACAAAGACCCAGCCCAGCCGAAACTAAATCATATACAGAGAGAAATAGGAATGATTTTTAGTGAGGGAAGCACATCAAAAGCTGAGGTGAGCCAAAAACACTTAGCCAAGTTGTGAATGCAAAGGAAAAGTTATTGAAGGAAAATGAAAGTGCTGCTCCAGTGAACACACAAATGATAAGAAAGTGAAACAGCCTTATTTCTGAAATGGAGAAAGTTTGAATGGTCTGGATAGAAGATCAAACCAGCCACAGTCTCTTAAACCATGGCTAATCCAGAGTAGGTCCCTCACTCTCTTCAATTCTGGGAAGGCTGGGAGGGGTAAGGGAGCTGCAGAAGGAAAGTCTGAAGTTACCAGAGGTTAGTTCATGAGGTTTAAGGAAAGAAGCCACCTCCGTAACATCAAAGTCCAAAGTGAAGCAGCTAGTGCTGTTGTAGAAGCTACAGGAAGTTATCCAGAAGATCTAGCTAGGATAATTCATGAAGGTGGCTACAACCGAACAGCAAGGCCTTCCCAGGTGGCACTAGTGGTAAAGAACCTACCTGCCAATGCAGGAGACTTAAGAGACACGGGTTTGATCCCTGGGTTGGGAAGATCCCCCAGAGAAGGCATAGCAACACATTCCAATACTCTTGCCTGGAGAATCCCATGGACAGAGGAGCCTCATGGGCTGCAGTCCATGTGCCACAAAGAGTCAGACACTAGTGAAGTGACTTAGTACAGCACACACAGCACAATCAAGCAACAGATTTTCAATGTTGACCAAACAGTCTTCTCCTGGAAGAAGATACCATCTAGGATTTTCATAGCTAGAGAGGAGAAGTCAGTGCCTTGGCTTCAAAGCTTCAAAGAACAGGCTGACTCTCATGTTCTGCAGCTGGTGACTTTATGTTTAAGCCAATGCTCCTTTATCATTCTGAAAATCCTCAGGCCTTTAAGAATTATGCTAAATCTACTCTGCCTGTGTTTTCTAAATGAAACAATAAAGCCTGGATGACAGAACATCTGTTTACAACATGGTTTACTGAATATTTTAAGTCCCCTGTTGAGATCTACTGCCCAGAAAAAAAGTTTCCTTTTGAAATCTTACTGCTCCCTGACAATGCACCTGGTTACCCAGAGCTCTGATGGAGATGTACAACGAGATTAATGTTTTCATGCCTGCTAACACAGCATCCATTCTGCAGCCCATGAATCAAGGAGTCATTTCAACTTTCAAGTCTTATTATTTAAGAAATACATTTTAGGAGACTATAGCTACCACAGATAGAGATTCCTCTGATGAGTCTTGGAAAAGTCAGTCAAAAATCTTCTGGAAAGGAACTTCTGGAAATCCACCATTCTGGATGCCATGATGAATGCCATTCTGGATGCCATTTGTGATTCATGGACAGAAGTCAAAATATCAACCTTAACAGAAGTTTGGAAGCAGTTGATTCCAACTGTCATGGATGCCTTTGAAGGGTTCAAGACCTCAGTGGAGGAAGTAACCGCAGATGTGGTAGAAATAATAAGAAAACTAGAATCAGAAGTGGAGCCTGAAGATGTTAACTGAATGACTGCCATCTCATGATAAAGTGGTCTTCCCTTGTGGCTCAGCTCATAAAGAATCTGCCTGCAATGTGGGAGACCTGGGTTCGATCTGAGTTGGGAAGATCGCCTGGAGAAGAGAAAGGCTACCGACTCCAGTATTCTGGCCTGGAAATTTCATGGACTGTATAGTCCATGGGGTCGCAAAGAGTCAGGCACCACCGAGAGACTTCACTCACTCATGATAAAGCTTTTACAAATGGGGAGTTGCTTCTTATGGATGAACAAGAAAAGTGGTTTTTTGAGATGGAAACTACTCCTGGGGGAAGATGCTATGAAGATTACTGAAATGACAATAAAGAACTTAAAAATATTCCATAGGGCTTCTCTGGTGGTTCAGTGATAAAGAATCCGCCTGCCAGTGCAGGAGACACAGGTTCTATCCCCGGTCTGGGAAGATCCCACATTCCTTGGAGCAGCTAGGCCCATGAGCCACAAACACTGGACCCACATGCCACAACTATGAAGGCCCACATACCGTAGAGCCTGTGCTCTGCAACAGGAGAATCCCCCACAGTGAGAGTGGCTGAGCACCGCAGCGAGAAAGTAGCCTCCACTCTCCACAACTAGAGAAAAGCCCACGCGGCAACAAAGACTCAGCACAACAAAAAATAAGTAAATAAAAATTATTTTTAAAAAAAGAAAATGTGAGCAAAAGGGAATGTGACTATCTTCTTAAAAAAGAGAATATTATAAAAACTTAGTTGATAAAGCAGCAGCAGCCTTTGAGAGGACTGACTCCAACTTTGAAAGAAGTTCTGCTGTGGGTAAAATGCTATCAAACAGCATTGGACACTGCAGAAAAATTTTTCATAAAACGAAGAGTCCGTTGATTTGCAAAATTCATTCTTGTCTTATTTTAAGGGGCCCCAGCCTTCAGCACCCACCCCCCTGATCAGTCAGTAGCCATCAACATTGAGGCAAGACCCTCCACCGGTTAAAATAATTATGACTCTCTGAAGACTCAGATGATGGTCTGCATTTTGTAGCAATGAAGTATTTTTAAATTGATGTATGGACATTGTGCTTTTAGACATAATACTATCATACAGCTAATAGAGCATAGAATAGCGTGTGTGTGTTTAGTCACTCAGTCGTGTCCAACCCTTTAGACTAGCCCACCAGGCTCCTCTGTCGTGGGATTTTTCAGGAAAGGATACTGGGGTGGCTTACCATTTTCTCCTCCAGGGGATCTTCCCAATTCAGGGATCGAACCTGCATCTCCTGGGTCTCCTGAATTGCAGGCGGATTCTTTACCCTCTAAGTTATCAGAAAAGCCCACAGTATAGTGTAAACATAACTTTTATATGCACCAGGAAACCAGAAAATTCATGTGACTCAGTTTATTGTGATGTTTGATTTATTGTGGTGGTTTACAATGGAACCTGCAGTATTTCTGAGGTGTGCCTCTATGTAAATGCTTGGGCATTACTACATTTAGAGGAAAATAACATCCCCCAAATTTTCAGAAAGCCTCACAGGGCTCCTGTGAAGAACCACTGGCTTTGGAGTTACAGAAACTTGAGTCAAATTCTGTATCCAGCCACCAAGAGCTGTGTGACCTTGGGCAAGTGAATTAGCCTCTTTGAGCTCCTGGCCCCTCATCTGTAAATCACAGGGAACTGTGGCTGCCCGCTGTGTGGACTAGAGGCATTAATGAGATGCGGTATTTTAAAGCTTTTTACCCAGGGCTGACTTCTCCCCTCCCACGTCTTTTGCTCCGGATACTCATCTCCTGGTAATATTCATAAAATCCTTCCAACTCACCTTTGTTCCATACTTCACCTTTGAAAGCAGTTTTGCTTCTGATGTGCCATGACGGCCTCCTGCTCTTCCCCCCTCCCCACCTCTGCGGCTCCCATATAGCCAGCCCAGTAGCCTGGCCCCTGCTCCCCCAGTGCCCTTCAAC